>VDFB02000015.1:83342228-83429611 GCA_007258455.2 Sequoia sempervirens | reverse complement strand
TTCACCAAATAGATTTTTTTTGAAAAATAAGCCTAGTAGTTTAGAAACTACATTCAATTTTTCAAAAGATTCTATTCTTACATATTTTGAAATAATATAGATAACTTATTCAAATTTTTATGTCAAGTTGCCTAACTCTAATTTTTTCTGAATTTTCATTGCCACTTCAAGGCCTATTTTTTCCATGATGATCCTGCACATACCCATGGTACAACTTTCTAATTATTGAAATTTGATAAAGTCTAAAAATTATAAGATCTTCCAAAAGAAAAAATTTGCATTATAACTCCAAGAGATCTGAAACCACTCTCAAACATATTAAAACTATATATAGTCAACTTATACTTAATTTTTTATTGCATGTATATAGTTTGAGTGACTAAGAAAGACAAAGAAACAAAAAAAAACTATTCAAAAAACTCATCATTCACATTTGGCGAGTGCCAAATTTGGTGCTCATCAAAATGGATTGCATTGGGTAATACCAAACCTTTGGTTTGGATGACCATTTCATTACAAAGAAATGATTTTTTCAAAGGGTGAGAAAATTTCACACATTTTTTATCATGCTCTCCATCAAGTTTGCATACATGTTTCAATACAAATTTATAAAAATATTGTTATGAGGTTAGGCTCTCTCTTAGCTATCTAAATATATTAAAAAAATTACATTTTTATTATGTTAAGGTTTTCATCTATAACTTATCTTGTTAGTGCCTCTATTTTTTGTCAAAAACAAACATGTGCTAGTTTGGGTATAGATTTTTACTCTTTCATCAAATTTTTAAACAAATTACTTTTTAGAAACTAGACTCCATTCTACACGTAATGAAAAAAATTGATTTTTAATTAGTTTTCAAAATTTAAAGGGGGGGACGCTCAAATTTTCTCTTTTCAAGATGTGTCCACTTTGAAAATTAGTAAAATATTTATATTCATTAAAAAGATTGCCAGAAAAACTAGGATAAACTACATGGTGTTAGCTAATTTCTCATCATTGTGATTTTTGAAACTTTAAAAAAAGCTAACTTTTGAGGGAGGCCACAACAAACGCTATGTTGTTTTTTTGATAAAAATAGCACCACTTTTCGCAGCCCCAATTTTTTAAACCCTTAATCTCCATTATTTTAAAAAATAATAGTAGCTTAGAATGTAGATTCAAAGAACTACAACTCTTGTTCTTGTTGCATCTTCAAATTTTGAGCGTAACTATCTTCATTTTCTTGTGAATATCAGACTTTGTTGATTTCAAGAACAAAGTGGCATCTTAAGAGCCATTTTTGTGTCACAACTTGGTGCACATACCCCACAGTGTAGTGATACTATTAATTGGCATTGTTTTACTATTTTTCATTTTCTTTGCAACCTTATACTCAAATAAAAATATAAGTTTTGAGGTAAGCCTACCATAGATTTCAAGATCATAAATATCATTGTATTCATCCATGAAACTTGGGGTTATAGACACTCCAACATAATGTATTTTTCTATTTGATTTTTCTTTCCCTTTCCCAACAACTTCTATGGTAGTGGTGGTAGACATGATTGTATAGTGTTAAGTCCCTCTTATGTCCTTAATTTTTCTTAAGCCTCTCATCTTCTCAGCCCTAAACCCCAAGATTAAAAAAATTAAGAAAATATGAAACATAGGATTTTTATCTTTCACTTACCCAAAATTTTGATTCTTGAAAAGATTAATATAAAGACATTGACAAGTGTGGACTGGTTGTGTTGGAACCCAAAATCTCTTTGATGCACTATAATGAGCAATCTCCCTATGTGCTAACCCTCTCACTTAAAAATAAAATCACTTAGCAGTAGAACTTGATCACTTATTCTTTCCTTTTTCTCAAATATTAAAGTTAATGAAATGTGTTACCTCTAGACTACACAATTAGTACATTACAATTTCGTACAAACACTTAGAAATAAATTCAATAGTTGTCTTGCATTTTTGTGCCTTCTATTAATTGATCACTTTTGGCGAGAGGTGGTGTCATTCAAATGTTCCATCTCAAATTAATTCTCAACCATTGATCTTCATAAATCTAATAGTTATAGGGTAATTTTGGAGACCTTTGGTTTCACAAGCCTAGTACTTTGTGCATTTCATTCTAAAATTCAACTATAGCCATCCATCATATGTTCATTGAGCAATCAAGTAACTTATGATATAAACATGTGTTTTTAAGTTGTTTTAAACTTTAAATTGTGCTAGGATACATAATCATCATGAGATTGTGCCACGTATTGTCATTTTATTGCTCACAATCCTAGCCTTTGATAGAAATCCCATTGGAACATTGAGATGATTCCATGTGTCCTTATTTTGTGGTTTTGTGAATCATGTAGATCTTCTTGAATCATCCTACAGACTTGTAGAATATCTTTAAAAAGCATGGCATTGAGACCTTTCCCCTTTCCACAGTTGCACAACAATTAACTTAACCTTTATAAAACTATTCGCAAACTCGCAAAATCATGTTGAAAGGAAGCCACTAAAAGGAGTCAAGTGCCAACCCTTCCACAGTTTTGTGGTGTTCCATTTCTTAATAAAATACTTCATATGGATTAGCGAATAGGTATAATGAGTGATGTGAACCATATATTAAGTTTGGGCTTACTTAAGCCATTTAATTAAGCACATGCAAAATCTTCTTCTTAAGTGAGTGCTAAGAGAGGATCAAGGGGTTGATAACTTAACATTGCAAACGACTTAATAAAATGACTAATGACATTGAGAGTTGAGGGAGTAGGTCAATGACAAATTAAAAATAAAGTGTAGGGTAGAAAAAACTAGGTAGGGTTTTTTAGGGCTTTTGAACCTAAATTCACAAATAAAGCAAAATTTTAGCAAACCTTAGCTAGAGTGACAATATTTTACCAAATCCTAGTAGGAGTGTTGTTTAAAAGTAAACAAGTTGTCATTTAATGGTAAAAGCCTCCAAAATATCAAGTAAAAGTATCCAAAATTAATCCACTTATCACATAAAATCCAGATAAATATTGATTTGACAACTAGATGGGAACATTATATTTCCTTTTTTTGTTTTCTTTGTCAAATTGATGGTAAATCTCTTTTTCCATTAGTATTGTTTTATGTTTTAAATCTGCATGCAAATATTTCATAATTAGATCATACTTGATTTCTTTAAGGAAAAAATATAGATTTGCTTAAGTTTATTTCATTCTCTTATTTAGCACTTATTATTAATTATTTAATCCAACCACATGCAACTAGAACTTTTAACTTGTAGCCTATTCATGCACAAACACATACTCTATAACATATTAACATACATATAGTTTTGTATCGACGTAATCCTTGAACCTTGTTTAGGTGAAAGTGTTAGTAACATTAGTTCTAATTACTTGTAATTGAATAGACACTAAATATACAAAATAATTCATTATTGCAGTAAATGAATAAAGAAGAATAACACAACCATTTATTTTAATTTTATTACAATTGAATTACAATGTGTTGTCCCTTGTTTTTCAACATGCTCATTTCTAAATATTTGTTGTCATCTTTAAATGTATTGTTAGTATGGGTTTCCTATGGTATTTTCATATCATCCATTTTAAGTATGATTAGGGTTATCATTTTACAAAACTCTATCACTAGTTAGTCATGTCATGCCTTTTTTTGCAAGTCATCATATGCAATTGTAATTCTCGAGTCTCATTGGTGGATTTTGATTGGCAATATCAATTTAAATGTCAAATGTCTAAATTGAAGGTTTTATATGAGTGGTTCTAGTTGCATTTAAAATCAGTCTCCTACATTGGTGAAAGAGTGGAGACAATTTAATCTTGAGAACCAAGTGTTTTTAGAAGGATTTGTCTTATAGGGTTTTTTTTTGGGGGGATTTCCGAGCAATATGGCAAGTTTGTGCAGCAACCCCAGCTTCCCAATTGAAAGAAATTAAAGTTATAATTTTTTTAGACAAAATGTCAGAAATAATTAAAGTTTAAAAATTGGTTTCTCAAATTGAAATTATTTTTTTGGGTTTTCCTCTTCTTGATGATTTGATTCTTCTGGAAAAATTTCAAGGCAAAAAGATTTTTTTCAATTGAAAGTTATGCAGGTTTCAGTGTTGCAGCGATAAAGAATTGTCAAAGGGTTATTGGAAAATATAAATAATTATTTTAAAACTTTTCTAAAGGTTTTAAATAATTATTAAATGAGGTTTTTCAGCTTTTAAATGTTTAATTTGAGGCACATTGAGTGGGTTTAAGCTTATCTCTCACTTTTATCTAAATCCTAACCTCATTGCTCAACTTTTCCCATTTTCTAGCCCTTTTGCTCGCATTTTGCCAAATTCTAACTAAATTTACTTGTATTTGGCCAAATTTTAATCCCTATGCTCAACTTTTTGCAAATTCTAACCTCCATGCTCATCTTTTTCAAAATTCTAACCTATGTGCTCACATTTAAATAAATTTGAATCTCATTTTGCTACTTTTCACCGCATTTTAACCTCAATGCTCAAATTTTTAGAAATTCTAATCTGCATTGCTCACATTTCAGCAAATTTGAACCTCCATTTGCTTGTATTTGAGTGAATTTTAGCTTTGCTCAAATTTTAAAATTTCTTTAACTTGAGCATTTGAAAAGAGGATATCTGGCCAGCAATTCACCCACAGAAAATTCACCGTGGGAAATTCACCGACAGAAAATTCACTGCGGGAACTTCACCGACAGAAAATTCACCGCGGGAAATTCACCGACAGAAAATTCACTGCGGGAAAGTTCACCGCCATGACAATTCACCGCACAAAAAATTAATTGCATGAATTTTTGACGTGACGGTGAATTTTCCTGTGGTGAATTGTTGACAGTGAATTTTCCTTCCATGAATTACTGGCGGTGAATTTCCTACAGCCGAAAAGACAAGGGAAAAACAAAGTTAGTTATTTCCAAAGCATTCATTCACAGCAATGGTTGCAGATATCAATGAAATTGAATGTTTGAGCAAGCTGGTGCAAACTTTTGGACAAATGAAAAGTACAAATTTTCAAGCTTCTATGGCAACATAGGCCAGGTTTGAAATTGTTTGACAGTCTTCCTCAAAGAAATGTGGTTTCTTGGCACACCATGACTGCAGGTGATAGAACTGGAAATTATTTATGGCAGATATGTTTGCAGAGTATTTAAACTATATTCTCAATGCCCTTGCTAAGATGGAAGCTTAAGCTGTGTATGTCTTGGCAGTGAAACATAACGAAATAGAATTTTGCCAGATGTTATAGTTGCTAGTGCTTTGGTAAATATGCATGCTAAATGTGGAAGCATGTTAAGGCACGCGGAGTATTCAAATGGCTGCCTCAAAGAAATGTGTTTCATGGACAACAATGATCGCAGTATTTACTCAAAATGGATTTGTTGAAAATGTTTGAGAAACCTTCAAGTATATGCAGTTGGCAGGCGTAAATACAAATTACATAACTTTTGCCAAAAAAATATGAGAGCTTTGAAACAGCATTTAACTACTCTGGTCAATGTGAATGCAAAATGTGGAATCATAGGAAAACCCTCTAAATTGTTTCACAGAACGCCTCAAAGAAGTTGTCTCAACTTCAGAAACTTGCATGTAAATATAATTGGCTGTTATAAATCCAATTTTTTTCAGCGCCATTCTCTATCCACGCCATACCAATTTACAGAATGATTTATTGAATAGGAGTTAGAAACTTAAGAAAATACAACTGGCTGCGTGAGCAACTGTGGCGGCATAGTGAAGGCATGTGAACTGTTCGACTAAATGCCTCAAAGAAATCTGATTTTATGGATTGCGATGGCTGTAAGATATACGCAAAATGTATTGGTTTTAAAGTTTTAGAAACTTCAAAGCAAATATAATCAGCGGGTGTAAAGCCAAATTCCCCAACCTTTACAAGCATCTTCCATGCCTGCACCAAAAAAAAGAGAATTTTAGAACAGGATGTGGAAATTCAGCGGAAAGTGACTGAAAATAGATTTTTGTGATTGAAAATGGATTTTTGTCAAATATAATGGTAGTAACTACCCTGATTGACATATATACAAAATATGCAAGTATAGATAAGGTGAGGTGTCCTAACTATTTGACAAAATGCCTCAAAGAGATGACATCTCATAGAATGCAATGATCGTTGGATTCTGAGTAGTGTTTTTTTTTGCTTTATTATGATAAATCATGCCCATTTTCTCTTCAGTGGATGAAATGATGAGATGGGAAAATCTTTATGATTATACAACACAGTCACTGCAGGCAGAATTGGTTATTGTTGGATTGTCCTTTCATTTGATATTTGAGCTCATAACAGTTATCATGAAGATCAATTATATAAAGTGTAAATGTTAGTGGAGTAGCAGGAGCAATTTCCTTGTGTGGAGCAGGTAGCGGGATTTGGTCAGTGGAAGGAGGAAACTAGCGAAGGCTGCAAGTTTTCTTGGCAGGATGAATGTTTCTTTGCATCTAAATGAAGAGATAGGTTCAATTTCATTTGATGGGAAGAAATATGAAATGAATTCCTCCAAGGTACAAGTTCACTATTGTGAAGTTACAGTTATGGCTACGCCTCTGGATGAGGTCAACATAAGCTTTATCCCTGCAGTTTCAATTTCAAAAAGACATCTGCATCACACTTGCACAACTTTTGTAAACGGGTCGTTTGAATCCAGTTTAGTTTGGACAACCATCCTTAATGGCCATACTTTTTGTTCATTATCAAGTGAATCTTCAGATGAGATCTCTGAAAGATGACAATTTTGAACATGACTATGGACATGAAGTAGCAGTGTGTTTGGCTTTGAATTCTATAAAGGGAGACCAATCTATTCATCGATGAGATTTGGATCGCATTCCATACTTCAAAATAGGATGATGTGGATACAAGTGTACTAGTGGGCATATACGCAAAATGTGAAAGCTCAAAGAAGGCATGAGGAGACAACATGTAGCAAGGAGATAAAGTCTGATGGAATGTAGTTATTGCAGGATATGCAACACTGAGCTCTTTCATCTTCATAGAAAACCTTTGAATTGTCTACTCATTTCAAGCAGAGAGATATAAGTCTTGTGTTCTTGATTGGCTAGATGGTGACCTGGTTACGAGGACAAATGGTATAGCACATGATTTGGAAGTTTTAAATCTCTAATTACCTTTTGTAAAGTGATTTATATTTCTTATTGTAACTGAAGTTAGAAATTAAATTTTATTTCTGGAAAAGTGATTTAAAATATAATCAAATAAGGTTTATTATTTTCAAAAGCAATGTATTTCAAAAAGGTAGTTGCTAGTTAGTTACAGGGTAGTTATCTTAAGAAGCCTATAAATACAAGGCTATTTGTAATGTTAGGAGGAACTTTTGTAGAGGGGAAACGTTGGAGAAATTTTGACAAGAACTTTTGATGATTTTTGGTTTGACAGTTTGTACTTAAGAGGTTTTGGAATTGTATAAATTCAGAAAGATAATGAAGAATGCATTTGGTTTGTATGTCTTAAATGTGTTATGAATTATTATTGCTGATTTCTCGTATGCTAAATTGGCAATCCCCTTATATAGTTGTGGAATCCATTAGTCATTTCTATGTAATTGACGAAGCACAATCATATCTTGGTATCTTGGTTTAAATGTGCTGAAGTAACTTATCTCACCATATGTTGAGATTTGTTATTCTTCTTTCATCATCATTGCATATCGAAAACATATTTTATGATTAACCCCCTTTGTAATCTGATATGAAATGTGAAATCTCATTTGGTGTTCGTATATCTACCATTGGATTTCTGTTATTCATCTTCCTTTAGTTTTGTCTTTCCTCCTTTATGTACTTTCGAGTTAAAAGTACACAAAAATCCTAAAAACCCCTATCATATAAGGGAGTTGCCCCTCTCAAATGCAGAGGAAGATTGCTATCTCATAAGAAATCTCTCCAACTGTTGGTGCGTCATTGTCACTTTCCATTAGGTGAGTCGGGTGTCATTTCAAGTGCCAATTCACTTACCAACAATTTTTTGGTGACTCTACTAGGGAGTGAAGTGTCGTGTGTTTTGTTCCTTGGAAATCCAAAGGTGCCTTCCCTAGAATGAAGGTTTGCGAATCTATCTAAAAGAGGAATCTAAAATAATGGTTTGGTATAAAGGAATTCAGAGTTGTAACTTAGAAAGTGATAGCGACGGTGATGATGAAGATGATTCTTTGCACTCATATCAGAAAAGACAATTCTTAAAGAGCCCAAGCAAGTTGAGTTCTTGAAGAGCTTCTATGGTGGCATGCAATTTGTTTTCAATAAGATACATCCTTCTCTTCTTCAAACTTTACAAACTATTGAAGAAAAAGATGGAAAAGAAACTTGTTTTCTTGCTCGCGACCATGAATGCTTGGCAGAAAGAAGTTGTACGTCCAAGGTTAAAGAGGATTCTTTCAAGTAATATCATTCACCTAAAATAGTAACCAAAAATGATGATGAGGAAAATGATTCTTCTCTTGTATTGGTTGCTCAAGAAAATCAGACTCCTAAGGATTCTAAGCAAATTCAATTTTTGAAAAGCTTCTATGGTGACTTGAAGCTTGTTCCTAACAAGGTACATCCGTCTTTGCTTCAAACATTGCAAAAGATTGAAACAAAAGGTGAGAATAAGACTTGTCTCCTTGAAACTCATGTTCCTCAAGTGGGATCAACTATTGAGATGTATTCTTTATATAATGAGGACAACAATAAAGAGGAAAAAAAATTCCTTAAAGGTGAACATCCATTTGACGAAACACCTCACAATTAAAGTGTTAAAAGTAGATCATTAGAAAAGGAATGTGCCAAAGGAGATGAAGTTGGTATACAGTTTGCTAATGAAGATGCATGCCAAGAGAATAATCAAGAAAAAATGTTGGTGATAGAAAGAGGAGATTCTATCGAAACATGCAACAATGAAGAAGAAAGCTTTCACTAATTTGAAGACAAAGATGATGATGAGGCACTATGAAATGAAATTCATGAAGTTTCCATTCTCAATTGGTGTCTCAATGCTTCAAATGGTGACTTTCTTTGTGGAGAAGGTCTTTTCATTTAATCATCACTGATCACTGGAGTGGAAAATTCTACTAATGAAATTAAAGGTACAAACTCATTTATTTCTTCATCTATGCAATCATTAGTCTAGACAATGAAATTTCTAGGTTGGTCATATTAAAAGAAGATCAAGTTTTGTCTCAAGAAAATGATCTTATGGATTTCAAGGAAAATAGTTGTGAAGTAGTCACATTTTGAATTAGCAAAAATTTCCTCATCTAAAAGACTGCATGAAATGGATCGTAGCATTGAAAGTACCATACATAATGAGCATAGTAATATGAATGAAAGAAATATGATGTGTAAAGATGGTACAATGGGAGATGAAAATTTTTCATATGTAAGAAAGAATATTAAGAGCCAGTTTGAACATTTAAAAAAACTAAGTATGGGTTGATCAATTTAATGAGGCTCAAAAGAATACTTATCTCAATGAAACTTTCACTCCTGATTGTTGTGGTGAAAATGTAGACATTGGTTTTCTATGTAATTGAAAAGCTTCATATTTTCCTATTCATGGCTCTTCATCCCTAATAAGGGAAAATTATACATCCAAAGAATATTTTGTTTCAAATGAAGAAAATCATGTGACATTGGGAGGAGACAATGATATGCAGGTAGAATATTATCCTCTAAAGGAAATGGTGCTTGAAGAAGCATGTTGTAATCAAGAAATTAAAAAGTGTGAATCTGAGGTAGAAGATATCTCTACTCTAGAACACATACAATCAAGATATGGGTATGTGCAGATCATGATGGGCCAAAAAGTGGCAATATGATGGGTATGTGGTTGATGACTATCTTTTACCCAAAATTGATGAAACAAAAGGGTTTTTAAAGGAGATTCTCAGCTTTCCACTGATGTAATTATGACTTACTTTGAATTTAATAAGTAATTATTATTCATTTTCTATTCAAATTACAACTAAAGTCTTGATTGATAGGCTGATTGAAAAACATCTATAGCTTTCAAACGGTATCACATTTTTTGAATCCAAAACATATCACATTCTATGCTTCACATACTATAGGATTAAAAAAATAAAAATTGAATTTCATGAAGTTTTGACCAAGTTAAGGTGGTCGGACATACTAATTTTATATTTTTAAAAAGATGTAATAAAAATTCATAATTAATTATTTACTTGGAAAAAAATTTCAAAAAATTGCATCACATCGGGCATGATTCCTCTACTTATATCTAAAATTTTATAAAAAATATTATCATTTTATTGTGGTTAGGGTGGCAGACACACCTTCTTATTTTTCCCTGAAATTTAAGTACCATTTGCATTGAAATTTCAAATTTTCACCAAATAGTTTTTTTTAAACAAACCTAGTAGTTTAAAAACTACATTCAATTTGCTACAGATTCTATTCTTACATATTTTGAAATAATATAGATAACTTATTCAAGTTTTACCCAAGTTTCTAACTCGGATTTTTCTGATTTTTTTGCCACTTAAGGGTCTTTTTTTCCATGATGATCCCACATATACATATAGAGATGAAGGAATTAACGATAATGTTGATATAAATAATGCTTTCTCCCTCAAGCATCATTCTTCAAGAAATTTTCCACATCATGTAGATTTATTACAACATGGGATCACCAATAAGGAAAAAGCTATTATAGGTTTTGATGATGGCATAGGTCCAATGTAAGGTCGCAAACGAGGAGTGGAAGATAAGAATCATCTTATGCAAGTTGAGCTTGATGAGAATGCATCTTCATATCCAAATTATTGTTTTTCATGCCCAATTAAAACTTTTTCAGTGAAAGCAAGAGCATTTCAAGTATCAAAGGATCAAGAAATCAATGATGATCAATCTAGAGACATCCAACAAAATGGTTTTCTTCATGATATTCCTACTTGCTTCTCTAAGATATTTGATGAAGATTCTTCTTGTTCTGACAATTTCTTTTCTATTGATCCCATGGTTAAAAATGAATTTTCAAGTCATTCAGTTATGGATCTAAATCATCAAAGGTGTGTTAACAAGCTTGAAGTTGTATTACTTCACCTTATTCAAGAAGAAGTGATTTATAACATGGAAGAGGAAGTCAAGTTCATTTCAGATTTAGATGTTTTTAATGAACAATGGTTATTCGGATATGTTGCCTCACCTGGGGAAGCTATGCATACCAGAAATTATAAGAGTAAAGAGAAAGGGAAAAAGTTACAAATGAGTGCACATGTTCTTCAACATCACTACTCATTATTTCATCATGGCATTTATTTTCCTTAGCCAATCAATGGCTTTGCATGATTCACCTAGAGTGGTTTGAGGTGGGGATCACCTACCATGTACATATTTTAGGTAGTGAGTTTTTGGTTGTGTATTCCATTTTTGGCTTGTGTTAGTTTCTCCAATTGGTTTCTTATGTTGTATCCCTTTGACTCTATTGCCCAATGGATAAAGCAATGATCCTTGCAGATGTTGGGTTCATCTTGCATCCTTGTAGTCCCTGTCCCCAGTTAGAGCCAGTTGTTGTCCCCTATTTTTCAACATGCTTGTTTCCAAATATTTGTTGTCACTTGATGCATTGTTAGTCTAGGTCTCCTAAGGTATTTTCATATCATCCATTTTAAGTATGATTAAGGGTTATCGTTTTGTAAAATTCTATCACTATTTAGGCATGTCATGCCTTATTTTTGTAGGTCATCATATGTAATTGTAATTATTGAGTCTCACTGGTGGATTTTGATTGGAAATATCAATTCAAATGTCAAATATCAAAATTCAAGGTTTTATATGAGCAGTTCTAGCTACATTTAAAATTAATCTCCTACATTGGTGAAAGAGTGGAGACAATTTAATCTTGAGAACCAAGTGTTTTTGGAAGGATTTGTCTTATAGGGGTATTTTTGGGGGAGAGAGGGAGTGCGAGAGATAGGGAGTGAGAGGGAGTGGGAGATAGATAGAGGGAGTAAGGGCGAGAGAGAGAGAGAGAGCGGGAGGGAGGGGGAGAGATAGAGTGAGGGAGAGAGATAGAGGGAGAGAGAGAGACCTAAGAGAGGGAGAGGGGGTGAGATGGAGAGACCTTTGAGAGGGAGAGTGATGCAGGAGCATCCAAGTCCATGGGCAATCCGGCATCGCCCAAAAATATTGTCTTTTTTCTCATTTTTGGCATGTTGTGGTGGTTTTTGGTGTCCTTTTGTATCTTTTGAGCTCCTTGATTTGGTTGGCAAAGGTTTCATGAGCATATCTTTCACAGTTTGGAAGAGTTAATTATTTTATAACTTTGACTGGCAATTTCAAAAAAAATTAAAATTTTAGAATCCTTGAAGGTTTGGGAAAAATTCTTCTGCAAGGGACCTGAGGAAGTCATAATATACCTTTGGGGAAATTTTCATAAAAATCAGAGAACTTTGATATTTCACTTGTCGGTGGCTAGATCTACTCTTGACGCTCTTTTACAATTACTCTATCAATTTTCTCCATATTATTATTATCGGTCTAAGGGATTAATCTTACACATCTTGTTGGAATAATTGATGCTCATCATTTTATTTTACAGAAATTAATTTTATTCCAATTTTAAGGTCCATTTGAATGCCTGTTTGGAGGTATTTTCCTCATGACTTTACTTAGATTTTAAATCTGCAATTTAAAAATCCTTTTGGACAGGTTTACACACCATATTAAAGGCTGCATTATGACATATTATAGGAGCTAAGAGTCGACTAAATTTCCACACCTAATCTAGGCATTTGAGGGGTGTGGAAATGGAAGTTGGCTGCCCATTTTGAAGTTTTTATTAAAAAATTTAAATTGGAAATTAAGGGAGGCATGGAGGATGGAGTGGGGGCTGAAAAAAATCAGAAAAGATGCCACATGGGTATTGTGAAGGGCAGAGAAAATTCTATGTGAGTTTTGACTAAAAGGTGTAGCAAAAAAATAAAAGAATAAGAGATGGCTAAGAAAAAAGATAGTAGCAGGTTATGTGAAGAGGAAGTGTTGAATGAAGTTTGGGATAGTTTAAAAATTTAATTTTGGGTTGCATGAAAAGGATGTAGAGGTTGTGAGAGAAAAAGTATAAAAAAGAGAAAGAATGGAGTGGGCAACAAGAGGGAGTAAGGGGTGGCAAAAAAAAAAAACAGCAGCAAGGTAGCAAATAATGGAGAGTTGTGTGAAGAAGAGGAGTAGCTCTAAACAATAATTATTGTTGCAGGTGAATGGAGGAATGGAACCAAGAGTTTGGGGAAGTGAAAAAAAAAGCTACAGGGAGAGCATGTGGGGCAGATTTGAAGTCAAGATGCATTGAGCAAGTTTTTGTAATTGATTTAATGATAAATATTTGAATTTGTTTGCATTTGTTTTGGTATTGTGATTGTTACTTGTTGCAACATATATGTTGTATTGGGTGTTTATGAGCAATAGTTTGCATTGCACCAAATGGTATCAGAGCCAATGATCTTGAGTGCATAAGCAAAGTGTCAAATGTGAGGCAGTTTATGCCAGGATCTGTGGGTGAGGATTGAAGTTGTTTTGAAGCTCCAAAGGTTGTTGTAGGTGTGTGGATTCTTGTAGCATTGGAGAGCTAAGAAGACAATAGATTTGAAAGAGAAGAGGTTGAGAGGGTTTCAAGATGCCTCTAAGAAGGATAATATCCAGAAGAGTAGAGCAAATTCTAGAAGACTTTCGCAATGAAATGAGAAATGAGCTAAGAAATATAGCTGCAGGTTTGGAAGAAATCTAGAGCTTGAAGATGCACATGTTGAAGATGAGGAAGTTGTAGATGATCCTAAGAGAGAAATTGGGGAGCTAAGAGATGAAGGAGAAGAAATATTTTTGAGAGCAATATCCAAATCAATAGAGGCCTGTACCATAGAAAAAAGGAAACTTGCTTGATTTGGGGAATAATTGATAAGAAATTGGACTTAACAAGGCCTTGATTTGGTGTTGTGAGTTGTTTTACACATCCACACTAGGTTTTGGACACTTGCAAACTAAATAAAATGCATTTAATGATGTCTTGTAAAGGTGTTGTAAAGTGTTGTAAAAGACTTTCATGCCTCTCTAGACTTAATGAACCCATTTTCCCTTAATTCAACATTATAAAATGTATTTAATGAAGGCTTATAAAATAAACTTAATGTTAATCTAGTGTTGTAATGTTTCCTACACATTCACATTGGATGTTGTGCCTTTATAGGTTATGTGGACCTCATTTTAGTGTTGTAAAGTGTATTTAATCGCACTTTCACATTGGATTTTGTGTCCCAAACCCTAATTGACCCTTACATCATCACTAATAGGCCCCTATTGACCCATATTATGCATCCTAAGGCAATATCTGATGAAATACTCAACATAGTCACCATAAAAACCTTATTTCCTTACTTCCTAGCATCCTAGTCATCAAATGGGCCCCACTGGGACTAATTCACCACCTGTGATGAATGAGTCCCTACTAGGTGAGACTGATTCACCCAAGGTGGCGAATGAGTCCCATTCAAGGGTCAATTTTGACTTTTGAGCAGGAAAAATTAGGTTTTGAGTTTAAGTTTTCTTCATGTCGGCCTTAGGGATCCAATTAATGAGAAAATAAGGTGAATTTCCTATAAAATAAGTCTCTAAACCCTAAATCATAACCATTCTTCATGATTCATCCATCATTCTTCCATCTCAAGTCAAGCAAGTTAGGGTTTCATCATTTCAAGTCATTAAGATAACAATTTTTAGACATTCAAAGGCAGATTCTTCATGTTTTGTTGCAAACATTCAAGATCAATCATCATGGAAAGGTAATAACTCCATTATTGTATGTTTCATTACATTCTTTCTCCATTTTGGTTTAATTACCTAAAAGGGGTTTGACCAAGGCAAACCCCCATGCCCTAACATTCAACATTTCCCTCGCTTGTCTTGTGTCTTTGAAGATTTAGACATCTTGGAGGCTTAGAAATCATTGAAGATTGCATAGAAAATTTGTTCAAGTCATCTCTTCATTGGATAAGTCAGAATATCCACAAAAAGTCACTTTTAGGCCTGAATCTGACAATTTCAAAACCAGACACTTGGAGAAGCAGAAAGTGCAAACTGAAAGATCCTATTTCCACCTTTGAATCTTCAAAAATTCAAAAGTGGACTCATTCATCATGGGTGGAAAATGAGTCCCACTTCCAGGATTGATTTTGGGTTTTTGCATTTTTGGATACCCTTTTGTCTGAAACGGGTTCTGGAACAGTTTCATAGAACTGGGACTTATTCGCCCAGAATGGTGAATGAGTCCCACCAAGCCTAAAAATCAAGATTAATAGCATTTCAAAAGTCATTTCAAGTCTCCAGCAAGTTTACAAGTGCACTTCTTCAGTTTCATTCATTTATGTTGTAGTTTATCTTCATTACTAGGTGTTTTTGCATTACATAATGTGTTTTCAAACATCTTGTATTTCAATAGTTTCCATTTGATAATCAATATATTTCATTAGTTTTATGCATTTAAATCAGTTTTTTTAGACATATTGCATCCATATCACATTAATCTTTGAATGTGAACATTGTATTTTGGCCCATCTTTCTCCTTTTAGGTGAAAAACCCTAGAAGTGCTAGAAAGACTTTGGAAGCCAAAATCTTTGTCTGCAAGGCCATAAAATGGAAGTCCCTAATTTTTAAGACATATTGAATCCAGAAAATCTAATAGATTTGATTGGAGAGTTGGAAGATTATTTTGAGTTTGAAAACATTAGAGACCCACAAAGGGTAAGGTTGGCACAAACAAAGCTTAAGGGACATGTTGCATTGTGGTGGAAAGAGTTGCAAAAAGAAAGAGTAGAGAATGGTGAGATGAGAATAACATGGTGGAGACAGATGGTTGCTAGATTGAAGGAAAAGTTTATTCCAGGAGATTATGAGTTGGAGTTGTTAAAAAAGCTTCAAAATTTAAAGCAGAAAGACATGAGTGTGAAGAAGTATACAGAGGAATTTTACAAGATGATGATTAGATATGGACATCATGAAATGGATTGAGATAAGGTGGTTAGATATATAAATGGACTTAGATTTAATATTCAGGATGAGATGAGTATTTTGAATATTTCTATTGTTGAAGAGGCTTACCAATATACTCTAAAAGCAGAGGAAAAAGTTAATAGAAGGCAACAAAATAATTCAAGAGGAAAGGGAAAGATAGCAATAAAAAGAGGGAAACCAAGTAGCCACAAAGGAAAGAAAAAATTTCAAGAAGAAACAAGTCTGAAATGGAACAAAGGAGCACAAGAAAAAGAGTATTCAACAAGAGGATGTGGCAACAGTAGCAGAGAGTTCTTGGGAAAGTGTTTCGAGTGTGGGGAAGTTGGACATAGAGCTTTTGAGTGTCCACAAATACAATGAGAAACTAGTAAGAGAGGTGTAGAGAGTGCAACAAGAAATCACATGGTGCAAGAAGATAAGGAGAGCATAGCATCACTAGAGGAGATGGTAGAACTAGAGCATGGAGAATCCCTTATGTTTAGGAGAGTGTTGGTGAATCCAACCAAAGAGAATGGACCAACTCAAAGAAGGAGTCTTGTTCATACCATATACAAATCAGGAGGTAAGTGTTGTAAGGTTATTGTAGACAGTGGTAGTACAGATAACTTGGTCTCCGAGGAGATGGTAGAAAAACTAGGATTGAAGAGGATTAAGCATCGTAATCCCTATAAAGTAAGTTGGCTGCAAGAAGATCATGAGTTAGAGGTGAAAGAGAAATTCTTAGTAAATTGTCATATTGGTCCTTATAAAGATAAAGTTTTATGTGATATTATGTCCATGAGTGCATGTCATGTTTTATTAGGAAGGCCTTGGAAATTTTATAGAAAAGCTATTTATGATTGTAGAGAGAATTTGTACACCATTTTGAAATATAGGTAGAAGTATACTTTGAGTCCATTGAAGGAGAAAGAGAAAGGGGTGCAGAGCAGTAGTCCTATGAATTGTTGTGGGTTAGAAAAACCAGAAGTTTAAGTTGCAATAGAGGTTGGAAATAGTTCAAAGAAGGCTCCTAAGAATAGAAATGATTTCAAGATGGAACAACAAAGATCATTGGTTGTAGACATGATCAAGTCTCATGAAGAATGTAAATTAGATTTACAGAAGAAGGTGAAAAATGAAATCCTACAATGTGTAGGTAGAAAATAACGAAAAGGAAAAGAGAAGATGAAACAAGAGGGAATTGCAGAAGTTCAAAATGAAGTGAATAAGAGGGAGTGTGAAGACAAAGTGGACATATGGATCAACAACAAGCATGGGATCACCATTCCAAGCTCATCCAAATTTTCATGAGTTTTCAACTCATGGAACATTTCAACTTACCTAGTGTGTTTGATGCAGGAGCATCCAGGTCCATGGGCAATCCTACATTGCCCAAAAATATTTTCTTTTTGTTTTCTCATTTTTGGCATGTTGTGGTGGTTTTTGGTGTCTCTTTGTATCTTGTGAGCCCCTTGATTTGGTTGGTGAAGGTTTCATGAGCATATCTTTCACAATTTGGAAGAGTTAATTATTTTATGACTTCAGCTGGAAATTTAGAAATTTTTTAAGATTTTAGAATCCTTAAAGGTTTGGGAAAAATCCTTCTGCAGGGGACCTAAGGAAGTGATAATACACCTTTGGAGAAATTTTCATAAAAAATCGAAAAACTTTGATTTTTCACCTATTGGCGGCTAGATCCACTCTTGATGCTCTTTTACAATTACTCTTATCAATTTTGTCCATATTATTATTATCAGTCTAAGGCATTAATCTTACACATCTTGTTGGAATAATTGATGCTCATCATTTGATTTTACATAAATTAATTTTATTCCAATTTGAAGGTCCATTTGAATGCCTATTTGGAGGCATTTTCCTCATGACATTTAAAAATCCTTTTGGATAGGTTTACACACCATATTAAAGGCTTCATTATCACATATTATAGGATCTAAGAGTGGACTAAATTTCCATGCCTAATCTAGGCATTTGAGGGGGTGTGGAAATGGTAGTTGGCTTCCCATTTTGAAGTTTTTATTAAAACATTTAAACTGGCAGTTAATGTTGGCATATGGCTTCCAGTGTTGTCATTAATGGCAACTGAAGTCATCTTCATGGTCTGTAGATCTCTATCTAGTTATACCGGCAGATAAAGTGCATTACTGTGTGTTACCAGCAAAATATTTGAAGAACAGGGTATCCGATCAGTCAGTCAATCCGTCTACTTCATCGGATCATCATTTTGTGTTGTGGACCCCTGAGATTGCTTGGTGAGCATGTATATTATCTTCTTGCTGAATTTTGTGGTGTTACATTAGTGGCAGTACGATCTTGAAGGTCTAGTAGAATGTTTTATGTCTATTTGTTCATTGTAGCCGACTCAGTGAATATGGAACGTTGTGGATGTGTAAAGTGGAATTATTTAAAATGTTTTTATGTTCAAACATTTAATTATGGGTCTTAGCTACAATCTAGTCGACGGTGTTAGATCCACATTGTAAATCCAATTGTAATTTTGGGCCGACAGTTAATAATATTTTTAAGTTTTATTAGGACGAGCTATAGTGATTGTATTCCTAGTTGTGTGTGAAAGTGTTGTGTGGTGGTGTGTTCTGATCATCAGGAAGAGCGATTAGGCGATTATGCACAATTTTACTTGTGCATTAATATTTTTATAGTGTGAGTTGTGCAGAGTAGAGCAGAATTGTTGAATCTGTCTAAAGGATAGTAGATTGTCATCAGAGCTTGATTGGAACTATAATCAGGCATTGTAGATGTTATTTCATCAGTTCACTCTTTTGAATTTATTCCAAATCATTGTAGGGCAATGAGCCCATCCACTTTGAGCAATGAGCTCTAGGCAGTGAGCCTGAATGCAAGTGCATTCCCATTTTGTACTTCTTATTTTGGGTATACTCATATTATATTGTGGATTGGCCATCCTCTGTGGTTTTTCCTCTAACAAGGTTTCCACGTAAAAATTATGGTGTTATGGTGTTGATATTGTTTTCTTTCTGTTGATGCATGTGTTCTTCTATTGAATGATTAAGTTAGTTAAATCACAAAATAATAAAGTTGATTTTTTGTTCAACACTGATTCACCCCCCCTCTTAATGTTGCTTGTTTCCAACAGTTAAGGGAGGTGTGGAGGATGGAGTGGGGGCTGAAAAAAATTAGAAAAGATGCCACATGTGGATTGTGGAGGGTAGAGAAAATTCTATGCGAGTTTTGACTAAAAGGTGCAACAAAAAAATAAAAGAATAAGAGATGGCTAAAAGAGTTTGGGGCAGCAAAAATGAAAGCTACAAGATCATGTGGGAGAATTTGAAGTCAAGATGCATTGAGGAAGTTTTTGTAATTGAGTTAATGATAAATATTTGAATTTGTTCGCATTTTGTTTGGAATTGTGATTGTTACTTGTTGCAGCATATATATGTTGTATTGGATGTTTATGAGCAATAGTGTGCATTGCACATAGAGAGAGTGAGATAGTTTTATCTATTTATGTAGGTAGGGTGCCTTAGGGAGAGGCCTGAGAGAGAGAGAGAGGGAGTGGGAAAGAGAGAGGGGGTGGGAGATAGAGGGGTGGGAAAGAGATAGAGGGAGAGAGAGAGTTATCTAGGTAGGGTGCTAGAGGGAGAGACTTGAGAGAGAGAGGGGGTGGGAAGGAGAGACCTAAGGGATAGGGAGAGGGAGAGAGAGAGAGATTTTGAGAGATACATAGTGGGATTTATAGGGAGTGAGAGGGAGTGGGAGAGAGACAGAGAGAGAGATACCTAAGAGAGGGAGAGGGGGTGTTCAGGAGATACCTGAGAGGGAGGGAATGGGAGTGAGGGGGTTGGAGTGAGAGGGTCTTATCTATGTAGAGAGGGAGGGAGGGAGGGAGGGAGAGAGAGAGAGAGAGAGTTAACTAGGTACAATTCCAAAGCAAGAGACCTAAGAGAGAGAGAGGGAGTGAGAGGGAGAGACCTAATACATAGGGGGAGAGAGGAGTGCAAGAGAGAGGGAGTGGGAGAGATAGGGAGTGAGAGAGAGGGATTTGGAGAGAGAGAGAGGGAGTGAGAGAGAGAGGGAGTGCGAGAGAGAGGGAGTGAGAGAGGGAGGGAGACAGATAGAGGGAGTGACTGAGAGAGAGAGATAGAGAGAGAGATTAGGGTTTAGGGTTTAAGAGTTGAAGTATTAAGGGTTTAAGGGTATAGGGTTGAGGGATTAGGGTTTAAGACATAGTGTCCAAGGTTAAGGGTTGAGGGATAAGGTTTAGGGTTAAGTGAGAGACCTAGATGGATAAGGATGGATGGATGGATAAGGAGAGAGAGAGAGAGAAGAAACCTATAGAAAATCAAATTTTTCATAATGTAAATGTGTTTTGAAGAAGTTGAGATTTAGTCATTTTGTATAGCAAGACAAAACATGCTCGCATTATAATGTGAGAACGTTATAACACGAGTACATGTTGGTTTGCTCTAAAAATAGTAAAAAATTCAACACACCCGTGATCCAGGCCCACATGTTCTGTTATTCTCCTGGTTATACATGTGTTCCAACAAAAAAGAGCTTTTTGATGCTATTGGGAAGTGCACATGAAAAATTCACATTCTACCACCTTTGCATGAAATTTCCACCACCTTTTTATGGTTTTCCAACTTAGGAAGGAGGAAATAACATATTTTTCACATTGAATTTGATATATATCAATTCAAGTCTCAATTTTTTTAGTGTTGCAATGTTAATTGTGATTGAATTGTAGGAATTTAACATTATACATAGGTTATTTGTATTGTTGTTAGTAATTCTATTTGAGTGATATACAATTGAACATTGAAAAGGAATCAAGCTTGTGAAAAACTCAAATTGTTGAGGACTTTGATTCAAGAAGAAAAAAAAGACTACATAATTGGGTAGTTCCTCCATTTGAATCTCCATTTTTTAGGTATGCCAAGTCTTTACACATTTTATTTACATTTTCCTTAATTCTATTATGTTTCTTTGTCATCCCTTATCATGCATGCTTAATACAATGCTTTGATTTTTTCATATTCCATGTCCATCAAATTGTTTTTTTCTCATTATAACCTTAGCCCCTCTTTGCACATTTTAAACTACATAATTCTTTGCACTTGCCAATTACATTTTAAACCACATCTCTTTGAGGCATTTTGTTAAACAATTGACCTACCTTTTGTATGCTTCCACATTTTGTATACACATTTATGAGAGTAGTTATAAATATGTAATATAATACATCATTTCTCACTCCTTTTTTATGGATGCGCATACCCCTTTCCAAAGCTTCCAAATTTTGGTATAGGCATGGGGGATGTTAGAAAATGCTTTGGAATTTGGTTTTACACCTAGAAATTGTATTTGCTTGAAATTTTCTAAATCCTTTTCAACAAATCCATTTTGTTCATATCCTGCAATCATTGTAGTCCACGAGGACATATCTCATTGAGGCACTTTTTCAAATAGTTCATGTGCCAAGTATCTATACATGTCTACTAAAGAATTTTTCAAAAATGTTAGACAATGCAATGAGCTATTTGTAAAAATTCCTCAAATAAATGTGGACTTGAGGCATTTTTTTCAAACAACTCACTACCTTGTCTATGCTACCACATTTTCCATACATGTCTACCAAACTATTTTATCAAACATGTTAGACAAGGAAATGAATTTGAAAAAATGCCTCAAAGAAGTATGGTCTCATGGTGATGGACATCACCATGAGACCACACTTCTTTGAGGAATTTTTTCAAATAGATCATTCCCTTTTCTATGCTACCAAATTTTCCATAAATTTTCCATTTTGTGCATATCATTAGCCAATCATTGTACCCCACAAGGACATATCTAATTGAGGAATTTTGTCAAATATTTCATATTCCTTGTCTATGCATTCATATTTCACATGTGTCTACTAAGGAAATAGAAACCATACCACTCATGAAAATCCCCACTTTTATTTTTTGATAGATGTCATACCCCATGGAAAGGTCCCCATTACAAGGTAGTGAGCTCATTAGCTTGTCAATGCAGTAGCATTGAAAAGGCAGTGAGATTTTTGAAAAAATGCCTCATATAAATGGGGTCTCTTGGTGATTACAATTACCAGGAGACCCCAGTACATCACCAAGAGACCCCATTTCTTTGAGGCATTTTTTCAAATATCTCACTACCTTGTCATTGCTACTACATTGATAATGTAGTGAGCTTGTCAATGTGGTAGCATAGACAAGGTCGTGAGTTGTTTGAAAAATGTCTCAAAGAAATGGGGTCTCTTGGTGATTGTAATCACTAGGAAACCCCATTTCTTTGAGGCATTTTTACAAATATCTCACTACCTTGTCATTGCTACCACATTGACAAGGTAGTGAGTTGTTTGAAAAAATGCCTCAACAAATTAATTTAACATGGTTTGTATCTAGGTATATGATTTGAAATGTTAATATGTTGAAATCTCAAAAGAATTAGTTTAACTTTATTGACATGCTACATTTGATAAAAACATATTATTAAACATGTAATGCTTTACCTTTAGGGATTTATAGTTTAGGGTATTGACAATTTGTATGTAGTAGACCATCTACTTGTAAATATTTACAACGGAATAACATCAAATGTACATTATAATATAGCTAGACGCAAAATTATATTAAATTTTTGTTATAGACATATCCTAAACTACATTATTAATGCTTTGACCTTAAAAAAAAAATCATACATTTCTATTGTTATCTAGCAACACATTTTATAGTTGAAATACATATTTTCCTACTTATCATTAAACATTTTTTTCAAAAACCCTATGTAAACAAATCCAAAGTGCACCCTTGTGGTAGACAACCTTGATGTGACAATATTCCACCACATTAATAAACTACTAGAAATACTTCTTTACTATGTTTTCTTGTAGAAATCCTCATTACATTCTTTTCTTATTTTGTATTACAAAACTTTATCTTTGTTTAAGATATTCATGACATATCTCTACCCCATTTCCATAGCTCTTGCAACAATGAATACTAATATAAAATGATTACCCATAAATTTCCTCATCTCAATCTATTTTTATCGAATATGGATAAGTAGATATAAAACATTTATTTGTATTATTTGCTACAAAATCCCACTCTCATTGTTCCTTATTCTATTCCCCATGCTCATCTTGTATGAGGTTTCCTTGCATTCATTCTACAATTAAAATGAGTCACATTGTTCCATTGAAAACAACACAATTCTCATCTCTAGTGGCTTCACATTTGTACATAGCAATGACATGTTAAAAAATTCTATGTGAAATTTATGAAAAATATCTAAATATAGTACTAAATTCTATGTTAAAAAATATAGTACATCACTAGGATAAAAGGTATTGAGCTGTTTGAAAAAATGCCTCAAAGAAATGTGGTCTCATGGTGATTTCCATCACCATGAGACCACATTTCTTTGAGACATTTTTTTCAAATAGCTCATTGCCTTGTCTATGCTACCAAATTTTCCATACATTTTCTATTTTATGCATATCCTGCAATCATTCCAATCTTTATGGTTAGATTGACAAATGAACAAATGAAGTCAAAGATTCTTAAACTTAAGAATTTTGTGGAGAAAATACAGCTAGAAATAGACGATGAGGAAGAATCAATATGAAATGTAAGTGAAAAAGAAGGAGAATCGGTGTGATGGAAACCTCAAATTATTATCTATAAGGGTAGAGAAGTTATGTAAATAACTTGTTAAATGAAACATTTTCATTCTAAAATCAGAAAGACACTTCCAAAGATGATAACAATACTTGCAAATGCAAAGGCAATAGTTGGAAGTGTTGAAATTAAAGAAAAACAGTTGAAGACTAAAATTAAACACATAGAAAAGGAATTAAAAGACAAGAAGAATATTTTATCATAAAAAATATGTTATTTTTCTCTAAATCCAATTGAAAGAGAAACAAACCAAATTGAATGAGATACATAATGTATTCAATGAAGAGATTCTTCTTGCTCTTGAGAAATTGAGGAAGGTGCATGTGTAGATTCTTCTTTATTCTTCATATGACCAAACCAAATGTTCCAACACGTCCATATGGATGGGTTTATGATAGGAAAGGTCATATTTCACACCCAAACATGTTAAAACAGTATGTGCCACATTCTACCGGCAAAGTCTCTTAAGAGACCAAAGTGCACAAGGGTAGAAAAAATTGACGAGCAATTACTCAGAAACTGTGGCACTTGGAAACATTATGTCTGAGGCTATGGGATCATGTAGGGACCCTCTACAATAACCTATCTTAGGTTTTGGTAGCTCCAAGTTGTTTTCCCATGGTGAACAGATTTTAGTTGATGGAAAACGGGTATGTTGCATGTAGTGTAAAGTTGGAAAGTGGTTTAACTTTCATTTTGTTCATCATACAACTGAACCAAATATTCAAACACATCTTTATGGGTTGGTTTATGCTAGGAAATTTCCTCTTTCACACCCAAACATGTTGAAACAGTCTGAACCACATTCTGAAGTCTCTTAAGAGACCAAAGTGCAAAAGGGTAGAAAACTTCAATGAGCGATTACTTAAAAATCATGGCACTTGGAAATATTTCATCTAAGGCCATAGGATCATGTAGGGCCCCTCTATAATAACCTATCTCATTTTTTGATAGCTCCAAGTCATTTTTTCCATGGTTAATAGATTTTAGTTAATGGAAAAAAAGTCAGTTGCATGAAGTGTAAAGTTGGAAAGTGGTGTAACTTTCATTTTATTCATCATATGACCAAACCAACTAGTCCAACATGTCTATGTGGGTGGGTTTATGCTAGGAAAGGTCCTCTTTCACTCCCAAACACACTGAAACAGTTTGAGCCACAATCTACAGGTGAAGTCTCTTAAGAGGTCACCAAAGTGCAAACGGGCAACAAACTTCGACAAGAAATTACTCAAAAAATGTGGCACTTGGAAACATTTCATCTAAGGCTAAGGGATCAATTAGGTCCCTCTACAATAACCTCTCTTGGTTTTTGATAGCTCCAAGTTGTTTTCTTGTGGTGAACAAATTTCAGTTGATGGAAAATGGGTCAATTACATGTGCAATGTAAAGTTGGAAAGTGGTGTAACTTTCATTTTGTTCATCATACGATTGAACTGAATATTCCAATACATATATATAGGTGGATTTATGCTAGGAAAGGTCTTATTTTGTACCCAAACAAGCTAAAACAGTCTAAGCCACATTCTACCATGAAGTCTCTTAAGAGACCAAAGTGCAAAAGGGTAGAAAACTTCAACAAGTGACTACTCAGAAACTGTGCCACTTGGAAACACTCTATCTGAGGCTACGATATCACATAAGGCCCCTCTACAATAACCTCACTCAATTTTTTATATCTCCAAGTCATTTTCCCGTGGTGAATAGATTTTAGTTGATGGAAAATAGGTCAATTACATGTAATGTAAAGTTGGAAAGTGTTGTAACTTTTGTTTTGTTCATCATACAATTGAATCAACTGTTCCAACACATCTATATGGGTGGGTTTATACTATTAAAGGTCCTCTTTCACACACAAACATGCTGAAATAGTCTGATCCACATTCTACTAGCAAAGTCTCTTAAGAGACCAAAGTGCAAAAGGGCAGCAAACTTCAATGAGTGATTACTCAAAAATCGTGGCACTTGGAAACATTCTTTTTGAGGCTATGTGATCATGTAGGGCCCCTCTACAATAATCTCTCTCAATTTTTGATAGCTCCAAGTTTTTTTTTTAAAATAAAAGTGGTAGTCCACTATAATATTATTAATATAATAATAAGATAGTACAAAATCCTAGTTCAAGAGGCCATACCAGCAGGAAAGAGCCAGGAAGAAAAACTTTGGTTATAGCCCCAAAAGATAAATTTTGAAAAAATGGACCGATCAAAATTAGTTTTTACAAATGATCCCAACAAGAGTTCGTTCGAAACCCGACATCCCATGTCAACCTAATCTAAATAACCTAGCTAAAACTATTAAAATTAACTATTTACATGGCTAACAATGATAATGCCCAAATTTTGTTATCACGAGACCCTTGCAACAAAAGATATATTGGCCCCATGTAGATTTTAGTAGCACCAATGAACAAAACCGCATACATGCGTACACTGATCATAGGTCAAAAATAAAAAAAATTCCATGTCAGCACTGAGAATCATTCTTCCATTTGGTCGCCACCTTGAACAGAGTTTTCATCATGTCCCTCTGGAATACCCTGCAAACCCATGTCATTAGAAAAGAAATAAAAACCCACCATTAGTTCTTTATCTTCTTTCACCTCATGCAATAGCTGAGCCATGGAAAAATAACCATGTTGTCCCCCAGTGGATGAAATCGCAGCATGAACTTATGTTCCTTCCATTTTACTTTCAGTTGCCATTGTCGGTGCAATTTATCTAGGTAACACTCTTAGTGGTGGATTTTTGGGTGGGTGGGGTGCATGCTCATACAAGAATGATAACGATTAATACTTCTCTTTAATGTCAAAATTCATAGTGGCACATATCGTCTTATTGTTTTTCCTTAAGGATTTCACAATAACACTATCATTCTTTAATTGCAGGGCTAACCTTACTGCTTCAAACATTTTTTCATAAACCTGGTGATGTTTTTATGTAATCCCTTGGAAATAAACCCCCAAAAACCCCATCCCCTGTGAAAAAAATATAATCTTTCACTACTCACAACAGAGCATTATTATCCAAAAACTAAGGTTTAACAAATTTTTTGAAAATTGCTTCCAATTCAACAAGGGATTGAAATAGATCCATTATGTTTGATAAAAAGATTGACAGTACCTAAGAAGGGAAAAGCAATCACCTGGCTCTAGGGAACGTAACTTCCACCCCCAATACTGCTCTGATTGTGTTCTCCACTATAGGGCATTCGACTCTAAAAATCTATGCTGGATCACCATACGAAAGATGGCCTTCAAAAGGCCATTCACCTTACATAATTGGGAAATTCACTCTCTGGTTCCATGGTCGAGTCATCATCTTGGCTAATCTAAACACCTCCAACCACTTTTTGATAACACTCTTTTATCGCTAAATGTTGCCTCAAATGTGTTGTGAAACTAGTTAGCTTGACCTCTTTTTAAACCAAAGAAATGCATTGAAGAAAATGAATCAACTGGGAATTGACAAGACCTTCACCTCTACTTCACTCATGTAAAAGCCTTGCTTCTACTAAGGGAATTAATTAATCCTTACTTGCATGTCTACAAACCATCAAATGTGGCAATTAACTTGCCTTCTATTCATTTGATAGCGTATACCTTGCACTTAGTATGGTTAGTGAAAATTTTGTTGGCACTTTAAACAAGCAATGGTAATCATTATAAGACCTTGCCAAATTTAGTCACTAAAATCTAAAAAGAAGAAACTATTCTTTCCATTAGAGAATCCACTCTAGTTGGAGATTGATTTTTATGGTGGGATCATTCAGCTCGTGTGAAAAATACATTTTGCAGATTGCATAAAGTCCTTTCCCAAAAATTATGTGTGAGTACCCTAAGATACAACAAGGAATGGACAAATTTCCATCAAGAAAATCTCCAATTCATGTGCTTATACCTCTTTTATGTCCTTAGCCAATTTAATGAGCTAAGGTGATGGTTATTTGAGTACATGAGTGCAAGTATCCAAGATTATGGTAATACTTAAAAATAAAATTTTGTGTGCAAGCATATGCACAAAGGCCTACATACCCATGAGTAAAAGTAAGGAACTATGGAAAAATAAATTTAAATTTGGTTGTTTGCTTGTATTGAATAGATTTTAGTTGATGAAAAACGGGTCAATTTCATGTAGTGTAAAGTTGGAAAGTGGTGTAACTTTCATTCTATTCGTCATATGACCGAACTAACTATTCTAACACATCCATATGGGTGGTTTTATACTAGGAAAGGTCCTCTATTACACCCAAACATGTTGAAATAGTTTGAGCCACATTCTACCAGCGAAGCCTTTTAAGAGACCAAAGTACAAAAGGATAGAAAACTTCAACATGCAATTACTCAGAAGTTGTGGTACTTGGAAACATTCTATTTGAAGCTACAGGATCATGTAAGGCCCCTCTATAGTAACCTCTCTTAGTTTTTGATAGATCCAAGTTGTTTTCCCGTGGTGAACAAATTTCAATTGATAGGAAACAAATCAGTTACATGTAGTGAAAAGTTGGAAAGTGGTGTAACTTTCATTTTGTTCGTCATACGACCAAACCGACTATTCCAACATGTCTATATCAGTTTTTTTATGCTAGGAAAGGTCCTCTTTTGCACCCAAACACACCGAAACAATATGATCCACATTCTACTGGCAAAATCTCTTAAGAGACCAAAGTGCAAAAGGGAAACAAAATTTGATGAGCTATTACTCAAAAACTATGGAACTTGAAAACATTTCTTCTAAGGCTACAAGATCATGTAGGGCCCCTCTACAATAACCTCTCTCAATTTTTGATAGCTCCAAGTTGCTTGCCCGTGGTGAACAAATTTCAGTTGATGGAAAATGGGTCAGTTGCATGTAGTGTAAAGTTGGAAAGTGGTGTAATTTTTGTTTTGTTCATCATAAAACCAAACTGATTGTTCCAACACATTTGTATGGGTGGTTTTATGCTAGGAAATGTCCTATTTTGCACCTAAACATGTCAAAACGGTCTAAGCTACATTATTTCAATGAAGTGCAAAACGGGTAGCAAACTTTGACGAGTGATTACTTGGAAACTGTGGCACTTAGAAACATTTTTTTTTAGCCTAAAAGATCATATAGAGCCCCTCTACAATAGCCTCTCTCAACTTTTGATAGCTCCAACTCATTTTCCCGTGGTGAACAAATTTCAGTTGAAGCAAAACAGGTTAGTTGCATGTAGTGTAAAGTTGCAAGGTAGGCTACTTTTTGTTTTGTTCTTTGTGGGGCCAAACAGTTAGTTCCAACATGTCTATGTAGGCACATCTATGCTAGGCATGCTCATCACGCAACATTATTAAAATTTTTTATTCTTTCCTATTAGAAGGGTCATAACTTTTTTCCTTTGAAAAGTCACAACCAAATTCACATCATCACTATTCATGAGAACCTAAATTGATTTATTTGCAACTTTTCAGATATGCTTGGGGAAAAGGAAATTATTGAACTTTTAGTTGGTTCTATTTTTGTCATGCATGTCTCTTGAAGTTTTTTATTGACTATTGTAAGCATGCAATTTTAACTTTTAAAGTTACATTCTTCTAATTATTGGGTTCAAATTCATGTTTAGAAATAGGATGAATATCTATGAAATTTGTTGTTGGGAAGGTTGATTCATGGTCTCTTAATCTTCAATAATTGCATGCCCTTATGATCTTTAATTAGACTTGCATGCCTTGATTTTTTTTGTGAGACTTAGTTATTACTTTCCATTTCCTTTTGTTAATAGTTTTATGATATTTCTTTATTTATGTAATACATGAAGCATGAAGCATACACATGGAATGGTAGATGTCTTACTCAATCATATAAAGCATGAAGAATAGTAGCATGAATCATACACATAAATTTCCTCCATGAAGCACATGAAGCATGAAGCATGACTCATTACTATATTCATATGATTGATTTGATGTTCAATAATCTTACAGGGGAAAAATGTTCAAACTTTATTATATATTTACAATTATAGAAAAGAAGAGTGCACGGAAAACACTTGGATTTTAAATATTTGAAGTAAACCATCTACAAATATCTATTGAAGTGTGGATTTATAATGCAAGTATGGATACGGTCAATAAGAAAATTGTATTAACCAAATAGCCATGTAGGAATACATCAATATATTTTGATATAAGTATAAAATATATACAAAATAGCCATATAGGCTTACAAGAATACCATTTAGGCATACAATTTCAAGTATATGAAATAAAAAATATTTCCAAAAATGCCATATAGGCATACAACAAAGGACCCCAATCAAAATTCATTTCCCTCTAGGTGAATGAAATAGACGGGTGGCCTTTGTTGGTCGAGTGGATGGCAATGCATATGACACTCGTTTAGTTTGGATTCAAGGGATTCTCCTCCTATTTAGTTCCTGATCAAGCTTCAATTGTTACAATAAAAAGTAAAGACATTAATATATAGAAATTACATTATAAAAAATGATATATTTAACAAAATAATCACTTACCACCACCAAATGATCTCTCTCCTTGAGTAGAAGATCTGCATGCTCAAGCTCTGGCATTCCAAATTCATATAGAAACCATCCAAATAGAAATTAAACAAAGAATCAATAATTATTTGATATTTCAATAATAAATAGCTATAAATATGAATGTAATTTGAAATTTACTAATCTGACTCATACCCCTGTGAGAGCCATCAAGTTGTCTATTGTAGAAGATGCACTATGCTCCATTTCCCTATCAACATTGGGAGGTGTTTCTACTTCCATCATCTGAAAATAAAACAACAAATTATTAAATCACAAAAACTAGAATAGTGATGTACAAGTCATGGCTTATAATGTATGAGAAAATCAACAAAATTTTGAGTACTTATTGAACTATATATTTCTTACTATTATGCTTACTATTTTCCCTATCCATATCTTGTTCAAAAGCACCTATTTTAGGCTTTTATCCATAGCAATAAGGTAGTGAAATGTTTGATAAAATGCTTTAGTAGACATGTATGAAAAATGTGGTAGCATAGAGAAGGTAGTGAACTATTTGAAAAATGCCTCAAAGAAATACGGTCTCATGGTGATGGAATGCCATGAAAATTTTATTTTTTATGGAATTCCATCACCATGAGACCACATTTCTTTGAGGATTTTTTCAAACTGTTCATTTCCTTCTCTATGCTATTATGTTGGGATGGGGTGGATGGTATAGGGTGGTATTGTTTATGAGATGGAAGGATGTTTTGATCATGAGGGGAAGAGGATCACTAGATGGGGTCGAAGGTGTACTTTGAGACCACATTTCAAGAGTGATCATACAATGGAGCAGAAGAGGTGCTTTGATCATGACATGGAAGGATTTCATTAGATGAAGTGGGGGAGAGGGGATTCTGAGAGGAGTTTGAAGGGATATCTTTCTCTTGAGATTGAAATATATCATTAGATGAGATGGAAGGGATATTTTTTTCTTAATTGGAAATGGGATCATGAGATGGAAGGGGGTCATATGATGGAGGAGAAGGGTTTCCTTGATCTTTATATGGAGGGGAATCTATGTTAGCATGCTTTGGATTAGGAGATGGACATAGTTCATTTGATATGGATGGTGTGATGATGGAGGAAGGTTTTATAGACTCTTCAGCTTGGATAGATGGATTGATAGGGGATTCATTTGAGATTTAGGGTATTAGGGTTTATCTTGATTTGGGGGTGATGAAGGCGGATGCATCATATAGGGAGATTGCACCACTTTTTTTTAAATGGGGAAACAACCACCTTTTCAAATAGTCCTTGGAGGAAGTTATTATAAGAGACATGGGATGAATTTTCTTGGTAATAGTGGGGTGATGTGGATTTTAAGGATGTAGAATATATGAACAAGTGGAATAAGAGGTGGAAGCTTTCATGGATTGGTAAACTGAGGATGAGGATGAGGACCTTGAAAAGGATCTAGAGGGGAATTTTGGCTAAAGGATTGGTTTCCATTTTCAAAGGAAGGGGAAGGATAAGCAAGAGGATATGGATTGGTATTGGATGAAGGTAGGGAAGATGGAAGCTTAGCACCAATGCCAAGGAGGCATTTAAGCATGGAATCCTTATAATTATGGAAGTAGTAGGTGAGGATAAAATTAGTCATGGTGGATGGGGATGATATGGATGAGACTTTAGGGGAGCTTTTAATTGGAATTATATTTGGATTGGTCAAAAAGGCTATCCTCATCATCATCAATATGGTCGGGGTTGGTTGGAATGGATGAAGTTGGATTAAAATAGATTAGGTTGTATGGAGGATAGATTAGATGGTTAGATACAATGGAGGATTGATTGGAAGAAAGATTGGTATTGATTTTGGATGAGGATGGAAATTAGGATGATGGATTAGAAATGAACATGGGGATTGGAAGAATGGGATCTAAGGATGAAGATAGAGGATGGGATTATATTTGGAGATGAAATCCAAGACCTTAAAATGATTTGATTTTATTAAAGAGGATTATCTATTCTTAAGGCAATGAGCTATTTGAAAAAATGCCTCAAAGAAATGTGGTCTCATGGTGTTGGAATGGCATTCCATCACCACAAGACCACATTTCTTCAAGGATTTTTTTCAAATAATTCACTTACTTTTCTATGCTATTTCTTACTATTATTCTTTGATATATTTTTTTCCAAGCATCCATAGTTTATTAGAAAGCACCTACTTTAGGCTTTTAGCCATAGTATCAAGGAAGTGAACTGTTTGATAAAATTATTTGGTAGACATGTATGGAAAATGTGGTAGCATAGACAAGGCAGTGAGATGTTTGAAAATATGCCTCAAAGAAATGTGGTCTCATGGTGTGATGGACATCACCATGAGACCACATTTCTGTGAGGCATTTTTTCAAACAACTCGTTACTTTGTCTATGCTATTGCTTACGATTATGCTTTGATAGATTTTTTCCAAGCATCCATAACATAGACAACGCAGTAAAATATTTTAAAAATTGCCTCAATAAAATGTGGTCTCATGGAATTCCATGACAAGAAAATGCAATTGGAAGCTTCTCCTAGTTATTAGTTATGTTATGTGTGTTGCAAGTATGAAAGTGTTGTCATTGATGTCAACTGGTTAACTGGTTCTCAACTAGTTGATGTTGTAATTTATGTCATGGTTGTGGGTTATTGGCTTTATATGTCAAGGATATTAAGAAAATTGTAAAGAAGAAAGGTTGCAAGTGTTCAATGTTTGCTTTGGTTTGCTCTGGGATTTGTTCCTATGTTTGTGTGGTTCAAATATGTTGATCATGGTTGTTGGTGTAAATGAAAATATGTGAATTAATGTGTGAAAATGTGTAATGTACTAATGCAATGTCTATATGTGAGCATGCATGCAATTATTTTTGTATGTCACAGGATATCACTAGGAGGCAAAAGAAGAGAAATGACCAGATAGAAGGAGATGGATGTTAGCACGGAGAAAGAATCCTTCAATATATTTCCAAAGAACTAATAAGTGTTGCTCTAATCATCGTTGGGAGGATTATTGTAATGGTCAAAAAACACCATGATATGACATAGATCAATGGTGTACAAGGTCGTACCATCACATAAAACAAGTAATTGTAGTCAAGGATGATCATGACTTATATGAGGAACTCAATTTCCCTAGCCTTTTTGTCACAACCAACCGCAAACAAGAATATTTCTCAAAGATTATTTTCTTCCTCTATCAAAGATGCTGCAAGAGAAGAATTTTGGGATCCTCTATTGTGGCTATATTAACTTATATGGTGTCCTCAATGAGCATTGCCAATTTTTCCTATGTAACAGGAAGAAAGTACAATCCTCCATCCTTGGGTGCCTCGGACAAGTTTTCACCCTTAGATACGTCCTTTATTTTTACTTTTGTATCATCAAAAGGTGCCTTGCAGTTTTCACCTAAAGATGTGTCTTTTTTGGTTTTATTTTTATTATTTTTGTGACTAGAGGATTGCACAGTCTCCCCGAAATATGTTGCATAATCTAGATCTATAGTGAATCCAACTTTTTGGTCCCCAATTGGTATGTTGTCATGGAGTCCCATGAATTCTGCAATAGCTTCATCATTCTGAAAAAATGTCCATAGTGGGTGGGCCTTGTTGATCCCAGTCGATGAGTTATGGGTAGACAAGGGAGATACCATCATTAGTGTTGGAAAATGGAGGGGAGGATGTAGAATGCATGCAAACTGATGTGGAAAGGGTAAAGACGGAATTGTTGTCCTCAAATTCCCATTCAGATTCCATCTAGTAGTCATCTTCATTTGATTCAAGAAAATCAAACTCATTGGAAAAATAGGGGATGAATGGATTAGAGTCACGGTAAATAGTGTCATGTGATCAGTCAAATGAGTCAGAATGATGATTAGTATTGTCAGATGGTTAGACAAATGAGTCAGAATGATGGTCAGATGGTAGTGCAAGTTTCTTGTCATCACGAGGCCAAAAGAGCCCCACCTAGTCTTCTCTTTTCAATGGGACTTTAGGAGGATCTTTAGGGAGTTCAACTTTAAACATTTTTTTGAATCTTTCATCAAAAGAAGGCTAGCTGGTTTCTAAAAAAAATTCGTCAAGGTAATAATCACTCAGGGATCTCTAAGAACCAAATTCCCACTCATGTGAGTCAATTTTGATAAAGGATTCTTCGATTGTATTGAAATTTTTGGAAACATTCACGCTCTCACCTAAAAGCACATTGGTACGTGGATCATTAGTTTCAATTAGCCCAAACCCTAACCCTAAATACTTTGGTCTTGTAGAAGGCATTATAGGTTCCCTTCTTCCTGTCTTGTCATTGCCAAGGCCACTAGTTCCATCATAGCATTTTTCCTTCATTATGTCATAGCCTTTGCCATATTGTTGTACATGTAATGGAGATGGGTCTTCTTGATCTTTGTAAATCCAAGTTGATATGTCTTCAATTTCTTCTTTGTCCAGTTCTCCCCATTTTGTAAAAGTCATTGTTAGAGGAACTTTAAAAATCTCTTTGGGCTCTATTTTGAAACAAGGCCTACCATAAGTTTTCGGAGACTTGGGTATTTTAGTGATATAATAGGTCATGTTCAACTTGTACTCACCGCAAGCTTGGTCTTGGATCATGATGTTAGGATTGGGTTTTGGGATGGTGGAAGGAGATGGTATGGTGGAATACGAAGGAGTGGATGTAGATGGTTTAGCTAGTGTGGATGGGTCGATGTATTTGGAAGAAGTGGATGTCGAAGCTTCATGGTTAATTGGCACTTGGTGTTCTGAAATGCCTCTCAAATTGGTGCAATACTGAAATGGATCAGGATCTCCAGGTATGGTAATTTCAGTGCCATCGAAAGGAAACTTCAAGCATTGGTTGTAAGTGGATGGTATGATCTTTAAGGCATGGATCCAAGGTTGACCAAGTAAGATATTATAAGGTAGTTCAAGATCCAAGACCTGACATGTTGTATCTACAATGACCGGCCCCACACGAATAGGAAGTGTGATAATTCCCCTAGAGGAGTGTTCCTCATCATCATATGCCTTTATGACAATGCTTTTGGTAGTTTCTACACAAGCATTAGTTAAGCCTAGTGCTTTAACCAATTTTAGGGAGCATATATTCAATCTTGCTCTACCACCTACTAAGACTCATCTAACCTTATGTTTATGGATAAAAACTTCAATATGTAGTGCATCATTGTGAGATGGTTTAGGTGATGAATAGTTTTGATCCAAAAAGGTAATGTGATGGGAGTAGCCAAGTATCCAACCATGGCTTTGAATTGGTTGACATCAATGTTGATTGATACAGAAGACTCTTGTAAGACCTTATCAAGTATGGATTTGTGTGCAGGCGAGATGCGTAGCAACTCGAGTATGGAGATTTGAGCAAGTGTTTTACCCAATTGTTCAATAAGATTAAATTGTCCTTTGAGTTGTGACTGTTTGGAAGATGGACTGAGTATTGTGATCTTTGGCTATCTAGTAGGACCAGCTATTGTGACCTTGCCTCTACGGGTGGTGACATTACACTTAGGAATTTTCTTAATGGTGATAGTATTGACATATTTGTTAGCAGTCCAGAGGTGATTAATGGTAGGTCCACTAGAATAATCAAAAGCAGTGCGAGTGTAATAGGCTCGATTGTTGTTCTTTGGACCTGATGTAGATGGGTTCCCTAAACCATGATCCTATAGTGGGTTTCTATGAATTGTATGGTTTGAGTTTGAAGCATATTGTTGGTCGTCTAGTTCAATGGTATGATTTTCAATAAGATCCTGCATGATATTTCTTAATTGTCTAAAAGAGGAAGTTTTATGCCCTTTTGCTTGATGATAATCATAGAATGAATTATCATCCCACCATGATGGCTTGAATTGGCCTGGGTCATATGGTTTAGATTCGGGCAATGTGATGACATTATTTTGGAGGAGCTTCTTAAGGACCACTTCAATTGGTTCACCCAAGGCGGTGTATGTGTGTCTCTTTGGAAATTTTCTGGTTTGACGTGGTTGGCCTTGGATTTGATTGTTTTGGATGACATTTGTAGTAGGTGTTAGTGTGGTCAATGGTGCATTTTATGATTGAGCTCATTTGAGTGTGATTGCAGGACCTGTCGCATTTACCTCTTTAGTGTCAACAATGCCATCATTGGTGATATGTTTTTTTTTGATCTAGTATTTGTTTTTGTCAGTAGGTGGGTTTGTGCTTGTGTTCTTGTTGCCATATTTGAGTTCCCCTTTTGCAATTAGAGCTTTTTTGAGTTGGACTCTTTTTTCAACTAGGTCTATTAAAGTGGTGCAACAATGAACTTGGAAATTATATTTCCATGGGCCCACAAGGTTTTGAACAAACATGTTTATTTTTTCCTTTTAGGGTATCTCGACAAGGCATCGACTTTCCAGACCCCACCATCTTTGGAAAAATGGGATGAATGTCTCACTAGTTTCTTCTTGAGTAGTCATACATAAATTGGTGATGGTAACATCGGTCTCGATGTTATAGGCATAATTTTGTACAAATTTATCAGCAAGTTCCTCCCATGACTTGATTCCTTTAGGAAAGGTAGAAAACCATTCCAGTGTTGGACCTGTGAGACTCCTAGGGAAGAGTCTCATCAACTAGGTATGTTTGTATGCAACATCCACACAATTGGTTGTAAATTCTCTTATGTGCTCAAGGGGATTAGTTTTTCCTTTGTATTTGGAGAAGTTGGGTACCACATATCTTAGAGGGAAATGTGGCATGTATAAACTCATGTCAAATGGGTATGGACATAATTCATAGGACATATGGGTATTTTTGTGGGACAATTGCATGTTCTCCATTTTTTTTTACAAAGTCGCAAGTTGAGTTGTGAATGCATCAATTATGGGGTTGTTTGTGGCATCACACATGCTGGTAGTGGGTATTCCATGAGTTCCCATTTTTTGTGATGATGTGTTTTGATTTGGGAAGTATTGTTGTGGGATGTATGATGTATTTTGGTTTGGAATTTTTTGGTATTGAGTTTTTTTAATAGGAATGTGTTGTTGTGTATTGATGTGTGACTTGTATGTAGGAATGTGAGTTCTAGCAATGTTAGTTTGTATTTGCGGAATATGTTTTCCTTGAGTATTTTTATGTCCAAATGGAGTCATGTGTTGTGTTATTTTATTTCCTTGTCCAAATTGGTAAATATGTCCATGGTGGATGTTTTTGTTTTTCCTTTGAGGAATATTAGTGTTGGTATTGATTTGTGACGAAGTATTAAAATTTAGTTGAGGCCCTTGAATGGTGATTCGACGTTTATTCCTTCCAAAGGAGTTTAATGTTTTTGTTCCCATGGTATTAGTTGAAGAACCAATTAAAAGGTTTGATGAATTTGTCCCCATTGTATTGGTTGAATACCCAAAGGTAGCCCCAATAGTTTGTGACGGATTTTTTGACATTTATGGGATAGATTGTGATGTAACTTGTGATATGGTTGATGTTCCCCCAATGGATGTTGTGTTGACCGTGTTAGAAGTATTTTGAGTGGAGGTGCCATTAGAGGTAGCATTGATGGTGTTTGTGGAACTTTTTGTTGTGGCACCAATGAAAGTATTGTTTGCATTATGTTGTGGTGTTGATTGGGATTGATTAGTGTTAGAGGTATTGTTTGCATTATGATCAGGAGATGCTGCTCTCAAGGTGTTAATGTCAAACCCTCATGGAAATTTAGCCCCTTGGTGTAAAAGCATGCTAGATATCTCTCTGAATCTTGCAAGAGTAATTCCTCCACAAAGGAAGCCATGTTGGGATTTTGAGTGGCAGCTTCTAAGTCTTCCATGAATATTTTTCCATTTTTGTCTCTTCATATAAACGATTCAAAGGGATTTCATGATGAGGATTCCATGTTCATGTCACTAAAAGGGTTGATGAAATATGTCCCCATGTATGTGTTATTGTTCATGTCATTAGAAAATTTATAGGGTTTGTTGCCTTGTCCAAAAGGTTCCATTTGTCTTCTTTTCCTTTGGATCCTAGTCTCAACAATATAAGGATCCGCTCAAATGAAGGAGGATGAATGATAACCGAATCTAGGAATGGGGATGATATGAAACTATGTTTTTGGATTCTTGAAATAACGGATGCAATGAAAATGCAACTATATTTTTGGTGTTTTTGGAAATAATGGATGCAATAATGACAATTTTGTCTAAAGGGGATGTCAAATGCAAAAGGATAATGAAGACTAAAATGGTGGAAGTCTAAAGTGTTTTGAGGTATGCAAAGGTCTAAGATGCAATCAATTTTGATAGACTTGTAAGAAAGGTTTACTAACCACTCAAAGCTTGGTCAATGTCTCAATTTGGACTATCAAAGGACTTTTTGGTAGGACTAAATGAAAGGAAAAGATGAAAAAGTGAGGTTTCCTAACTAGACTTATGAGTTGGAAAGGTCTCACAAAAGGACAATGACTTAAAGGAATTGATTTTGACTTAGTCCAATGATAACCTACTTTTGAAGGAAAAGATTTTGCAAAGTATGGCAAGTTCCCTATTCTAAAGTCAACAAAAATGAGGGACTAAGAGCTTGCTTATGCTGAAAATGAAGATGGATCCTAAGATGCAACTAAAAATTTGCAAAGGCGGACTTATGGTAAAATGCAAGCTAAAAGATGCAAAGATGGGTGATTTGAGCAATTCTTTTTCTAGTTTTGAACAAAGGCCACTGGAAAAAGAAGTCTAAAAACAAATTGAAAATGTTTTTCCTTGGGTTTGGATAGTTACAATGATTTTCCTTGATGACAAGAAAATGTGTTGTTTCAGGTGGCAAATGCATTGCAGTGTCTCAAATGTGTTTCAGTTTCAATAGATGCATGGCTTTAAATAGCATATGTGGTTCAACAAGGAAGTTACATTTTTTTGTGAAGCAAATGTGTTGCACTATAGGCAGATGTGTGGTTATAGATTGTAGAAGCGGTTTAGAAAGTCAAGTGCATTTTGGTTTTAGCATATGCGTTGTTTTAGATCTTAGATACAGTTTAGTAGAGAAAATACATTGTACAGTGTAGCAAATGTGTTTTAGTAGAGGCAAATGCATTTTTTTATTTTTCAAATGTGGACTATCAAGTCAAATGTGTTGCAGAGAGTCTCAGATGCATTGTACAGAGACTAAAACCTAGTTTCCTTGCAATTTTTGGCAGATTTTTGAGTTTGTTTTAGTTTGAATGTATTGATTTGGATTTTTGAAGGATATTTTATGTTTTTATTGTTTAGAAAACACTTGGAAAACACATGGTTTTGTCTTTGAATGTTGAAAAAAACACAATGAAGACAAACACAAACCTAGGGTTGGAAAGGACTATATTCACTAGATCCCACTTGGATTTTACTCCAACCACACTTATTCTTACCGGGTGACTTAGAAGCTTAGCCACATTGGCTTCCCTCCATGACACTCAATTATTTGGGTCAACCAAGCTTTGAGCCCTCATAAATCTCCCATGATAGGCTCTTCACCTCTATTAAGAACTGTGAGAATGTGGGTGCCTTAGCAACGACCGTTGTTGCACCAACAAATAGAAGGGTTTTTGGCAAACTACACAAGAGCATTCTAGTGAATAATCGGGTACATGACACCTCGTGAGCGTACAACAAGCCACTTAAGGCTTTAATCACTCTATTAGGGGCTCTTATACCTTTAAAAGAAAAGGTAGGTACCCATTTTTGAATGACACTGCATGGCTAAGGCCTACATACCATGAGGACTAGATAGTTTAGTCTTATCCTTTTACATACGATCTTGAGTGAAAAACTGATTGGAGCCATTCCCTCTTTCGAGGTAGGCCCCTCTAAGGTTAAACAAAAGCTAATTGAAATCTTTTTTTTGGTTCATCCAAGATCGCACTAAGGTGTGAGGAGATTGCATACACAAAGCTTTCAACCCACACTCACAAGTTTGTTCATTTTTAAAGCCCAAATTTAAATGTGGGGGTGGTAAAGTAACAACCTCTTAGTGTTTTTGTTTCTCAAGATCACACAAAGTGTAAGAGAATTGCATACACACTTAAGAGGATATCATTACACCACAAGACACACAAGACACTTGTTCATTTTAAACCCAACTTAGTGTGAGACAAACAATGTTCATTTCAAGCCAATGCTATGAAGATGCATATAATTTTTTTCCTTAATGAGTTTCAATGTAATTTATGTTCATTTTAAGCCCATGAGTGAATATGCATGTTCATTTTAAACCCATGAAATGTGAATGCAAGTTGTAGATTTTTTGTTTGTTTAATTTAGGATTGTAAAAGAACTAGAAAATAATCAACAAACAAAGGTTAGACTCCATTTCTAGCTCACCACATGCTACAAACAACATATTAGTAACCCCAAAAACCCTAAGCTACTAAGTTGAAAGAAGAAATCTAGAAAATTCTATAAAAACTTGAAAGAAAAAATTTACCAAGAAAATGTGTTGTTCTACAGAGCGAATACATTGCAACACCAAAAGCAAGAATTTACCAGGTAGATGTGTCGTTTTGCAAAGCGAATGCATTGCAATAGGCGGATGCGTTAGTTAGGTCTACAGATGTGTCTCAAGAAATCAAATGCGTCATTTTGTCTATTAGATGTGGCTCAGAAATATAGATGCATCATTCCTGAAAGCGAATGTGTCGCGATGCAGCGATTGCAGCTCAAAAAGTTGCAGTTGTAGCATTCCATACCTGTACCTGCAAAAAAAATGAAAAGTTGTACAAAAATCTGCAAAAAAGAGTGTTTTTGTGTCGAGTTCACCAATGTAACTAGGGAAAAAAGTTAGGTTAGCATGGAATAATATGCATAATCAAAACCCTAGCTAAACAATGAAGCACAATGGAGTAAAATAGCTCAAAACAAAGAACAATCTCACTAAATGTCTTCAAACCCTCCATGATTGACCTTCATTGCCCATCTCCTTTTGTCTAGTCATTTCTCTTCTTCCACCTCTTGATGATATCCTGTGACATACAAAAATAATTGCATACATGCTCACATATAGACATTGCATTAGTACATTACACATTTGCACACATTCATTCACATATTTGCATTTACATCTTTAGTATAAAATACATCATTTGCATCTGCATTCACATAACATATAAGTGCATTAAACATTTTCATACATCATCTATATCATTAATGCATACAGATAATAACATAAAACATCACATGTCACATTATCCATAGATACATAATCATACACTAATGCATCCATAATCATAAGCATATCATCACATATAAAACATCGTGCATACATATCAAACATCATTATCCTCATCATCATATAACCATCATACATAAAGTAGTATCATCATGGCATCTCATCATAAATAATCATCATAAATGCATACATCACATAACATATACATGAATCATCATAGAATCATCACATAAATCACATCACATCAACATAATAAGATAATAATGCATCACAACATAACACATAGCATATAGTCTGTGCCAAAACTATATCATATATATATCTCAAAATCATGTCACAGGATAGTCTCGAGGAATCCCAAAAATAGAGCTCATAGGCTCAATGGACAATACATAAAATGTCTCAATATAATGACAAGATACAACATGCCCTAAACTGTGCTCTCCTCAACCTCTCAATGTGAGGGACGGGGTGACCGATGCTCTCTAACAGGAACTGATATCTGCTAGGACCTGGTAGGCTAGGTCTGTGATGTTGATGGATCAGTGATAGGTGACTAACTATGATGTGACCTATGTCATGATGATATTGATCCATGAATGTGACTGGACCTATGCACTGATCAATGCATATGGTTGTGGTGGGATATGTGACTTGAAGACTGCTCGAATGATGTAGACCCACCCACACTACTTTGGTTGCGGCTGCTATGGCTCTTTTTGCTACCACTACCTGTCCCAGTCTGAGATCATGTAAGACTAGGATCCTGCTACGATGTTGGCACTGCTTGCTCATAAATCATCCTATATCATCCCCGACTCTCGATCACCCTAACCAGCTCCCTAGAAATCTTCCCCACTGGCCCAATGCACAACTGCATGAACTCAAAAGACTAGCTCTATGACTCCTGCTGCCTGATCACATCCTAATCCCTCTCCACCCTTGTCACCTCTAACTCCACCTCCAGAGTCCTGATCTGAGCAAGGGCCTCATCTAACCTACTCTACATATCTACCAACCTCTAGTCCACTATTGCATCTCATGGCAATGGTGGTATCCTACCTATCTCCTCCTCACCATCCACTATTTGATCCCTGATTTTTCTCTTGGCCTCATCCATATCATCCTCCCCATCGATATTAATCTCATCATCCCCCTTGATCTCCTCTCCACCAAAATCCAATGCCTCCTCTCCTATCCATACATCCTCCTCCCTTGACACCTCCCCCTCCACCTCCATCAGATGAGGTCCCTTTAGCTACTCTACCTCTTCCCTAACCTCCTCCTGTCAGCCCTCCTCTCTCTCCTCCTCTCCCTTCTCTAAAATTGGTGAGAGTGATCCTCTCCTCCTCCTCCTCTATCTCCATTATTGTCCTCTCCCGCCATCTCCTCATCTTCTCCTCCTGCCACCATCACCCCCATCCCCTCTATCCCCTCCATCATTGCCTCCACCCCCGCCTCCTCTACCTCCATCTCTCCCTCTCCCCCTACCACCATCCCTACCTCCTCGCCCTCCTCAACTAACCCATGGTATCATTGCTCGATGATCAACTGGTGTCGGTTCGTCAGGATCTGTCAATGGAAGTGGCCTATGTGTCTGCCACCATGCATCATAGTCAAGAGTCATCCCGGCATCTGCTAGACCCCCGCTCCATGCCCACTGTTGTGTCACTATTCCATCAATTTTTTTCTCTGCTAATGGAACTAATATAGCTGGTCCCCACATGGTCTCTCATGATGAACTAGCATACTCTACAGTGCCCACAAGAACATCTTGTTGCTCCCTGATTTTTCATAGTACCCGCTAGGGTAGGTACATCTCAATGATAAGTTGAGACTAGATTTTTTGTTCAATCAAGTATCTAAACTATCTGTAAAAGGACAAGTGGTCCTCCTCTCCTAACCACTAGCCATATTCTTTGTATGGTCTCCAGAAAAACCCCATCAAAGTATTGATGGAATGCTGCCATAACCCTATATCTCTGACTCACGTTTGTTGCAAGGCACCCCCATATAAGTACAGATATGGTAATCCCTAGGCTAGATGCCTTTGTACTGGCAATCGAAAGACGGTAATGTGCTCCCAATCCTAGATCATGAGTAGTGTAGTGCCGCAACTGATACTTCTCAATTACATGTACATGACATCATACAACTAATGATACAACATCCCAAGAAGGAAAGGTCCCCACACAAATATAGTCTTATCCTGCCTCATGTGAACAAGCACATCTCCCCATCCAATCAAGAATCCATGTCCATGGTGGTCTGGTATCAATACCCCAGAAATCAAAGTTTATAACATCGCATCCCATTGGCCATAATGCTCAGCCATAAACTCCCACCTGATCTCATAACAATTGATGCCTAGCTACGCAATGTCATCATGCATGTAATACTTTGACATGGATTGGAGTCTTCGTCACGAATCATAGACAACTCGCTCCCCTCTGATCAAAATCCGTAATATCTTATAGATGTCCTCAAGAGTCATAGTAGCCTCTCCAGTCGGCAAATGAAATGAGCAAGTCTCAAAGTGCCATCTCTCTGCAAGTGTTGTCAAAAGACCTCTATTTTCTCAGATAATGGGCATATAGGTAACATAGTACAATCCCAACCACATCAATCACCTACACTCATTATCCCGCAACTAATCTCTGAATGCGTATGTTGCGGGTCTAAACTCGCGGGTGTAGATAAGCAGTAATTGATTTTGCATACACAGAAACGGGAGTTAGCACATCATTGAAAATCATCCTTATCATATGTCTAATCAAAAGTGCACAAAGAAATTGAGCCTAAACTAAGTCAACATTAGTCAAAGCCAGTTGTGTCATGTTTCCCTTCATTTGCATTATGAAAGGTCACATGCATCACTTCATCTAGCAATTGTGTTGTGCCACATCGATTGTGTTGTTTGGCTTTGCACATGCGTCATGATAGAAAACTTGCATCGTTCTAGCCATCATTTGCACCACTTTACAACAATTGAATATCTCCATCCCACATTCATGTTACAATTTGGCAATTGTGTTGAGTGACCTCACATTTGCGTTCTGATTTGGCGATTGCATCTCACCAGCTCGCGGGTGCACCATTTTAAACTTAACCTTAGCCTACCCCTTGCATTTGCATCGTGACACATCAAATGCATGCGAACACAAACACTGTTGCATCCTTCATTGAATGAAAATGCATCACAACACATCTGTTATCCTAACTTTAACATCTAAAAATGCATGAAAAATGAGAAAATTACAAAGTGGGTTTAGGGTACTTATAGGTGGCTTTGTGCTCTTTGGCCATCGATAGGTCCATACTCAAAATTCGTAATGCTCGGTCACTAGAATCGCCATCTTTTTGCAAGGTCCTCTCTCTGAACTTTGAATTTTCAAAAAGAAAAAGTGAAAATGAATTACCTTTTCACCCAAATCAAACATATTTATAGGGTGAAATTAGGGTTTTCTTGAATGGTTTATTACTAGATGCTCATTTGACCATCTTTAACTACCCTGTTGCCTTCCTTAAACATGTCAAAATTCAAAACTGATCACTTCAGTGTTTTTCTAGTCATCAAATTGACTTATCTAGACACTTTCCAAATTTTTTTGGTGCCGGGCCAAAATTTGCAAATTTTCCTGAGGGGGCATAGTACTTCATACCTTTGTTGGGGCTATTCTAAACTGAATTTTCTTTGTGACAATGTTATAAATTGCATTATGATAAAGAGGAGAAAAATGTAGACACATAAAATTGACCTAGGCCCGCGAACTTTATTTTCTCCATATTTCTTCTCAACATAATTAAAATATTTATTTATGTCTAATAGTCCAAATTCAACTATTAATTAAATAATTCTTAATTATATAATTAGTTCACATATTTTATTCCTCTTGACTATTTAAATAAATAAGTTATATTTATTTAAATACGTCGCTAATTTCTTGTCTCTCCATAATTAAATAAATTCATAAATTTATTTAACTATCATTTGTCCACTATTTCTTCCTGATTATTTAAATAAATATTTTTTTTTTATTTATTTAAATAGGTCATTAATTTCTAATGTCTTCTTATAATTAAATAAATTTCTATAATTTATTTAATTATTGTCCACCTTGGCTTTTTCTAATTTTAAATAAAATCATTTATTTAAAATTGTCTCACTTTCTATTTTCTCCCTCCAAGTAACTAATTTAAAATCATTATTTACTGTCACATGACCCCACCACTTTTCAATTAAATTAATTTTTAATTCAAAAGTTCAACTCTATCTTTTAAATCAAATAATTTTAAATTATTATTTCATTTTACAGTAGCCTCTTTTTCTGTTCCCAATATCCTCTTGTCACATGCATTCTCCACCATTGATTTGATTTTTCTAAAATAAAATCTCATTCCTTCATTTCAAATGTTTCCCTAACCCTAATTGTGGGTTTTCACATTTAATTTCAACCATTGATCTTAGGGCATCTCTCATTTGACAATCTTGGCCATTCATCTAAAATTAGATTTTCTATAAAAAAGGTGATTTTAGCCTCATTTGACACTTCATACTTCATACACTTCATGCTTGGCTATTTTCTGCATACTTTAGGCTTATTTCACACTTGCATACTTGCATTTGCAACTTTAGGATAGAATCCTTCAATATTTTCTTAGGGCTTTGTCATAGACATAGGTTGCTCATCAAAATATGAGGGAAAACATAATATTGCAACAAATGGAGAAGGGAAATGAAGGTCAATCATGGAGGGCTTGAAGACATTTGGTGAGATTTTTCTTTGTTTTGAGCTATTTTACTCCATTTTTCTTCATTGTTTATCTAGGGTTTTGATTATGCATCTTATTTTATACTAACCTAACTTTTTTCCCTAGTTATAGTTGGAAGTTGCTATATCCATATTTTAGGTTTTTGGTTCATTGTACAGTGCAAGTTATGTTCACCAATTGTGAACTGTGGTTTTTAGTGTATCTGGTTGAGGTCCAAGAGAAATGTAGTTGCTTCATATTTCTTCTTGTTCGAGTTTTATGACTTCCAGTTCTGAATATAAATTAATATGATCGTGTTGAAGATAACTTTGCTATCTAGAAGGATTGGATCGTGCTAAGGTTGCATGTGCTTAATTGATTTATGTGTTTTATACTAGTTTGGTTGACCTTGTGTTTAACACTACTTTTGAAGCGTATGGAATCATGTTGAAGCATGTGTTTGGGTCGCCCTCATTCTAACTCCATAATAGAATGTTTTGGCACCAACCTAGTTTGAATTTGTAAATGAAAAAGGTGTGTGGCCTACTTTTGATGAGTTTCAAAGTTGAAGATGGTATAAATACAGGATGAGATGTTGGTGAAATTTGTGTACAAATAGATAGTGAAAAGAAATAGAGCAAGATGGATGCAAAAATAGATGTGAAATAGAGTGGGGTTGAGTAGATCAATGTGAAATATTAGTGGCAAGTTTCTAGATGTAGTGAGTTGAAGATGTACTCTATCATCCATGCATGTCTACAAGTATTTGAATGAGTTGTGGTGGAAATCTATGTTGCATTGATATTTTCTTCTCTATGTAACAAATATCTTCTATCTTCTTTGTATCTATGTGGTAGTGAGCCCTCCAGGTGGTTAGTTTAACCCTTGTTGGAAAGTGAGTCTTGATTTAGACAGTGTGTCATGTTTTGGTAGTGAGCCTTTGTAATCAGTTTTAATATTCTCTATATTGTGAGCTAATCCTCAGCGTGGTTTTTACCTTATTGGTTTTTCCATGTAAATTTGGCATTATTGTGTGTGTGTTTTTTTCTGTTTCTGCTTTTGCACTTAATGATTAATCATAATAGCAGGGTAAAGGATTTGTGATTGATCTAATTTTTGGTGAAAGTTTTAAAAGTTTGATTTGTTACAACTGATTCACCCCCCTCTTAGTTGTCTTGTTCAACAATTGGTATCAGATCAAGGTTCCTTGGAGAGGATCTTTACCACTTAAGGAAGGTCCAAGATGGCAAGCAAGATCACTTTTGAGTATCTGAGGTTCAATGGAACTAATTATGCCATCTGGAAAATACAGATGGAAGGATGTCTAGAATATTGTGGATATGATGTTGACAAAGCTTATAAGACTGCTTACACTCCTCCTGCTAATGGTTTGAGTGCAACTGATGAAATCAAGGCACATGAAGCAAATAATAAGGCGAAGTTCATTCTAAAGAATAGTATTTCACATTCTGAGTTGATTAAAGTTCAAAATTTGAAGACTGGTACAGAAGTCTAGGATGCTTTAGAAAAGAAGCATGAAGGAGATGAAAAGGTAAAAGAAGCAAAGTTGTAGAATTTGGAGGCATATTTTGAGGTCCTTCATATTTCTGAAAACGAGAACATTAAATCCTATGTATAGAGAGTGGATTAGTTGGTAGGTGGAATGCAAGAACTTGGTGCTATAGTAGATGAATCCAAGATTGTGAAGAAGATACTAAGAACTCTCCTTGATGCATATAGTGAAAAGGTATCTGCTATTGAAGAATATGTAGATTACAAGAATTATACTACAGATTAGTTATTGGGAACTCTAACATCTTATGAGATGAGAAAACCAAACTTGAGAAATGGATCCAAATCAGAAACTACTTTCAAGGCTACAAGAGTTGAAGATTTGGATGAAGAGAACCTTGATGATGTAGAAGCTAACTTTGTGAGAAGGATGATGAAAGGCTCCGGTAACTATGAAGGTAAGTTACCCTTTAAATGCTTTAGTTGTGGAGGAAAAGATCATTATGCTTCAAGATGTCTAGAAAGAGCCAAGAAGAACAAACAAATATTTAACAAAGAAAAAAAAGGTAAGAAGATCAACCAAGCATATTATGTGAATGAGAATGCTACTATTTCTAATGAAGAATCTAATTATGGATATTTTGATGATAATGAGTGCTTTTTCTTGGCTATAAAAGATGAACCTACTTCTACTAAATCTGAAAGACATGTGAAGGAATTTCCTCTGGAGAAAGATGAAGATACTGTAATCTCTTCCCTACATGCTAAACAAGAAAGAACTATTGGGTTATTGGCAGTGGTTGTTCACATCACATGACTGGTGAAAAGAGTAAGTTTTTTAAAATTGAAAAATATGGAGGCTTAGTTATGTTTGAAGATGATACTGGTACTAAAATCTGTGGGATAGGTTCAGTAATTTTTATGGAAAGCATAATATTGACGATGTCTACTATGTTAAGGGTTTAAGGCATAATATCTTGAGTGTTGGATATGATGGAACTTCAAATTTTTGCTCCTTAATGTTTCACTCAAGCCTTGCCTTATGTCACTAGTCTTCCATGGTGTTGGAAATTTCTTAGGGGTGGGGTTTTAGCTTTTCCTACATGTAAAACCCTTGTGTTTATTTTATGCCTTGGTTGGGATCTATTTTGCTGTTACTTTTTGAAGGCTTTGAAAATGACTTATGTCCTATCGGTTCATCTAGGCTTGGTCCCTTTGGTCTTAATTTTTATTTCCTCCGCGGGTTTTATTTTCCTAAGTCTTGGTTGGCCCCGTGTTGCATCATTTAAAAAAAAATTATGTCATTGTTTACCATCCGCTTAGTGATGCCCCCCTTATCCTTTTAATAAATGTTTTATTTTGCAGAGGAATCAAATTCATGCTACCATTGATCAATTTCCTTCAGATATCAATGGTTTCCCGCCATCGCATGATCGGAAATTACAAGATCTTTATTGATCGCGATATCACGGGAGGGCGCCACGTGCCCTTTCTGAAGGATGAAATTTACATGACCGTTGATGTACTATCGTTTGATCTCAGTCGTTCCCCACCATCCCGTGATGACCCCGCCACAATGCTTTGGTTGATCACGATATCACGGGCAGGCACCACGTGTCTTATCTGGAGAGGCCGACGAGGATAAAGTTTGAGTGACAGTTGATCAAATATTATCAAGATCAACGATCGCCTGTCATCGCGTGATCCAAAGTTACAAGGTTTTTACTGATCACGATATCACGAGTGACTGCCACGTGTCTCATCTGGTGGAGCCGAGGGAACAATGAAATACTTTAACCCAGTTTTAATAAGTTATGTTACAGGTTACTAAACTGCTTGTGAGATGCACGTGCTTCAAATCGACGAAGATGTTATAATATTGGTGGGAAAGCTATTCAATGGTTAATGGTAATGCTAGCAACTGTGTTGAAGGAACGAGATCATTGATGCTCAAGATCTACGGTTGCCCGCCATCGCGTGATCCAAAGTTGCAGGATCTTTACCGATTGTGATATCGTAGGTGACTGCCACGTGGACTTCCTTAGAAATATATGGTATGGTGGGCCCCTTATTGCCACGTTGGTGATTGTGTCAGCTTATTTTGAAGACGGTCGTTCAATCATTTGATCTAACTGGAGGATCAACTACTAGAATTTAAATCTGCATCAAATATGGTTGGAGTCATTCGTGTAGTGCGCGGGTGAGATTTAATGGCGGATGAGGTGCTTACTGGCATGATTTGATCAATAAATTAGATGTTGTGGTTGCAACAGTTTCCAGTTTTTCTTTGATGGAATTCTTGGTGTGGGTTTCTTGTGGTTTTTTGTTATTGCATCGACTTTCCTCAGCTGACATGATGAACAAGAATATTCTCTAGGGTGATGGTTGTTGTAATGATTTTTTGAATATCACCAGGTGCTCCAATTGGCTGGTGACATGTGTACTTTCTGGCCTGATGCTTGTTTTCTCCTTCATTTTCTATAAGAAGGATTTCAAGGTCAAAAGTACAAGTTAGCAAGTTAGATAATTTTTGTTGAGTCTAGATGAAGTTGTAGAGAAAATTGTAAAGTCCGATGGTTTTAGAGAGAAATGCAATTTAGGTTTTGAGTCATTCTGCAACAAGTTTTGATTTCATGGGGATTTAATGTTGTATAACAGTACTAGCATTTGAATTGAAATGATAAATTCAACCTCATGTCTCTCCATTGTACATGCATATCTGAACTTTGAATAAAATAACTAAGGGTTGTTTCATTCATCTCACTGTTGTGGTGTGTATGATTCTATTTTAGCTTTAATTCAAGGAATTAATTAAAATGCTTGAATGGGATTATAGGTGGATATGTTTTGTATAAGGATTTGAGAAGTAGTATTGGGTTAGAATGCATACTGATAAATTTGTAATGCAATATTTTAGGGATCTTATATGTTATGTATTAAATCTGTCATAAACCTCTAGATGCTTATGAATTTGACTCCTGCAATGGATATATGGCACTGATCTAAGTTGTACTTATTTGTGTAGTTCAATATTTTTTTGTGTTTTCCTAGAGCTTGCTACAAATTGCAAATCAATGACTATCTTATACTATGGATTGTCTTTAGTTATCTCATGCTCCAGATAGTTGGTATTATCGATGAACAACCAATTCTATTCAATATTATCCTATCATGTTGAGCTATTAAGTGGGATTATATGTTATTATTAATGTTGTTTATGATAATGGTGCAGAGGTTGTAAACACATTAAGGGATTACCCTCCCGGGTCCTACAGAGCCCGAAGTGTAGGAGGCTTTTTAAAGTCCTCGTCAGTTGGTCCAAGTCCTTCGAGCTTCCCTTAATTGGAATTGAAAATTCCATAGGTAGATTAGAAGACCAACCTGGTTACATTGTAAAAAAGAACCAACAAAATGGCGACTCTACTGGGGAGAATTTGAGAAAATTCTCACTGAAGAATCTAGAAATAGAGTCATATCATTTGCATAGAGTCATATTATTGTTTTCCATTTTGCATTTAGTTCAAATAATGAAGGATTTCTCAAAGCCATGGAGAGATTTTGCATTTAGTTCAAATAATGAAGGATTTCAAGCCTGGAGAGATAATTGTTGTAGTGAACCTAATTATTTTATGATCTATGGTGCTTTGCTAGGGAAAGGAACTCAGAAAGAACTTCCTGCTATTCGAAATTCAGTCCTCTACAAAGAGAGGTGGAAACTCTATTACAAGAACCTGATGAAGAGGTGAATACAGTTCTAGATCTACAATCAAAAGACAATTTGCAGCAGCTACAATGTTTCTAGGTATTCTTTATTCTTGGTTTTCAAGAAAATTGTATATGAAAACCATATTTGAACATCTTAGAATAAACCTTGCTTCCCTATTGAGTGATTAGCACTAAGAGAGGAAAAGGAACAGTATATTTAGTTTGCATACTTTTGAATTGTAATTTGAAGCTTATGTATTATGCTAGAAAAGTATGCTAGTTTTTAAGTTTTCCTATTAAATAGATCTTAGGCATAGATGCATTTGCATTATGTATTGTAACATTCTAAGATCATGATAAAAGCTAGACACAGGGAAAATGAATGATCAATTTTAGAGTTGATATGTGAATTTTGAAAGAGGCATGTTAAAATGCTTCAATATATGCATCCTAGTATGGTTTCGGATGGAACCATGGTTTGTGATCAGTCCTAGCCAAATGGTTGAAGAAGTTTCAGCACTAGAAGGTACAAAGCCATCAATTTCAGTGGATTTATTGGTTACCCAAATGACATTCCAGCTAAAGTCAGAGATGAGTTACCAAGATTCACTGGTGACAAGTCTGAATCAGCAGATAGACATCTCCAAGAATTCAGTAATGTGATGGAAGATTATGAGGATGTGATCTTGAGATTATTTGTTTAGTCCTTAAGAGGAGATGCAAGTGAATGGTTCTCTTATCTGCCAGCATCTTCTATTCATTCATGGGAAGAGTTTAAGGTAGTATTCCTGGAGCAATTTGGAGAAAGGATTGACCCTATTCTAATAAGGAAAAGGTTCATGAACATGGAGAAAGGAAATGATGAATTAGTCCCGTCTTCTAACCTCATATTTTCAAAGATCATAAGAGAGATTCCTGAAGACATAGGAACAAATGATGTTGAATGTTTGGTCGTGTACTTGGGATAATTTGACAAGAAGATGGGTCTCTTGTTGAGAGATAAGGAGCCTACAACATTACATCAGGCATATCAAGATGCTATGGACATCGAGAGCAATCTGAAATATTCAATGATGAAAGGGTATTTGGCTGCAAGTGCTAATTACCCTAATACACCTCATACAGATAGAATTCAAGGATCAGATAATGGAAATGATTGTCAAGATGACAATGCTCTTAATGTTGTGATTTCTCCATCATCAAAGTATGAAAATCATAGTGAGTTCCAAGTCAAGAATGTCAACAAAATTTGAGCACTATTGGTCAAAAGTATTTTGTGCAAGAATTGTATGAAATGAAGAGACAAGAGGAAGAATCACCATATAAGTTGTTTCTGAGATTTTTGGATGCTTTGATAGGAGTCCCCAAAAATTTCAGACCTGAGGAATCTATGTGCATTGATTTTTTTTGTGATATTTATGAACCTGGGCTGAGTACTTTGTCAGAGAGATTGAAACCCCATAGCTTTGATCAAGTACTTGGTTGGATAAGGGTGGTGGAATTATCCAAATGTGGTTATGCACAAAATGAAGATTCTCAAAATGTAAACAGTAGCTGTCTTCTTGAAGCAAATCAGACAACAATGCAAACAAGTGAAAAGGATATGGTAGAAAATGAAGTTCCATGTTGTATGGATGAAGATGAACAGTGTAATCGGCTTACAATCAGAACATGTGCAAATTTTTGCAGCAGTAAGGAAAATGATGACACATGGGATGATGACAGAGTAGACATGCAAGAATGTTTCTCTTGTGATATCTTAGGTGATAGAAAAGTAAATGAAAAATAGAATGCTATCCCACATCATGATGTGATTAGCAATTATAATGTATGTGTTGTTAATACACAATTACAAAGCAGTGATTATGATTTTGAAAGTGTAGCATCGAGCATTTATTTTGAAGATTTTGAACATGGTTCAAGTAGTGATAATTTGTCTTGTGATGAAAATCATGATGAGGCTGATATCTCTGACTGATCCTCTAAAGATTGTGATTTCTTTCTTGAGGATGATATGGAATTATATTCCTCACTTGAAGAATACAATGATATAAATGCTCATGGTGAATACACAAAATGTGATTCAGATCCACTATCAGTAGAGCAAGCTCATTGTGAGAGTGATGCAGAATTTGAAGACAAACATGTGTGTGATCAATATGTCAACTCAAAACATAATGTTGAATATGATGAAGATGTTGATAAGTGTGCTTATGCACCTGCTCTTCATGGTTGTTTTTATGAAGCAAAAATGGAAAGGTTTGTGTTACATGAAGAGCATGATGATGAAATAATGGATTCATTTTGGAATAATCAAGTGGCACATTGTGACATATATATGGATCCTAAATCAACATCATTATCCATTGATGATATTGAAGAGCTTGCTAATCCATATGACCGTAAAGTTTCAAATTGTGTTGACACTACAGAAACACTCGATCCATGTGTGGAGCACCCAAGGAGTGAGAATAATGGTGAATTTCATGTTGATGAGTGTGAAGTTGAGTACAATTGCTTCCTATTTGATGCTCCCTATCTTCAGAGTGTGAACAATGATATGTTTCCATCCTATGTGAAAGGAATTTATGTGAAAGATAACAAAGATTCTAGTCATATTGCTAATGAGGAGTTTTCAACTAGCAATGAATCTTTCACTTTTGAGTCAACACATATATCAACTGACATTGCACATGCAAAAACCAATGCACATAGTTGTATTCTTGTTGTCCCTGTTGATGTTGAATTACTTGAGCCTACTTTTGAAGTATTTGGTTTTGAGACGAATAATGATGACATGAATGCATCAAAATATGTTCTCAAACCTGAGATGAGTGCATTTACTCATTCTTTAGAGGTTAATGTTGCATCTGATCCCTGTCTCCATGATGCCAAGGTATATTCTGATATACCTGAACCGAAGTGTCAAAAGATGTGCCTATGTTGTAGTAATCAGTATAAGGATGCTCCAGAATATGCATCTTTTGTCTTTGACATATGCCAAGATGGTTTGCATGATGAACAAGATCTTTTGTTCAGCTCTTGTGATGGTTTTACCATTTATGTGCAAACTAACGACTAGATTGTGAGTGCTATTTTTGTTAGCTAGAAGGAGTTTTCATGGAATGTGGCAATGTGCAAGATACTGAGGAATGTTGTTTCCAGTTTGAGAATGATGTAAATGATGAATATGATAGCTTGTTGCCACATGAAAATCAGCATTTGGAAAGTATGTCTGACTTTCAAATGCATAGTGATTATGAACATGATGATTTTGTATATGATGGTCTATTGAGAGGTACCAGCATGTTCAATCAAGAAAATGGTTGTGATCAGACTGTGCTTTCATATGGTCTTGATCCCCATTTTCAAATCGTGCCACTTGATATAAAATCAAAGAATGAAGAAAGTGAAAATGATGTGGCCTATTTGATTTGGTTTCCAATTGATGACAAAGCCAAATAGAGAGCAAGTTTCCACTTGCACGAAGACAGCCTGATACTTATCTTTGCAAGGGTGCAGTCACCCGTGTTGTTATGGTTTGACAGAGGAAAGCATGAGTTGAGGGAGATAAGTTCTTTTTACAGAATTGTGTTTGACAGAGGTAAACGTTGACTCCCCTTTTTCATTTGGTGGCCTGGTGTCACCAGATGAAGTTGAAAAAGAAGAATGAATAAAGGAGCAGTTTGGACACCTGATGACTTAGCTTTTGGTCTACTTCCCCAGAGATCTGGAATCTTGCTATTCCCACTGGGGGAATACATCCCCAGTCAGAGCCACTGATGGCACTCTCAAATTTTGCGAATTTGAGATGCTTATATCAAAACATTTGCCTCTGCACTTTCAGAAGTGCCCCTAATGAACCTGCCTAAATGACCTACTTTGGAGGGTCATATTTTGGAGCCCGTTGATTTTCGTGCAAAATCCCTTTGCAAACACACTCATGTGTCATATATGAATGTGCATGTCAATTTTTAGCTTCCCATGATAAGTTTTGTCAAGGTTTTGAAAAGTGAAGCTGGAGGGTTTTGCAACCTTTCTGTTGTTTGCAAACGTTCAGTTTTGCAGAGTTGCCTCCCGTTTGAGCTTTAATTTTAAAACCAGATGATCATCATTCTAAAATGAATGTTGTTCTACATTCTCTATACCAAGATGAACTTGCATGCCAGTTTTCAAAGCTTCACATGTTGATTTGCTATTTTTAGCAAATCAAAACCAAATGGAATTTCTTCAGTTTTGCACTGAAACCTTTCTGAGAGGCCAACTTCGAGCATCAATAAATTTTGATGGGAGATGTTTCAGGATAATCCCTCTTGCACACATTCTCCCTATACCTAAATGATCTATTGTGTCCGGTGGCAGCCTCTCAGGAGTTGATTTGCTATTTATCAAAATGGGTGATTGGATCAATTTTAATTGGTTTAGAAAGGCTGCAATTTCAGAAAAGTTCAAGTAAGCAACTTTGCTAGTTAATAAATTTTTCCTCATGATTGATTTCTCTGATCCATCTTTTGCAATGCATTCTTGGACTGAATTTCTACATTCCCACATCTTTTCATGGCCCCAGGAGATTGTTTGATCAGTTTTCAAAGCCGATTCTGGAGCTAACTTGGCTAGTTTCCACCATTTTCCAAATGAGCTAGAAAGCAGTTTTAATGAAGACCCAGTTCATGTTTTCAATTTCTAGTGCATTCAGAAGCTACCTAAAGTCAATTTGAACATGAAACTTGTTTAAAACGAATTTTTTTTTAGCCGAGTCCACATGGGACCCAACATCCTTTGCACGATTATAAGCTTGTAAGGGTTCATGTTGAAATACAGTTTCTCAAGGACAAAAATGTGAACTCATGAGGAGCCATGTCATGAAGAGCACAGTCAAAATGGAGTAAAAATTTGTCCTGTTGGATATGTCAGTATTGTATGCTTTGAAAGGAGTTGAACTAGGGAAATTTGAGAAATGGCAATCATCCCAATAATTCAATTCATGGGATAACATTCAAATTTTTATTATGCTTTCTCTTAGTGGAACAAATGTCACCTCTGATTTACACATATCATATGTTCATTGATTGAACTCCAAAGTGGCATATATGTGAAGCAACAAAGTCATAATTTGAGGAAGCTTAATCACCATTGACAAATTTTATAGCTTGATACCAAAGGCCAAATTGTGGCTTTGAAACTCTATCATGGGGGATGCATGTAATATGGGTAAAATGCATCAAATAAAATTAGAATGAGGCTTGTATAGAGTGATGACTGATGGAGCAGCCATGGCACAAGGTGTGAGCATCTATTGAAGCACATAGGATAAAGGAACTTTATTCCATTACTCTGCACAATAAGAACAACAAAGCATGGACATCCACAAAAGGTGCAACAAAAGGAATATTGAAAGGCCCTTAAACAAATGAATTCATCAAGAGGTTATAGAAACCCTCAAGTCAATGCAGCTAAGAGAAGGAGGAACTTGTAGTGATAGCCTATACAGAAAAATGAATGTATTGCTAAGGCTTTAGAAAATAAAAATGAAACAAATACAATGCCCTGATCTTTTGTGCATAGAATATAGTGGAATGCCACAAAGGGCACGATACACACAAAGCAAAATGTATATTGATTGGCATGCATTACTCCAATGGCTCTCCTAAAAAATCCTTAGAAACTTTTAATCAAATGTAGATTTGAAGAGGGGACCGTAAAATGAAACAGGGTATGATCATCCATCAAAGCTGGAATAAGGGAATTCTGCCATGTTTTAGAATATTCACAAAATAGATATGTTCATAATGGATTTTGTTGAATACGCACCACCAAATGGTTCATTAAAGAGGCCTTGATAACAGATGCAGAGGCATAGATGGGTACCACCGTGATGAGATGAAAGTCACACAAGAAATGGAGGACATGAGAATATAGGAATAGGGGCTCGAACCATCAATGGTTGCATTGAAGAAACCTCATTAAATTTCAATTAAATGCAACTTGGAAATATAGTGATTGCAAGATACATACAAAATGGATTGTTGAAAAATATTTAAAAATTCTCAAACCGATGCAAGTTACACGCATTGGAACAAAGCATAGGCGCCCAAAAAAACACAAAGGATTGGAGAATTTTGTTAGTCATTTTCTGCCACACACAAAGCGGAAAAACTTGGCAGAGAGGAGTCATGCCCAACTCATACACATAATGAATCCACTGAAAAGCCCTCATAAAATATTAGAAAATGCAACTGGGAGGTGTGCGAATGGAACAAAGTGTGGAGATCCATCAAAGAAGAAAAAATGTGGTTTCAAGAAAGGCACGCATCATGGCATATCAAATGGATCTGTTGAAATGGCCTTAGAAACTTTAAAACAAATGCAAATGGCCTACGCACTTGTGGAAGGAATGAACACCCATCAAAGCAGGGAGAATGGGGTGCCACCAGGCCATCATAAGCCAAGCACCAGATGAGAGGTGGAATGCCATAAAATGTAATTTGCAAAAAATGCTTTAGAAACCTTCAAGGCGTGGGTTTGGAGAAAGTGTGGACATCCATCAAAGCACAGGTTATGCCGCCGTAGTCAAGCAAAACAATTACAAAGCAGATGTGTGAAATGCAAAATTAGGTGTAAACTGTGAAGAGTAAAAGATGCAGGAGGGAGATCTATGGTGGAGATGAAGACATAATGCAAATTAAATCTTCACCATCCCCCACCATATCGAAATGAAAACTTGCACGCCTTTTAAGTCCCACGAGATAGCGGGCTGCCGCCACGTGTATGGTGGGTCCTGGAAAAATTTGAACGCATGGAGATAGTTTTAATTCTTTGCTCGATGAAATTATTTGATGAGACTTCCATCCATTCTAATGGAAAAACATTTAAAATTAAATGTTTGTGGGTGAATATAAATGGTGGGCCCCATAGAATTTTATTTTAGATGGTGGGTAAAGTCTCATATGCCCAATAAATTTTTAAATGCTCTCACTTTTATAAAGTGAAATAAAATATCGATGAATGGTACGGGATATTTTATGAGTAAAAAGTATTCATTGTGGGAAATATTTCCTTGCTAGGAAATAATGCAAATTAAATATTCACTATGATAAAGTGAATTTATTTGTTGTGCAGTCGAATATTTTATTGCTAGATGTAAATGGAAAGACAAGTAAAAGTGAATTTTATATTCACTATGCATATGGAAATAATATATTTTGCTTTGCATAAAGTTAGAAGGAAACATATAAAGTGCAGCAATAGAAAATAAAGAGTTGAAACAGAGGATTTTCACGGGAAAGGTTGTTTTCCATCAGTTGAGTGAATTTGGAGATTCTTCACATGGGCATATTTTCTGTTGAAGAACAGCTAACAGCTAAGGTAGATTTGGAGGCAAAGTTTGTTGTGGGGAGAGGAGAGAGGCTTTTCTGTTATGGATCAATGGTGAAGAGGATTCCAGATGGCATCTCTGGATCAACTTTAGGGCTTCTTCTGAATCCTTCTCTTCTTTTTCTTCTCTTCTCTTCTCAATTTCTTATTCTAGTTTTGAGGTTTTGTATGGGGTTGGGTAGATAGAAAATGTTAAGTTCTAGGTCATAATTTGAGTTTGTAAGCTATAAATTTTTGATTTCATGAGAAAATGTAGCCATTTTATGCAAATAAATCGTGAAAGTGTGTGCACATTCATGAATATCTTCAAATTGTCTCCATATTTGTACAAGTTTAATCATATGAATTCAATAATACAAAGTATCTTTGAGTTTGTCATCTCAAATTTCATGAGATTGTGTTATTTGTTTATGGGTCTATTTCAAGGAAATGGTTAAATGCTTTGAGTAGATAACAGTGATTTCAAGTGTGTAGGTTGGATTTGGTAAGGAGAGTTTGATTGATAACAAGAGTGGGATTGTTGGTGTAAGACACTAACAGTTGATGCAAGGCATTAACAATTTAAATCCAGGTTGAATGTCATTTGTTGATGAGTTCTTTTTATGTGTTTGACTCCATGGCCCATAATTAGGCACTGATTTATCTTGCAGCTTAGTGCATCTCATAAACATTTTATAAATTAAAAATTACTTTAAATCCCTGTGTTGTAGTTATCTCATGCTCCAAATAGTTGATATTATCAATGAACAACCAATTCTATTTGATATTATCCTATTGTGTTGAGCTATTAAATGAGATTTTTGTTGTTAATGTCATTTACTTATAATGGTGCGAGAGGGTTATGGCATTAAGGGATCACCCTTCGATCTTGCTGTCCCAAAGTGTAGGAGGTCTTTAAAATCCTCACAAGTTGGTCCAGTCCTTTGAGTTGCCCCTTGATTAGAATTGGAAATTCCATGGGTAGATTAGAAGACCAGCCAGTTACATGAAACAAAACCAACACATCCCTTGAGTGGACCCCATTCATGGTGGGTCCCTAAGGGACCCTTCGAAAGTTTTCAAAGCCGCCAATAGTCCACGCAACTTTTGCTTACAGCCTATGTGGTGCGGTAGCACCTTCACATCACCATGGTTCTCTTTTGTAAATGATTCCATTTTCCATTTGTAGAATTCATTTCAAGAGTAATTTGATAAATATTTGGCAGAAAAATGTAAAAGTGCCAACAAAAATCTCAAAATTGCAAAAGATGTAAACGTTGCATTAAGCAACAATTAGGAGTTAATAGGTTATTAGAATCAACTCAATAATGGGAAGTTTCAAAATAGTTAGAAACTGATGTAAATTCCTTTAAAAATGATTTTGAACTCCTTTTGTGGTCGTTGGTGATTGATACCATGAAGAAAATAATAAAAAAAAACTATGTTTTTATGCACATTTTTCTAGAAAATTGACTGTTTCCAGCCTTTGTACGGATTTTTACGGCCTAAAATGATGGAATAAATGTTTTTAAGTGTTATAGGGAGCAATCTCCTTCCATTTTCAATTCGTTTCATGCAGATTAGTTCATTTTTAAAGAAGTTATGCTAATTTTTGTAAATACAGTCTAAATTCTGATCTAGGGTAACAATTTGCAGTAAAATTCATGTTTCTCACAATTTAACCATTGTATTTTGCTAAAAATTGGAGAAAATGTCTAAAATTATATTATCTAAAATATCACTAGAGAGATTGGATTAATTTGTTGATTTGTGAAAGTTATAGGTGACTATTTGCATGCATATCTGCTTATTTTGACCTAATTTGTAGCAAAGAAGTCCAGACAGAAAGCATGTGTTCCAAAACAAGTATACCTAAAAATGAGATATGTTTTTAATGGACGAAATGGGTGCTCAAAAATGTATTTATTTTTTTGAGATTCAATCTGGTTTGAAAGTTACACCCGATTTAGTGTTTTGATTCCCTTCAAGCGAAATTTGGGTTTTTGGTGCAAGTAATTTGTAAATTTGATGAAACAGAGGAATAAGGCTATGTAATTGGTTTATTTCTGTCAAAATGATGATTTTGAAGATGTATGAGGGTCTGGTTTCAGTTTGATACAGGTTTAGAGTCATGTTTTGAAGAGTTGGGCTTTGTAGCCATGAAGAAATTCAAAGAAATTGAAGTGATTTTGGTAAAGGATTGAATGAGAATTGTTTTAAAGTATTGTTGTTTCTTCCTTTGCTCAGTATCACTATGTCACTACTTCCTAACTCTCTGAGTCCACTTTCTCAAGTTTCCTCCATGCAAGAGATCTTGGGGGATACCTCACTGCAAGACCAAGAACTTGTAGGGTGCTTTCCTTTGAGCTTCCTCCATGAGATAGATCTTGGGGTTGGCTCCCCTGTAGGATTGAGAGCCTGTAGGGTGCTTCTTCGGGTGTCATTCATGCTTGATTTCGTGGAGAATACCTCCCCTACAGGATTGATAGCCTTTAGGGCACTTCCTTCGGTATTCTTCATGCTTGAGTTCATGGAGAATACCTTCCCTATGGGACTAAGAGCCTGTAGGGCACTTTTTCGATATTCTTCATGCTTGAGTTTGTGGAGAATACCTTCCCTATGGGACTGAGAGCCTATAGGGCACTTCTTTCTGTATTCTTCATGCTTCAGTGCATGAAGAATACCTTCCCTATGGGACTAAGAGCCTATAGGGCACTTCCTTTGGGTTTCCTTCATGCTAGAGTTTTTGGGGGGATACCTTCCTTCCAGGTCTGTGAGCCTGTAAGGCACTTACTTCATGGGGCTTCCTTCATGTGAAAGATCTTGGGGGTTACCTCCTTGCAGGTCCGCAGGCCTGTAAGACTCTTTGTTTTTCTAACTTCATAGTTCTGAGCAACTATGGAGTCCTTCGCTGGCCTTGGCCTTCAGGTACGACAGGCCGAGCACTGCTTCCTCGATGGTTCAGGTATACATTTCTAACCTTACACTCTTCTTGATCTACTTATTGAGGCACTCGGTAGTATTTATGCTTTCGATAAAGTGGGGGTAAAATGTATAGGAGAATTTGCACCTTATGCAAAATTCCCCTTTCACATTACCCACCTTAGAAAACCAAGTTGAGAGGGAGGCTTAATTCTACCCAAACTGCAAAATCCCACTTGGAACTTGTTTTGAGGAGTGTCGATGGAGAAATTTCTGTTGGAAATGCTTGTGTGGCTGTAATAGTGGAAGATTCATGTCGTTGAACACAGCCAGAGGCGTTACTCTTCTCATTAGAGGTGAAGTTGTAATTCCCCCTTCGGCCGATTGACCCGAATATGGTCATTTTCTTCCATTCTCTCTTCAAATTCATTATTCCAACAAGAATTCCAACTCTTCACCACATCAAGCTTCCATACTTGCACTTTCACAAGCTCTCAAGCACTTCATTTCACTCACTCCAAGCATTCAAGCATTCCATTATAGCAAAGCAACACTCCATCACTTTGGTAGAGCAAGTTTGGGACCACACCATTGCAGCAGAGGCTTGAGTACTCTCATTTCTCCCCCAAGCAACCTTGAGTACTCTTGGTGGAGGTGGTAAGCTTCCCTCTCCTATCCTCTATCACTTGGTTGAGTAGCATAACTACTATTTGCGGCTTATTTTCTCTTTACTATACCATTTATTTATCTTGTTTCCTTGGTATGTGGAGGTGGAAACACCTAAATGGGGGTTTGATTGAGGCAAGACCCTATACAGCCACCCAAAATTTTCCCTCTTTCTGTGTGTAGGTGTGCATACTTCTTAGAGGAATAGCTAGTAAACATGTTGCTTGGTGAGATTCTCCTTATTTTCATCACTCTTGCATATTTGCTTTATAATATTAGGGAGTATTTAATTTATTTAGTTGCATCATTCTAGCCCTTTAATTAGTTAGCTGGGCCATTAGCTAGTTTTGTTGGCTTAACCTCATCTTTATTGTTGTATGGCTGTATGGACGACAACACATTTTTTAGACGACAACGTGCCGCACTAACGTCCAAATATCACACTTTTGTCCTTAGATAGAGAGCTTCCCAAGATGCAATGTTAGACCTAGAAACTAGCTCACCTAGCCTTGTCCTGTATTTTGGGTTTGCAAGGTAACTGAGAGGTCCCATGGTCCTCATTAGTCTCACCTCACACTTCCTAAACATTACACTTAGCTGAGGTAAGTTAGGGAAGCCTCTCGCATCTTGACCCTCCGTGACCTAGGGTCTTGCACACGGTGGTCCCCCTCTCTTACAGTTTGATATAAGCTCCTACGCAATCATGCTCACCCTTTCCATTCCCACTCTTAAAGAAACTCCAAACATGTGGTATTTTGTAATTTTTATGATATCTAGATAGTGCATAAAATGGTTGTGATGATTTGAATTGTGTCACACATCCATCTAACCATACAAAATTCTTTTCAAATTTTACACACTCACTTCTCAAATTCTCAAAAAAATTTGTAAAGCAATGTTGTACAAAAATTGTTTCATGCTCTTTATCATCACTAATATAAAAGTGATATTCTTTCTTAATGGCTCATTGTTCATCTATACTCTCAACACCATCCAATTTCGATTGTGCATGCCGATAACACACATGAACCATAATAGTGATTTGCTTTGAAAAGTAATATTCTGATTGAATCTCTTTTTCATGTACAAAAGAGTAATTTTCTATAAAGTCAACTACTGATAGAACTATTCCAAGTGGGAAAGTATCTCTTAATGTTTGAAATTGTTGTGATTGCCACTTAGCAAAAAATGAATGTTGTATGTATGATTGTATCAATTTTTGAAAATCTTCCATAAATTTTCCAATAGGAATGTCCTCTTCTACATAGTTTAACCTTGTGAATTCTTCCCCAAAATTTGTTTGAAAATTTACATACTTGTAACTCTTGCAATTTACTATCTTTGTTAGGTCAGTATCTTCATTTCTTGAAGGAAATTTAGCCAAATTTCCACATGTTTCACAAAGTCCTCTTATGTAGTTTATTTGAGGTCCATTTTCATGATCACATAACATATCCTTTATGAACAAACTTACCTATTTAGGAGGTGCATTTTGAAAACCATAACTTTCTTCTCTCATCTTTCAAAACACCTGATAGTAGAGATCAAATTTAATATGATAATGACAACAACTAGTTTCAAAAAACTTGTTTATCTTCACATAATATGGCTTAAACCTTTCAAACATTGTTTGCACAATCTTTATATGAGGATACTTATTACCAAAGTTCATATACATCTCAAGTTATGTTATTTATATTCAATATTTAATATTATTTTCATAAATATTGGGCCTAATCTTGTGTCTCATAACATCTCTAGTATTTGATGATGGACGAGACTCTTCATTCCAAAAACTTGAGATCAAGTTCCTAAGAACATCTTCAATCCTCTCATAATGGGGAGCTCTACACATAATTTCCCAATTACCTTATGAACTATCATCCAAAACCTTTCTCTTTTTCTCATATTTTATTAGTGTGGTTCTACTATAACCAATTTCAGCCGAAAGTGTAGAAATTTTTATTTTTCTTGCTATATCTTGATTTAAAATAGATGTCAACATCACCCTTCTTGTAGTGGCCTTATCCACTGATCTAGATCCTTTCCCAATGGAATCTAAACCATTTTTAACATTTTCAACAATATAATTTTGTAATTGCATGTGTTTCTTCTTATTTGATGCCAAATGTACACCCAACAATTGTAATGACTCTTTTAGCTCATTACGAAGAAGTAAGTTTGTGCTAAAAATTGGGTTTTTTCAAGTGTTTCAAGATAATTGAAATGATCATTAATTATTCCATTTACATATTTAGTCATTGACCTCTTACTCCTATTTGCAGGTTGGTCGGCATAACATTTCAGTTTCTCCATATCAATTTCAAGTAAATGATCTAAATTACTATAAGAAATTTGTTTCCTCACCTTTTCAGCTAGTTTTATATGCTCATCCATACTAGTATAAGGAAGTGATTCCCGACCCCTCTCCAACATGCATTATTTGAACTTGGACCTCCTCCCTATCTTCAAGGTCCATGTTTTTTTCAGTGGATTCTTTTGATCCAATATTTAGATTTGGTTCGACTTCAGCTTGATAACTTCCCACTTGTTGAGCCCTTTCTACATGTCATAAAATATTTTGCAAAGAAAGTGAGAGATGATGCTATATAGGTGGAGTTTATGTATGCAAGAAAACAAGTGAGAGACATGATGCTATAAGTGGAGTAGAAATTTCAAATGAAATCAATCTTGATTCTTGAACTTAAGAATTCCATGGAACAAATACAATTGGAAATGGATTCAATTTAAGAAAATGGAAAAATGAAATTTCAAAGTCACTAGGTTTTGGAAATTGGATTAATGAATTTACATGCAAGCAAAGAAAGTGAGAGACTATGAGATATTAAAGTGGAGTTCAACAAATAAAATCAAAGATTATTGAAATTAAGAATTCCATGGAACAAATGCAATTGGAAATAGATGATAAGGAATTTAGGCAAAATGAGGTTCCAAGTTATGGTAATGTCTATTCAAGATGACTATTTTTTAGTATTAAAGTTTCAAAGTTATCTAACATGGTTTTCATAATTTGAAATAGATTTATAAGGAAAACATTGAGGTGTTAATAAAATTCCTAAACATAGACAAGAGAGAGAGAGAAGAAATAAGCATGTACCTTATTTCTTTCTATGATAATTTTCCAAGTTTTTTTTGTGCCTCTTTTGTTCGTCTTCTTTTGAAAAATTTCGTTGAGCCTTATTTTTTCTTTTTCTTTGTTGTCCCATTTTCTTCTTCAAGTTAAAGATGACTCAAAACAAATCCTCTACCAAAGGTAAATTCTCCTCCAAAATTTTCCTTGATTGATAAAAATGCAAATTTTTCTTCTCCAATATTTTCCTTGATTGATAAAAATGCAAAGTTCTCTTCTCCAAAATCTGCCCTCCTTGATAAAAATGATAAAATCTCTTCTCCAAAATTTTCCTCCTTGATAAATGTGCAAAAATATCTTCTCCAAAATCTGCTCTCCAAGTGATATAAATGTGAATTAATCTTGCAATTTGATATGGAATAATGAAAAATAAGCTTGTATTTATATGCATATGGGAAAAAATTAAAATTAAAATGCATTCGTTGGCCAATGGTTTCAGCTCAAATTCACCTTCAGTTATATTCAAATTTTATAACATTACATTTGTACATGTACATGTGTAGAACTACATATGTGTATGCGCATTTAATGTATTTAATGCACATTTAACATGTGTTTAACATATATAAATCATAAATATGTGAGCTCATGAGTTCTCTAAATATATATTTAATTTTTTTATAAATGCGTTATTGAGTGTAAACATGTACATGTACACATGTATCTATTAATGTATCTATGTGTCAGCATGGGGTTCGAGCTCAAATTCACCTTCAATTATATTCAAATTTTATAACATTACACATGTACATATACATGTGTAGAACAACATATGTGTACATACATTTAATGTATTTAATGCACATTTAACATGCGTTTAACATATATCAGTTATAAATAAATGAGCATGAGTTCTCTAAATATAGATTTAAAATTTATATAAACACATTATTGAGTGTGAAAATTTACATGTACACATGTATCTATTAATGTATAAAAAATTAAACATAAGAAAACACATGTAAATGTAGATAGATTCAATGTATAAACATAAACATGTTATAAGCAAAGAGGTACATGCATGTAGATTGAATGAAAATAAACATATAAATGTAGATTGTATAAACACTCTTGAGTGTACTAAACATGTACATGTACACATGTAGATTAATGTATAAACATTTAAACATAAGCAAACATGTGTACATGTAGATAAATGAACATAAACATAAACATTATAAGCAAATCTAAGTACATGCATGTACAAATTAAATGAAAATAAACATATAAACATAAGAAAATTTGTATGTATATCATATAAGAAAATGTACTAGAGATCATCAAATGTACCTATAACAATGTAACAACAATCTAACAATTATACTATATAGATCATCAAATGTAAGTAATAATGTACCAACAACCTAAAAAATATGTACTAGATATCATCAAACATGTAGCCCAAGTCATGTATAATGTTAAAAAACTCATAAATCTAGTGCAACCTAATATGAATGTCGACTCCTAGTTGAATGATCATCTAAATGAGAACCTTGATATTTTGGATGTGCTGAGCCTTGAAGATAAAATGGTGTACACAATGTTTTAAATACATATAATATATTATAAATTTTATGAAAGTTATTTAAGAATGTACATGTATTTTTAAATATCTATCTAGATATATGCATACATATGCATGTACATATACATATGTATATATAAAAAATTTAAAAATCACATGTCCATTGTTAGCAGAATCATCCATAGAGTAACATTGATATACACGATCTAAAACAAGGCTAGGAGTAACTTGAGGTATGTCCATCTACAATATATATACATACATATTACATGAATATCTAGTTAAAACTAAAATTTAAAAATAGTTGAAAAAAATAATTGACACATGCACATGCACATCATTTGATATCAGATGATCTAAGTCCTCTACAATGGTCGTCTCCACCAAATCAACCAAATGCTCAGTCGATGTGTCAAGATCTACATCCATCTGAGCCATCACATGTCGTACCAAAAATGATGACTGAAGGGGACTATGTAGCTGAGATGGCATCGGTGATGACGAACCTAGACTGACCAACAAATCCATAAAACCCATAGTCTGAGTAGCAACCAAATGATCTGTAGGTGGATCCTAATGTGCACTAGTGCTAGGCTAAGAGTGATGGCATCTTGGATGTGAATGAACTCCTAAAGCCAAATAACCTTTGACCTAGTCTATAGTGATCCCATAGTTTGATGTGATGAAGGCATATGCCTCCAAGAGGTCCTCAACCAAATAATGCATAGTCCTACACGCCATATCTCCTATAAGTCTACCGATTTATGTGGGTGTAGGGATGCCCACCATTGTAAAAGGATACATGTTGTTGTGCTATGCTACAAATGGTGTGGATCGTGAACATATAGACATCAAATACTAACCCACACGATCAATAGATATCCTAGTGGTTGTAGCTGCAATGTCACCTACAGTAATAATTACTTCCTTTTGGGAAGCAATGATAAGTTGATCCGTTAAGGGGGATAGAGCTGGCATGAGATCAGGAGACCTTTCTCCAACCAATTCCCTAATGTTCACTGGGGTTGGTCTATCTACTTGATGATAGGTGGGCCTATTGACAATCCTACCATGCCCCTGACCAGCATATGGTGGAACATCCAGGTTGACTTTGAGGCCTAAATGGACCTCAACATACAATTGTTGAACAAAATATAATGGAAGTTGGTCATTGTTTGAATATTGACCATGCATTGTAAGAAATCATGGGTAGACCAATCGGGCCATACCATCATCCACATTTGGTGACTTGGTATCCCCTCACCTTACATTTATTTTTATAGAATGGAAAACATTGGTTTTTAATCATATCTTTGGTCACAATATCATGTATTTGTTTATAGGGAACCTCACCATGTATGTCTTCTTGCATGTGGGAAAGAATAGAAGCTACTCTATTAGGGGAAAATGCACTAGTATCCCCAAGTTTATGTCTTATTTTTTCTAGGCTTTGTAATATGGTCATGCAAGTTTCTGCATATATGCCTATGTTTCTACCATCAATTAATGACTCTCTCAATCTCACAATCTCACTATTAGTATTTACAAAGAGTGTTTACGGAGGTGGAGCAGCTGCATTCTCCATGTGATATGTATGTACCTAAAGGAGCAATGAGACCTTGGTTTATAAATAAATACAAGTGTGCACATGATATAGAATACATAAATTAAACATGAACACTAGATATATCTAGATAATAGTTCTCAAATGCATACATGTACATTCAATAAATTTAGTGTAACTTCTATCTAAATTACTAAACACTTGTGAAACAAGTAAATTAAAAATTTACATAATTCAAAGTCATGCACGAACTCATTTCACCAAAATATAGAAACTTCTAACTATACATTTAAATATATATCAAATGATCTTAAATATATAAAACATAACAAACATGACTAATGAAGGTGTTTAAAATGAAAGGACACCAACATATAAATAGATGAAGTAGAAAGGAGCACCACACCAAAGATGACATAAATAGAAGGCTAAATTAGAACTCTAATACACAATACACCATTGATTTACACATTTTATAATCAAACCATGCCATATCCTAAAAAAATAATTTAAGTAGAGTCTCCAATGATAAATCTTTGAAATGCTAGTATTCAAATGAGAATTAAGAATCTCTTGAGAATGAATCCTATGGATAGAAGCTCTTATTTATCAAGTATCAAACTCTTCGAAGAGGCAGCCAAAACTCTATTAAAAAGATCTTGTATTTTATTAGTTAAAGAGGAGGAAGAAATATAAGTTTTATTTTGATGAATGGCTTTTCTCTAATGCATCCATTCTATAAATGTACACCAAGATGTAGGATGACCAAGTGTGTAACAAAAGCTTTAAAAAGAGTCACTTGATTTCTTCTTCATCTTGGAACAAAACTTGAAATAGACTAAGTTGAAGGTTAAGGGTTACTAGTTTTGTGATTGAAATTATTATTGTTAATTCTAGGTGCCTTATTCTCTATTGATAACTTATGGATGGTGTAGATTTGATTTTGAAACAAGATTGTCTTGTGGTATGCATAGGTACTATTTTTGGGTTTACTAGGTAAGAGGAATCACCAAGTTATAAGACAATAAATACTTTCAATATGGACCTAAAAGTGTGTGTATTCCCCAGTAACATGATAAGTTAAAAGAAAAGAGAGATGAATATAGGTCACAAATAAAAAGGGTATAAAAAAAATCCTTTTCTATTTGTATGAAAAGTTAAGGAATATAAACTAATTTGGAAAGAAACTATTGATCTTTATGTTTCCTATGCTTTATTTCATCTTATCATTTCATCCTTGATAAGGTCGTGTATTTGTAACCTATGCATGCATTTTGCAACAAAGAGGTAATTCCTTGTCTTAGAAAATGTAATTGGCATAGAGGAATTGACTTGAATAAAGCACAAACAACACACTTAACCAACCATATATAAATCTGAAAATGCAACCTAAATGGTTACCAATGACAAGATCCATGAAATAAAATCTGCCAAATTTGATGAGGTTACTAATAGCAACATCAAATTTGACCACTAGAGACAAGGATGATAAGCTTGAAATGCATATACATCAACATAAATCAACCTAAAATAATAAATTAATTAGTTCTAGAACATGATGATTGAACATTTAAATGAACATGAATTCACAAATGTATCACCTGTTTGTAATGTTACAAGGAAATGATATACTTGGATGAGTTATGAGGGTTTAAGATAATATTCTAGCCAATATACCTATGTATATTTTAGACTAATATTTCCTTGATTTTAAACAAGACAAGGCCTTCAATCAAGGATCACTAGGCTTAGAATAATTTTTATTTAGACCCATGATTATAGATCAATTTAAAATAAATACACTATAACTTGATAAGTGATTATATACCAATGGACCAAGATTATAATATTTCATATTAAATTATGTTCAAGTACATATTCTTATAAGGAACCCAATACAAGTCATGTATTCATACAAATATATAGGTTTTTGGTGATGTAGATTGGCCAAGCTAAGTATTGAAGGGGATTATTTTATTTCAAGGGATGAGAGTATTGTTAAGCATGGTGATGATGTACATGTATAAACCAATAACACATAGGAGTTGATACCAAGTGTCAAATTTAGTGACAATAGGAAAGCCTAAATTGTTAACAAAAATAGCTTAATGAAAATACAAACTAGTATGGATAGAGAAGATAACGACAATATTTCCAAGGAATTATATTAAAACTAAGGAATCTCAAATAAGACATGAATACTAGGAAATGAGGTGGTGATTGGTGGATAAAAAGGGGTATCCAAACTACCAAGCCAATAAATATTGAGTAAGGGGAAAAGTTTCCTACTAAAGTGTAACAACAAAAAGAGGCCCAATCAAACTTTAACTTAAATATTTTTCATGGCCTAGAAAGATCACAATAATTTCATATTTTCCCTAACATATGAAGATCTTAGATGAGTATTTTAAATTTAAAGATTTCAACTTGACAAGCCAATAGGATTCAAGGAGGAGGAACTCAAAACTCTAGTATAAGTATTAGGTGCTATGAATTCGTAGAGGCTAATGAATTTATATAAACATGTACCATTCAAGTGAAGAATATCAAACGCGTTGATAAGTAAATTAAATTTTAGAATATGAGACCCAAAGAAGGCCTATAGAAGGTATAGGTCTAAATCGTATCTTCATGATTAAATGTGAACATAATATTCATATTCGTGTAAATTGAATTCAATTATAAAAGTGTATTCCTTGTATTTGTGTGTATATTTTGTGACAAATTCATCTAAGAATAGGATCTTTGAATGTTTTATATTGTATGTTAATATACTAGGTACTACATTGAGGTCCTATAAGGAGCAAGTAGGATAGTTGACTAAAGGGTAAAAAATCAAGATAAATTGAGTGAAGGGTAAAATCTCAAGATAACAAAGTGAACCTAAGAAAAAATCAACAAAATTTGGGCTAAGTTGGGGTAATATAATTGTAGTAGTGGAGTGAAATTACAAGAATGAATGAGGATTGAATTAAGAGTTGGGAACTATTTATATTTGGTCAAGTAATAGGTGAAGGCTTATTCTATATAATCAATCCTTGACACAAATTTAAGATCCTCTTCTAACTATCAAATGATACCTAAACTATTAGGTTATTAGGCATTTTTATCAAATATAATCCATCCAATTTGGTATCAATATGAAAAGAGAAAATATGGAGCTAGCTTCTTAATTAAGTGATGTGAGAAATTTCATATTCTTATCCTTTTTGTATATTTAATCTCATATTATATCCCTAGAAATTCTAGTCTATATACACATGAATTATTTTATTTGAAAAATATTGTATAAATGAAGAAATAAAAAATTTAATCAATACTAGAGTGGTTCTTTAAGCTTAATATAATAAATGGAGAAGGACCTAAATGACATCTAGACTATCAAAAAATAATTTACTCTACCACATCCACACATGACTCTAGATTTTAACTCAAAATTTATTACATCTTTAAGGATTGGACAAAATACAAAGGAGATGTGGTGACCAATACTAAAAGAGAAAGAGATTCCTATTTGCATAAATCTACTAAGAAATTTAATGTGTTTAATTATTCATAAAACCTGGCATATATACTTTTGACACTATACTATAAAATAAGTTTGTATTAGGAATACAAAGTAACAACTTATAATAGTTTTGAATGGAGTTGCTTTCTGAGAAATGTTGAATCTTTGTAAAGCCTACATTGAGATATGATGTTATTTTGGAAAAGTAGTGGTCTTAGTAGTATGAAATATTTGATGTATTAGAGAAGTGAGTTGGAGATTATGTGTATCTACCAAGATTGAGAAACTTGAATATTATTCAATTTCTAATTTTTCACTTGAAAATTCTAAGAAGAAATGGTATAAATGTTTAATCTATTTAAAAATACAAGTTCTAGTCATTTGTATTCAATGTGGGTGCCCTTGTTACATATGATCTAGGAAAATCTAATGATTCTCAACTATTGAGAATTAATAGTTGTATCCCAAAGTATACAATTTGTGTAGGGCATAATAGGGGTAGTTTTTCAAATCTCCATACTAAATAGATAAATATTTTTATCGATAGATTTTTCTTCACTGTTGATGAACTAAATACCTATTTTTAAGGTTCCTATCCATATGGTTTTTCAAGGAATTGCATGCGAACACATATAATGAAGGAATAACTATTATGACTACAATTAGTTTTATGTAATTGTGAATAAAAAAGTCCATACTAAGATCACATGCCAAGAATGCACCCATTTTTAATAGAGGAGTTAAAGGAGAAAAAATGGAAACATAGTTCATTTACTCTTGACATCCCATCATTTCATTAGAAGGTACTTCTATTGGTCCATACAAACTGCCCAAGTACAAGTGAAGAATTGTAAAATATGATATTTGTTACCAATTGAATAATTTAGTGGCTACAATATTTTTTATGAAGGGAATAATAAGTATAACTAGTTCTTATTTTTGTCTCATGGGTGAAAAAAATAAATTTTATAGTATTCTAAAATTGGTGAGTTGATTAAAAGGAATTTGAGTTTAATAGATGGCCCCATATGTACTATGATTCTAAAGGAAGAATTAGAGAATTTTTAGCTTCCAAGAGGATAAAGAATTTGAGCTATAGATATGATGCAATATTTGATGGTGATAAATATCATTATTATGGGATACATAATGAGTATACCATGAGAAAATTGAGAGAAAATGGTAGATTTAAAGAGGAAGTTGAACTAGGCCTAACTTCTCGTATTGATAGGATGAAACTTCTAGACAATATTGACTCCAATTTACTCTTGGATACAATTAGGGATAAAATTTATGGAATGGATGGCCTATAAGGGAATACTATTGTTATAGTTTGGAAAAATATCCCAATTAGGAAGCATATATGGAGAGATCCTAAAGATTTTTTAGAACATATTTGAGGGCTCAAAAATAGGTGAAGCTTCAAGATGTCTACCAAATACCACTATGAAGGAACTATCAACAACAATCCCTATGACTTCATCATTATCATTCATTCATCAATTGTTCCTAAAATCAAGTTTTGTTATTGTTTCTCTTGTTGTGTTATTTCCAATTCACATGTCTTTGATAAGCTTGTATTTTCAAGTTAACTTACCTAAGGAAATCAATATTTTAATTCATAAAAGTATTAGAAGGTTTTTTCAATTAACTTTATATATTCATGAACGGAATTTTTGACAAAATATTCTTAACTTTGTGAGTTAAATTTATTCATTGATTAGGTTATGAAATCAAAGATATTTTCATGATTAGTCCTTAAATATAGGTTCATGATATTTTTGTTTAAAAGTATTGTATTAACAAATAAATAAACAAATAATTGATACTATAATAGTTTATAGTTTATTGATCTATATGTGAGGAATGATTGATTCATTTGAATGAACAAAATTATTATTATCTATCAAAAGAGATGTGAGATGGTATATATTTCCTTACATGTGTTCTCATGCTATTAGAAAATGTTATCAAGAATATTAGGTTTTTTTTAATAGGTTCAATTAATTGAACAATAATAAGAATGTATGCATTGAAGCACATAAACTTAAAAATTATATACATTGGTAGAGACCCATACAATAGCTTTTTATATTAGTCATAAATTCTTTTACCTTAGGTGCTTACATGCACATCCTTATTACTCTTCTCTAGGGTGTTACTAAAAAAATTAGTTCATTTTTTGCATGGTCATTATAAAGCAATGTTTATGTATTAACACATAAGGTTGTTATGGATCATTATATGAACTATAAGGATATCACCAATGAACAATATGATATTTTGTATTTCAATGACAACACACAATAAGCCATAATGATTATTTTTTAGGATCAATTCATATGAAACTATGATCAACGGACTAGAAGTATAGAAAAAAAAGTTGCTCTAAATTGTATCTTACCCACAAAAGTGTTTTATGGATTTGTTGAAAAGGGTTTAGAAACTTTCAAGCAAATTCAATTGGAGGGTGTAAAGCCACATGCAACATTGTACCAAAACAGGAGCTCCCATTTTGGCATTGGAAGGGAGGATGTTGCATGTGGCTTTACACCTACCAATTGCATTTTCTTGAAAGTTTCTAAACCATTTTCAACAAATCCATTTTGTGAATCATATTTTTAAGTTCTATAAGGTATCATATTTGTCTAGCCTATAGAATAACTATAAACAAATTGCAGGAAACATCATTTATATGAAACCTAAGTAATCAATTATGATGATTTTGGGCATCAAGTGATGGCTTAGACTGACTTAACTGAGAGCTTTGGGAAATGGTATGGATGTCCATCATAGTATAAAGGAAGCTTTGGAACAGGGTATGTGCATTTCAATCATGGAAATTTCCCTGCTAAGCATTGACAAGGCAAGTGAACTATTTGATTGATAGCCTCAAGAAATGTGTTCTATTGAATGTCATGATTGAAAGATATGCACAAAATGGATTTGTTGAAAATAGTTTAGAAAATTTCAAGAAAATTAAATTAGGTGTGTCGATACCCTATTCCAAAGCTCACATTTTTCCACATGCAAGGAGGATGTTTGTTGTGGTGGAGCTCCCATTTTGGCACAAGCAAGTGAACTGTTTGACATGTATGTGAAATGTGGAAGCATTGACAAGGCAAGTGAATTGTTTGATATGAAAGTGAACTATTTGACAAGGCAAGTGAACTATTTGATATGCCCAAAGACATGTATATGAAATGTGGAAGCATTAACAAAAAAAAAAGTAGAGGAAACTAACCTAGAAGTAGTGGTGCCTTAGTCATGGAGGGTGGCAACTTCTTGAATTGCCTCAAGAATATACTTTATTTTGTTCTCCTGGGGTTCGAGGGTTCGCTAGCCACTATAACAGTGAAGCATGAAAGTATCATTTTCAATAGTAAATTTTTTTATTAAAAAAACCCTAAAATAGGGGTTTGAGTAAACCCCCTTTTGCTTGAACCCTATTATTTTATTACAAATTAATCCACCTGCATGGAAGGGGGTTCACTTGAACAAGGGGGTTTGAGTGAACCATAAAAGGTGTTCGCTTGAACCATTTAGTTCAAGCAAACCCCTTCAAAATTATTTCCCATCGAAAATCCATTTTTCTTTCCCCATAAGAATTATAAACCAGTATTATGGGTTTACTTGTATTTATGGATGATTTCATAGTCCATCGTAAAACTTATGAATAATCTTTGAATAACCTAAATGAAGTTTTGAATAGGTGTAAAGAACATAGGTTATAATTAAACCATGAGAAAATTTTGTTAATGATGAATGAAGGAATTGTTGCAAGGTGTGACCCTTGGTCTTCCTTGTAGCACTATCACTTGGGTTTGTGACATGGTCTAACCGCCTCCTATGGTTCTTAACTCAAGCTTGTACCGGGCATTGAAAGGTCGATCTTTTGGTGCAACGACAAGTCCAACAATTGGTATCAGAGTTGGTCACATGTTTTAACCCCATGCTTGTACTGGGGGGGATTGTTGCAAGGTGTGACCCTTGGTCTTCCTTGTAGCACTAGCGCTTGTGTTTGTGACATGGTCTAACTGCCTCCTGTGGTTCTTAACCAAAGCTTGTATTGAGCATTGAAAGGCCGATCTTTTGGTGCAACAGAAAGTCCAACAGGAATTGTGTTAGGGCATCATGTGTCAAAAGAAGGAATCAAGGTAGATCCTAAGAAAATTGAAGTTATTTTGTAGATACTAGTGCCTCAAAGCCAAACTGAAAGAATTTTTAGGATATGTTGGCTATTATAGGAGGTTTATAAAAGGGTTTAGTAAGATTGTAGTTCCTTTGTTTAATTTATTAAAGAAAGATTCAAAATTTCTTTGGACCGCAATATGTCAACAATCCTTTGATCATATAAAAAAGTCCTTAACAACTTCACCTATCATAGCTAGGCCAGTTTGGGGTAATCCTTTTCACATAAATGTAGATGCATCTAATTTTGTAATCAGAGTAGTTCTTGGACAAAAGCATGAATTAGGAGCAATGCATGCCATTTATTATATAAGTAAAAATCTCAAGTCAGTTGAACATAATTACACCACTACTGAAAAGGAGTTCTTAGCGGTTGTATATGCCATTAATAAATTTAGAAATTATATTACTGGTTATAAAAAAATTGTACATACAGATCATGCAACTATTTGATACCTAATGAATAAAGTTGTTGTGGGAGGACACATCATTCAATGGTTATTATTACAAGAATATGATATAAAAATAGTTGATAAACCAAGTAAAGATAATGTAGTGGCTAACTTTTTATCTAGAATGGTTTTATAGGGAGATAACAAACCAGTGGAAGATGTAATTCCTGATGAAAATCTACTTTCTAGATTTGTTCACTCACCTCGGTTTGCTGATATTGCTAATTACCTTGTAATTGGGATATGTCCTCATTTTTCATCTAAGCAGCAAAAGAGACTAATTAGAGAAAGTTCTAGATTTGAATGGATTAATGCTTTTTGTTTAAAATGTGTCCAGATCATTTCATGAGAATATGTGTACAATAAATAGATGTTTATGATATCTTGAAGGCATGTCATGATGAGCCAGTGCAGGACATTATTCCACAGTAAGAACAGTACAAAAGATTCTTGGAGTAGGATATTTCTAGCCAACAATGACTAAGGATGGAGCTCATTATATCAGGCATTGTGATCAATGTTAAAAAATGGGAAGGCCTACATGTTCTACATAAATTTTTCTTCAAACACAAGTTTCATTGGAGCCATTTGAAAAATGGGGAATCGACTTTGTTGGTCCCATAGATCCACCATCAAAAGAAATCATTACATCCTTGTATGTACTGATTATGTTACTAAATGGGTGGAGGCCAAAGCATTACCAACTACAAAAGAAGAAAGAGTTACATATTTTTTATACAAAAAAATTCTACAAAGATATGGAGCACCTAGAACACTTGTATTAGATCAAGGACCACAATTTATGTCTTTAACTTTAGGAATTTCTTCATAAATATCAATTTCAGCATAGAAAGTCATCTCCATGCCATCCTCAAGCAAATGGGCAGGTGGAAGTGACTAATAGAGAACTAGAGAATATACTCACAAAGATAGTTTCATCACAAAAGAGTGATTGGTCTGATAGATTGACAAAAGATGTATGGGTATACAATACAACTTGGAAAACAACCATAGGTTTTTCTCCATGAGTTAGTTTGTGGGAAGATGCCTATTATTCCTATAGAATTTGAACTTGAAACACTTAGAACAACTTTAAATGTGGGTATAAATCTGATTGAAGCATAGGAAAATAAAGTGTTGTAGTTTAATAGGTTAGATGAAATGAGGATGGAAGCTTTGCATCAAATGAAGATCATTCAAAATCAAAGTAGACAGTGGAATGACAAGAATATTCATAGTAAACAACTAAACTTCAATCAAGGATAGAACATTTTACCAAGGAATATTTTCCTTCTTTAGGTGAAGTGTCTTGTTCTTAATACTGTTCAGTTGCCATGAATAAAGAGGGTAAATTGAAAACCAGAAATGGAAATTTACCTTCTGAAAAATTATTCAAAAATAAAATAAAATAAAATAAAATTTCCTAATCTTCTTGTCTCTTGTAGGTATAGGTTTGGATAATTTCTAATAGCTCCTCACAGAATCGAAAAGATCCTAATGGCTCTTGATCACATTAGAAATTAATTCTTTAATGGAATAATTCATTAAATCCTCAAATTAATTCAACTCTCGATAGCTCCTAATTGCTCTTAATCGGTTATTCTTGGTGTACAAAGATCTTGAAATGAAGACTTCCAATAGTTTTGAAATGTTAATGATTAATGGGAGTAGAGGAATTAATGCATCATTTGAAGATTTCAACTTCATTGTTTTGCTAACTTGTTTGTTCAATGTGTAGGTATAGGTTCATTTGATAGTCTAGATTTTCATGACATGAGAGCATATGGAGAAAAGTGGGCTCCCACAAGGGTTGAGCTCGACATGCTAGATATGAGTGAAAAGAATTACATTTATTAACTGTGATTAAATGCACTATATAATCTAGCAAACTTTGATAGATTCTGATCATTTTTGAAAATCGCAAATATTATTTTGACTTACTCTACTATCAAATATACCATCTATCAACATTGATTTCATTTCACATGATAGGTAGGCATTTATATGATTTATTTATTTTTGAAAGTTTAAATGCATTAAATTATGTGTCATAAATTTTTTATAGAAATCATATCATGTTAAATGCCAAGTGTAATTTATTAAGCAGTTTAAATATGAGGTGACATTACTTGCTTAGTTTTCAAGTAATGATTATGAAGTGATGTTTAAAGAAAAATGCTAATTGTACAAAAAGATAGGTGAGTGTACTTTCACCACCTTTCATCAGCAAATTTTAAAACAATTTGGTTGGCAAGAAGTTTTAGGCATACGAAGTGTACTCTGGTTTAACTGAACATAATGGCGCGTAAAGGACATTCAATGTCCAAATAGAAACAATTATGATCTATTTCATATTCATTGAGCAAAGAGAAAAAGACATGTCATTTCTATAATATCATATTTTTCTGCATTTTCTCCTAACTGGAGTTATTCCTGAATTTCTCAAATTATTAATTTGTAAAATTGGGTTACAAGAGAATGGCTAAGCCAAAAGAGGCTATAATAGACAATGAAAATAAAAGATGGTTACAGTAGGTAGGTTGGTTGGACCTTACTCTCAAATATGAATGGTATGAATGGGATGTAATTCAAGAATTTGTAAGAAGTTTACAGATCAACTTCACAGTAGTGAGAGGGAAAGTTATTCGGGTATCCATGGCTATAATCAACACATTGTCTAGAATCCCAACTGAAGGTGAAATTGTGAAACGAGGTCAACATGATTTAAAGGAGCTTCTAGAAATGTTCCATGTTGACCTAGAACCTCTACCTATTTTTGAGATTCACAAAGGGAAAAATAAGGGCATTGACAGAGGAAGTGTTTAGGATCCCTAGTCATCAATTGTCCATTGCTTAATGAAATATTATACCTATGAGGGAAGCTTTCTACATTTATAGGACCAGCTCTTTGGCTATTGATTCATATTCATCATGGAGAAGCTAATCCAGAGGTAAGGGTAAATTTTCCTGCATTTTTGTTTTCTAAAATTAGTGACATGGCGGTGAAATGTAAAGAAAAGGAAAGTAGGACTACCCACCAGGGGTTAATGCATTTAATTGTTAAGCATCATTTTATGCAAAAAACTAGATGGTGAGGAAGAATGGAGACAATTCTTTATGAATAATGAGTGTGAAAGTTTAGGAAAATATAAAACCCCCATAACCAGAACTTTGAAAGTAGAAAATAAAAAGAGCTTAGAGAACATTAGGGAAAAACCTTTAGGGAGGCCTTGAAAACAAGACTTTGAGGAAGTTGAACCTTCTAGAAAAAGGAAAGAAAAAGAAATGAAAACTTCAGAGGAATATGAGTCTGAGGACGGAAGTGGTAAAAATAAGAAAGGGGTTGAGAAGGAAGAAAAACTAAAGAAAAGAAAACAAGATGAAAATTTTGAAAAACCTAAGGAGAAAAAGAAATTAAAGAGAGGAAGAAAGAGAAAACATCAAAAATCTCCTCCTTTAATTTAGGTTGAAGAATCTGAGATGAAAGAACCTAAAAGAGGAGATAAAGATTCTCAATCTACAAAAACCCCTCTGATTCAAACTACTATGCCAAACCCTGACTACTCCAAAATCCCTTGTTGAAAAGGAAGTTTCTCAGCCTTTATCCCTAGTGTTTGAAGAAAACGTTGAATTATCAAAGTTCCAAGTTTTTGAAGAAGCCAAAATCCACGATGTTTCGCCTGATTCTCCAACTCAACTTGGAGAAAAAATAGAGGAACCATTTATCCATAAAGAGTGAAAGAATCCCTTAGAGTAACAGGAAGAGCTCGATGATAATGTAAATCAAAGAAAAGAAGAAGAAAAAGAGGTTCAATTTGTACTGAAATTATCAAGGTTGGAAAGAGAAATACAAGAATTCAAAATGCAAAACATGATATTGGAAAAGAAATTGAAACAAAAGGATGAAGAAATTTCAAAGTCTAAAATATTGATATAAAAACTAAAATCACAATTGCAACAAGACACAACCTAGTTGTTCACCCAACTAGAAAATGCTAAGGAAACCTAGGAAAAAGTTAATGAAGAATGTACATAGAAAGATGAAGAAATTCAAAGGTTGAAGGAAGAAATAGAAAGATGGCAGCAAGTAGCTCTTGAAAGGCATTGATCATCAAAGCTTGTGCCTCTCTGATAGTCTTATGGGAAATTTAGTGAGTGGGGGACCAATTTGTGCCTCACTGAATACCTTTGGGATTTTTATAGAGAGTCGGCTCTTCTTTGGGGGTTTGGAGTAAAGGTTAGAAAGAAATGTAAATATAAAACATGAAAAGCGTGATACACCAACGCTTTTACAACATTTCAAACCCAACCATTCCTATGATTGATATAATTAGACATAGAATGCCACAACCCTTCATTGTTGGAAAGAGAATGAACAACAAAGGCTAACAAAAAGCATAGTGCAGACTTTCAAATCTTCCCACAGGTAGTGTTCATTAAGGTCTGATCAAACATAAAGATTTCTAAGGGTAACATAAAGAACATTTAGAAATTGCATAAGCTCTCTCTCCTAATATACCATAATATAGTAAAACAAAAACCCTTTAGAAAAATAGAGAAGTCCAATGACATAAGCCAATTTTCACAAGTCACTTATTCTACCATACGAGCATACGACATGGAAATCAACTACTTAAACTATTCAAATTCATCTTTCAAGACATGGTGTTTTATTCAAAATGAAAATATAAAGAAAGAAAGCTTGAAAAAGGCCATGCATGCACAGTCTCAATAATTTGTCCTCAATAGTTTGTGCTTTAAATATCAAATGAACTTTAAAACATAGGTCAAATGCCAATCTGACAATAGTTTAATCCTTAAAAGATATAACATGCCAGAGATAAGTAGCTCTACAATTATGCTTCTAAAAGTAATTCTATATCCTAAGAAAAATAAAGAAGCTTTCCTTAGCCAAGGAAATTGAAACTTGAAATTCCAACCCCTCATTGTGTTGTCGCCTTCCTTATATAGCTGCAAAAAAAGAAAACACCACCTCAGCACAAAAATCAATATTTCCAAGTGTTTGATAGTTAATGGCACATGATCCAATTGTAAATCTTTGGTTAGGTTACAATGATCTTTTCTCATCAATTCTCAGCTACTGCATTGATGTTTTTTAGATATTTAGCAAAGATAGAGGCTCGTAAACAATCAAATCCTAAAAAAAAAGCTTGGAAAAAAGGTCCAATTGACCGATCACATCATCCAAAGGCACTGACTCAAAGCTTCCATCCCAAAACCCAAGAAAGAAAAAAGACAGCTAGCTTTGAAAAACTCCCCAAAAGATATCACTCCATAGGAGATGCAATCCACCCACATCAAAGAGGTGACATGTCAAAAAGGCAGACACTTTCGAGCTCATGAATATAGCTCCCTAGAAAATCCCCAACAAGGCAACATGTGTTCCGAACTCTCTCCCAAAAGGAAGATGAAAGATGAAAGTTGTGTAGCCACCACATGGCATATTGCACATCTTTCCAATAACTCTACTTGAGCGCGAGCACGCCCAAAACTGAAAACATTGTACAAGCCAAAATAAAAATGATTAAGGGAAAAATGCTTCATAGTTCTGGCAAGTCATAGGGGGTCTTCTCTTGTAGAAGCACAAACCTAGGCCTCTGGTTGTTCTTGGAGTTTGATGAAAGTGGCACGTTGAGCCTCCTAGTTTGCATCAATTGGTAGGAAGAGGTTTCAGATCTACCTGTATGCTTGCTCGAGATCAAAAATCTCCTTAAAAGAGATGAATCCCCATCTAGAAGAAACTGCTCCCAGGTGATAATAGAGTCAGTAAAGAGGATATACCTCACGCTCAACATCATGTCCCATGGGCACTACACTCAAACCTATAAGTTCTATGGAGGTCCTAATTTTGTGTCAGATTGCATAAGTGACTTGTTCCACTGTTAGCACATCTTCATCTAGTGAAAGAAGAGGAGGCAACCTATAAGTAACCAAGATGCTGAAGTCCTTCTCGATCTCAGTGACCCACTTATTTAGCACCATCTAGCACTATCTACATTTTGTTGCAACCCTACGATAGTTGATGATCTCATTAGCTTTGATGGAGGTGATCTGTCGATCAGGAATCCCCACTCTTTCGAGGACCTGGTTGGTGGCAATACATAACTTGGAAGTGAAACTTTGTGAATTTGCCACTCAAGATGAGCATTTATGCATAAAGTGATCGACCATTAGACCAACCTTAGAATTCAATTCCCAAAAAACTCTTAGAAATTGTAAAGTAGGCCTAAGAATGGCAATACAGCTGCAATCCACTCCCAATGCGTGGATATCAGCCTCTTCATTACCAGGAGGGCTCCAGATCCTCATGCAATAGCTAACTCCTAGTTAAATTGGGCCTCTTTTCCCCTTGTGCTTTCTTCCATTTGACTTTTATCTTGAAGGGCATTTTCCAATTATGAGCTTAGTCTTCTAACTTCTTGTTTTGACTCTTTTGCTTCCACCTCAATCCTCTGAAGATCATCAAAAGTTTAGGATTGGGCATCATCTAGCTCTCTTTTCAAATTTTCAATTTCAACATGAAGTTGAACCTATTCACTTCAAGCTTCCCAAAGAAACTTAGATGTGTCTCCTTGTTGGCATTGAATTTTCTTTACGAGGGCCACTTTAACTTCTTTGGTTTGAATTTCATTCTTTAGTCTACTTACTGTTTCTTTTACAATTTCCAACTGTGCCTCGTGCTTCTTTAATTTTTTTTCCAACCTCTCATAGTTAGCATATACCACCTTCTGAGTTGCTTTGGCTTGACCACTTTTTTGTGCAGGCGAGTCTCATTCAAATCTAGGCCTATGACATGAATGTCATAGTCCTCCATTTGCATTTTCCTTTCGGGCTCGGAGATGAGTGGTTTCATGGTAATAATAAGCAAGGAGTTCCACTCTTCATTGAAGCAGCTTCAATCTTCTTTTTAGCAGGCTTCTCGACATTCTTCAACAATATTTTCTACTTCTTGGCCTTTTAGGCATGTTTGGTAGCATCAAAATGACCTTGAAGATTCTAAGGGACATCTACGCTATGTGTTGCAATGGAAGCACCAGGGGGCAGTCCGAAAAGGGTTATGGTAAGGGAAACTTCATATGTGTGAGCATGAGGGGATGCAAAATACAGTGTGATCATGGAAAAGGGTTGAACACCAAATCGAGCAAGGGAAAAACTAGTAGGGGTGAACATAGAAATAGGTTGATGGAGAGGGACCTTCCCAAAATTAGATGGCCTAGGAGTGATGGGTAAAGTGGTGGTACCAGTCATTTCAATGGGGCCCCTTGATAGGGAAATTAAAGAAAAAATAGTGGCCATGGCGGATGACACCCCTTCAGTGTGCGGGGTAGTTTCAGTGGGTTCATTAAAAATGGCAGGGGGTGCATTTAGGATTAGTAGTTTGGGGTTCAAGGATGGAGGATTCCTTTCCATGAGAGGGGGAAGAGGGGGAGGGAAACTTACCTGAGTTGTAGTGGTCAGGGCACCCAGATCTTGAATCCATCTTCACTTTATATGACCAGAACTAACACATTCCAATCCTCTGGCAACAGATCTTTCTGAAACTTGGCCTTTAGCGGATGTTGCGGATTGTCTTGGAGACCATCAAGTTATTTTACCTTTACTTTGGGAATTGTAGCTAGATGAATCTTGTGAATCCATTCACATCAAATCTCTCCAACTATCAGATTCTCAAGATCTAGAAACCTAAGGTGGAACTTGTTCCTCATCAATCTCATGGCTTGTTTCAAGATTGTTGTTGTTGGAATCAACCTCTTTATCATATAAGTCCTCAAATTAATCATCAAGTGACTAAAAGTTACCGAACGGGGCACCAAGGCATCTCATCTCCTGTCAGAATCTCTAGAAGTCAGCCTTTTTCCTTTTCGACCATCCCTTACACTTTAGCTACATGATGAGAGATTTTCCCATTAGAAGATTCCTCTGATACTTTGCCTGGGGTTCATAGAAACTTAACCATTTTGGTCACTCTTTTGTAATGTGAGCCAGGTCAATGTATATCTTTGCACTTTCTCAACCCAAGTTCCTCCTTCTCTAGAAATAATCCCAAACCTCATGTCTCAAACTATAAATTCCATTCGAGTTATAATTCCACTTGTTGCAAATGAGGACCAAGCCTAAGGCCGCCAGTAAATTTTTGATCTCATCCTCAGCCTTCCACTTAGTTAGTATCACTTGACTCTTAGAAATTAGAGAGGAAGATCGTAAACATTTTTTTTGTTCCTCCCGATGCCATAAATTCTATCGATGATAGTTACCTAGTGGCATGCCTCCAACGCAAAGGCCCTGTCTGTTACAAATATGGGGGGTTAGAAAGCCTCCTTGGGAAAGCCATGAAATTTTATGAATGTGAAATTCTCACCTAAGAAATAATCCAGTGGGGTCGATGGATCTTTTATCCATTCCATAACCTCTTGAGAGAAATGACCAATGGGGTGAGGCAACAAATCCTCGAGCACTGGCCTTAGAAAATTATCTACAAACCGATGATAATCCCTTGTCCTTGAAAGCACATGGGTCCATACATAAAATAGCTAGAGACAACCCCTTTCATCTAGCCTAGATATTGGTACATTCATCCCTAGCTACTCAAAATTATGTTGTAAAACCAAATGAGCCAGGACGAAAGAATACATGAATTTAGACTTAGTACTGTAATTCTTTAGTTGTGTTAGGTCTCAAAAATGCTGGTTGGAAACCACAAGAGGTTGCGAGGCTCTTGATACATTTTTGGCTAACATACAAGGTCAAATGATGAGTTTGAACCTACTACTCTTTAGGTTCTGCCAGACCTAGGTGGGTTTTCCTATGTGAATGAAGAAAATTTGAATTGTGTGTTTCTTTCCTAAGCAGTCTATCCACAATGGCAATTTGAAGTGGAGAGATGAAATTCTAATTTGGTATAGATTGTATAAGTAATCTTAAAGTAAAGATCAATATGTTCAGTTAATAGGTGTAAAAAATAAAATAAATGAAACTACATGATGGAATGTATGAGACCAGTGCATTATTGGGTATATGGAGTCAAGTGAAAGTCTAGGATGAGTGGATTATACTTGGCAATAATTCTAACTATTTGGCATTTCAATATTAGTCTATAACTTGTATAAACTTGCAAGAGTGTAATTACTAAGTTATACTTAATGATCCAAATGATACTTCTAAATTATTATGAATGACTAAAAGGATTTAATATCTACTTGAAAGAAATGATCGATCATACCACACAAGTATAACAAATGTGTATTGATAAAATGAGTATATACTTGATATATCAATTTAAATAACAGAGAAACATCAAATTTAGAGACAACCTAATAATATTTTCAATTAAATTGACAAACAATTGATACCAGTATGACACCACAATATAAATGATCTCCCATTAACTTCTTCAGAATCATGCTTGTAACATAGTCTTTCGAAACATCATGGAAACTTTTTCTACTATCTATCTACCCTATTCACCTATATATGTTTTATCATTATGAAACATATATAAATACATTAAAATTTTGATGGGACGCATCCCTTTAGAAATGTATTTTTCTAATAATAAAAATTAACAATAAAAACAAGAAATTAGGCTCTATTTAGCCACATATGAACTTTTTATAAATGATCCAAATAATCTTGTCGCTCATGAGTGTCGACATCTCCTAACACATTTCTGATTGATATCTCCATTTTCACCATCTTTTCATTCTGTTCGCAAGCCTCATCCAATTTTGAGTCTTTTCCTGTAGCTGTTTCCAAAATCTTTCATAGCATTAACTCACATTCCTCAATCCATTTTTCCTTTTCTTTCATTTTTCCTCCATCTTCAAATAATTTTGGTAGTCCCTTCTTCGTGGCATCAATTAGTCATTTTGCATCCCCCTATAATTCCTCATGGAAGTCTTTGTGTTTCCTTATGATTTGGTTAGCAGTATCAATAGCCACATTATCAAGAATATCCCTCTTATTAACTTCTTGGAGCTTTTCTTGGATTTTACCACCAATTCTCTTATGCTCGTGCTCTGCAATATAAATCTTTAAATGTGTCCCCCAAAGCTTGTTCAACCAAGTCATGAAGTTGGCCTACTTCTTTTTTATTACTACAACAAGTGCATCATATTTACCTTGAGAATAAGTATCTGATCCCTCCAATTGGTCTTTTGTTTGAGAGCTCTCCCCATGAGTCAGCTACTCAGTGGATCCCAATGTGATCCCCATCATGTATTTAGGCGATAATTCTCTCTAAGTATTCTTTCATTATTCATCTTATGCATTTCCTTCTCCTTGATTAACATTTGGATTTGGGCCTTATTCAATTTGGAAACATTAATTCCAATCTCAGTTGTTGCCAGAGGATCAACTTCTCCAACCTTCAATGCCATGACATGCCCAAAAGGTTTTTCAGTATCAATAACAACAATTTTTTTATGTGGCGGATACAAATCCCATATCATTAGTGAACCTTCATCGGGGTTATATTTGGATCTTGTATATACCTTTGTTACTACTGGGATAAGCTTATGTGTGGCATTATTATTATTTAGGAAACTATCAAAAACCAAAGAAGAATTCAAATCTAACCCTGGGAAAATCATCACACCTGCATCTTCTAGCATTTTTCTTCCCTTCTTAGGGGTCATGTCTTCCATTTCTCTTTCCATATTTGACTTTAAAATGTTCAATAATTGT
>VDFB02000015.1:83324209-83336251 GCA_007258455.2 Sequoia sempervirens | reverse complement strand
TGATAGAGTTTTGTAAAATGATAACCCTAATCATACTTAAAATGGATGATATGAAAATACCATAGGAAACCCATACTAACAATACATTTAAAGATGACAACAAATATTTAGAAATGAGCATGTTGAAAAACAAGGGACAACACATTGTAATTCAATTGTAATAAAATTAAAATAAATGGTTGTGTTATTCTTCTTTATTCATTTACTGCAATAATGAATTATTTTGTATATTTAGTGTCTATTCAATTACAAGTAATTAGAACTAATGTTACTAACACTTTCACCTAAACAAGGTTCAAGGATTACGTCGATACAAAACTATATGTATGTTAATATGTTATAGAGTATGTGTTTGTGCATGAATAGGCTACAAGTTAAAAGTTCTAGTTGCATGTGGTTGGATTAAATAATTAATAATAAGTGCTAAATAAGAGAATGAAATAAACTTAAGCAAATCTATATTTTTTCCTTAAAGAAATCAAGTATGATCTAATTATGAAATATTTGCATGCAGATTTAAAACATAAAACAATACTAATGGAAAAAGAGATTTACCATCAATTTGACAAAGAAAACAAAAAAAGGAAATATAATGTTCCCATCTAGTTGTCAAATCAATATTTATCTGGATTTTATGTGATAAGTGGATTAATTTTGGATACTTTTACTTGATATTTTGGAGGCTTTTACCATTAAATGACAACTTGTTTACTTTTAAACAACACTCCTACTAGGATTTGGTAAAATATTGTCACTCTAGCTAAGGTTTGCTAAAATTTTGCTTTATTTGTGAATTTAGGTTCAAAAGCCCTAAAAAACCCTACCTAGTTTTTTCTACCCTACACTTTATTTTTAATTTGTCATTGACCTACTCCCTCAACTCTCAATGTCATTAGTCATTTTATTAAGTCGTTTGCAATGTTAAGTTATCAACCCCTTGATCCTCTCTTAGCACTCACTTAAGAAGAAGATTTTGCATGTGCTTAATTAAATGGCTTAAGTAAGCCCAAACTTAATATATGGTTCACATCACTCATTATACCTATTCGCTAATCCATATGAAGTATTTTATTAAGAAATGGAACACCACAAAACTGTGGAAGGGTTGGCACTTGACTCCTTTTAGTGGCTTCCTTTCAACATGATTTTGCGAGTTTGCGAATAGTTTTATAAAGGTTAAGTTAATTGTTGTGCAACTGTGGAAAGGGGAAAGGTCTCAATGCCATGCTTTTTAAAGATATTCTACAAGTCTGTAGGATGATTCAAGAAGATCTACATGATTCACAAAACCACAAAATAAGGACACATGGAATCATCTCAATGTTCCAATGGGATTTCTATCAAAGGCTAGGATTGTGAGCAATAAAATGACAATACGTGGCACAATCTCATGATGATTATGTATCCTAGCACAATTTAAAGTTTAAAACAACTTAAAAACACATGTTTATATCATAAGTTACTTGATTGCTCAATGAACATATGATGGATGGCTATAGTTGAATTTTAGAATGAAATGCACAAAGTACTAGGCTTGTGAAACCAAAGGTCTCCAAAATTACCCTATAACTATTAGATTTATGAAGATCAATGGTTGAGAATTAATTTGAGATGGAACATTTGAATGACACCACCTCTCGCCAAAAGTGATCAATTAATAGAAGGCACAAAAATGCAAGACAACTATTGAATTTATTTCTAAGTGTTTGTACGAAATTGTAATGTACTAATTGTGTAGTCTAGAGGTAACACATTTCATTAACTTTAATATTTGAGAAAAAGGAAAGAATAAGTGATCAAGTTCTACTGCTAAGTGATTTTATTTTTAAGTGAGAGGGTTAGCACATAGGGAGATTGCTCATTATAGTGCATCAAAGAGATTTTGGGTTCCAACACAACCAGTCCACACTTGTCAATGTCTTTATATTAATCTTTTCAAGAATCAAAATTTTGGGTAAGTGAAAGATAAAAATCCTATGTTTCATATTTTCTTAATTTTTTTAATCTTGGGGTTTAGGGCTGAGAAGATGAGAGGCTTAAGAAAAATTAAGGACATAAGAGGGACTTAACACTATACAATCATGTCTACCACCACTACCATAGAAGTTGTTGGGAAAGGGAAAGAAAAATCAAATAGAAAAATACATTATGTTGGAGTGTCTATAACCCCAAGTTTCATGGATGAATACAATGATATTTATGATCTTGAAATCTATGGTAGGCTTACCTCAAAACTTATATTTTTATTTGAGTATAAGGTTGCAAAGAAAATGAAAAATAGTAAAACAATGCCAATTAATAGTATCACTACACTGTGGGGTATGTGCACCAAGTTGTGACACAAAAATGGCTCTTAAGATGCCACTTTGTTCTTGAAATCAACAAAGTCTGATATTCACAAGAAAATGAAGATAGTTACGCTCAAAATTTGAAGATGCAACAAGAACAAGAGTTGTAGTTCTTTGAATCTACATTCTAAGCTACTATTATTTTTTAAAATAATGGAGATTAAGGGTTTAAAAAATTGGGGCTGCGAAAAGTGGTGCTATTTTTATCAAAAAAACAACATAGCGTTTGTTGTGGCCTCCCTCAAAAGTTAGCTTTTTTTAAAGTTTCAAAAATCACAATGATGAGAAATTAGCTAACACCATGTAGTTTATCCTAGTTTTTCTGGCAATCTTTTTAATGAATATAAATATTTTACTAATTTTCAAAGTGGACACATCTTGAAAAGAGAAAATTTGAGCGTCCCCCCCTTTAAATTTTGAAAACTAATTAAAAATCAATTTTTTTCATTACGTGTAGAATGGAGTCTAGTTTCTAAAAAGTAATTTGTTTAAAAATTTGATGAAAGAGTAAAAATCTATACCCAAACTAGCACATGTTTGTTTTTGACAAAAAATAGAGGCACTAACAAGATAAGTTATAGATGAAAACCTTAACATAATAAAAATGTAATTTTTTTAATATATTTAGATAGCTAAGAGAGAGCCTAACCTCATAACAATATTTTTATAAATTTGTATTGAAACATGTATGCAAACTTGATGGAGAGCATGATAAAAAATGTGTGAAATTTTCTCACCCTTTGAAAAAATCATTTCTTTGTAATGAAATGGTCATCCAAACCAAAGGTTTGGTATTACCCAATGCAATCCATTTTGATGAGCACCAAATTTGGCACTCGCCAAATGTGAATGATGAGTTTTTTGAATAGTTTTTTTTTGTTTCTTTGTCTTTCTTAGTCACTCAAACTATATACATGCAATAAAAAATTAAGTATAAGTTGACTATATATAGTTTTAATATGTTTGAGAGTGGTTTCAGATCTCTTGGAGTTATAATGCAAATTTTTGCTTTTGGAAGATCTTATAATTTTTAGACTTTATCAAATTTCAATAATTAGGAGGTCAAATTTTAATAATCAGTAAGTTGTATCATGTTTCTCTCTCTCTCTCTCTCTATCTCACTCATTGTTCATCTCTTATGCTCTAGACCTCTCTCTATCACTATCTCCATCCCTTTATCTAACTCTATCTCCTTTGAGCTCAAGAACTACCTCTCTACCTATCCATCTATCTCCCCCTCTCTCTATCCCTCCTTCCCTATCTAATCTCTATCTCCCTCCCTCCTTCTCTACATCTCTTTGTCTCCCCTCTTTCTCTCTCTATATCCCCTTCCCTCTCTACTTCTCTCTATCTTGTTACTCTCTCTGTGTGTCTCCCCTTCTCTAGTTATCTTTATCTCACTATCTCACTTCTCTCCCTCCCTCCCTACCTAATTTCTCTATCTCCTATCTCTCTCTCTCCTTCCCTCTCTACTTCTCTTTATCTCACCTCTCTCTCTCCCTCCCTCCTTCCCTCACTAATTTTTTCTATCATCCCATATCTCTTCTTTCCACCCTCCTTTGATCTATACTTCTCTCTATCTAACATATCCCTCTATACATATTTCTCTCTCTCCCTCCCTCCCTCCTTCCCTTTCAACCTCTCCACCTTCCTCCTTACCTATCTTCTCTCTCTATCACCTCTCTCTTTCACTACCAATCCCTCCTTCCCTCCTCTCTCTATATCTCACATCTCTCTCACCTCTCTCCCCCTCCCTCTCTACCTCTCCCTCACTCTCTCCTTCCCTCTCTACTTATCTCTATCTCCCCATCCCTCTCTCTACCTACCTCTTTCTCTCCATCCCTACCTCTTTCTCCATCTCCCCTCTCTACTTACCTACCCCTATATATCTCTTTCTCTCTCCCTCCCTCCCTTCTTCCCTCTCCCAATATTTCCACCTTCCCTCTCCACATCTCTCTTTTTCTATCAATTCTCTCCCTCTCTCTCCTTCCTCTCTCTATCTCAACTCTCTCTTCCTACCTCTCCCTCCCTCCTCTCTCTACATCTATTTATATCTCTCTCTCCATCCCTCCCCCTCTTTCTATATCTCCTCTCCCTCTCTCTACCTACCCTCATCTCTCTCCCCCTCTTTTTATCTCTGCTCGCTCTCTCTCTACCTAACTCTCTCTACTTCTATTTATCTCAACTATCTCTCTTTACCTCTCCCTCCCTCCCCCTTCTCTCTACTTCTATTTATCTCATCTATCCTACTTTACCTCTCCCTCCCTCCCCTCTCTCCTAACCTCCCTCATCTCTCTTTTCCACCCACCTTCACTCTCTACTTCTCTCTATCTAACCTATCCCTCTACACCTCTTTCTCTCTCCCTCCCTCCCTCATTCCCTCTCTCAATATCCCCACCTTCCTCCTTACCTCTCTACTTCTCTCTCTATCACATCTCTCTATCACCTCTTTCTCACTTCTCCCTCCCTCCCTCTCTCTCTCTCCCCTTACCTCTCTACTCTCTTCCTCTCTATCTCACCTCTCTCTCTCTCACCTCTCTCTCTCCCTCCTACCCTCTCCTCTCTCATTCTCTATTTCTCTCTATGTCCACCTCCTCTCTAGATGCCTCTCTTTGTTTCTCTGTCTCTCCGCCTCTCTCTTCATCCTGCTCTCCTCCATCTCTCCTCTATCTCTGGCCTATCTCCTGCCTGCCATCCTGTCCATCATTACCCCTCATCATCAGTCTCTGTACTTGTGCATCCTCTCTGATTGTTTTAATCTCTGCCCTCTTTTTTCTGTCTCGGCTTGCCTCTCTGCCCTCCATCTCTCTGGTGTAATCTCTATCTCCAAGCTATCCCTCTCTCTCCTCTTTCTATCCTCTTGTTCCCATCTCTGTACCAGCCTATCTCTCTCTTCCTCTTCTCTACTCTCCCTCTCTCTACCTGCCTCTCTCTCTATTTAATTATATCTATCTCAAATATCCCTCTTTACCTCTCCCTCCCTCCACTCTCTCTACCACTCTCCCTCATCTCTCTCTCCCCCCTTTCCTCTCTACTCCCTTTTTCTCTATCTCACCTCTCTCTCCCTACCTATCCCACCCTCTCTCCTCTCTCTCTATTTCTCTATCACCTATCTCTTCATCTCTACCTCTCCCTTTATATCTCCTTTCCTCTCTACTTCTCTCTACCTACCTATACCTCCCTCCTTCCCTCTCTCAACCACTCCACCTTCCACCTTCCCTCTTTAATTATCTCTATTACATCTCTTTTTCCCTCTCCCTCTCTACTCTCTCTCTCTTTCTATCTATCTCAACTCTCTCTTTGTCCCTCTTTCTATATCTTCTCACCATCTATCTACCTACCTCTCTCTCTCTATCTAATTCTATCTATCTCAACTATCCATCTTTACCTATACCTCCCTCCCATATCTCTTTCCCATCCTCCCACCTCTCGCTCACCTCTCTCTCTCTCTCTCTCTCTCTCTCTCCATATCTACCTCTCCCTCTATCTCTCCTCTCTCTCAATATCTCCAGCTTTCTCCTTCCCTATCTACTTCTCTCTCTAGTTGAACATCTCCCAGCTACCTCTTTGCCCCCTCTTTTCCTCCTCCTCTCTCTCTCACCTACCTCTTCTCTCTTAGCTCTCTCCTCATTTCCTCCTCCCTCATGCTCCTCCTCCTCCTTCCTCTCTGCTTATCTCTATCTCCACCTCCCTCTCTCTACCTACCTCTCTCTCCCATCGAGGCTCTCCTCCATCTCTCCTTCCCTTAATGCTTATCTCTATCTCTAGTCTCACATCCTCTTCTTCCTTTTATAAATCTTTATAATCTCTCTCCTCACCCTACTTATCTATCTCCTTATAAGAATCTTTCACATCCTCTCTCCTATCTCCTCCTCTCCCCTGTCCCTCCTCTCTTTCTCTCAGTGTTGCACACATATGTGATATAAAGGGAGATATTGAGAGATTGAGAGAGGAAAGTGAGAAGAGGGAGGGATAGAGGATGGAGGGAGAGGTAGGAGAGGAGAGAGGAAGAGGAAAGTGAATAAGATGGTAGGAAAGTGGAGGAGGAGATGGAGATTGAGAGGGAGGGATATAAGGAGATAGAGATTAGAGGAGGAGAGAGAGAGAGAGAGAGAGGAGGAGAGGAGGAGGAGAGAGAGAGAGAGAGGAGAGAGAGGAGAGAGAGAGAGGATGGGGGAGAGATCAGTAATTAAAAGAGAGGGGGAAGGAGGAAAGAGGGGAGGAGGAGAGTAGGAGAGGGAAAGATATGTAGTTAGGGGGGAGAGAGAGGTTAGAGAGTGAGGAAGTAGGGTGGGAGAGAGAGGGGAGGGAGGGAGATGTAAATATGGATAGTTGAAATAGATAGAATTAGAGAGAGATAGGGAGAGAGAGTTGAGATAGAGAGAGTAGAGAGGGAGAGAGAGAGGTGTGATAGAGAGAGAAGTAGAGATGGAAGGAGGAAGGTGGAGATACTGAGAGAGGGAAGGATAGATGGAGGGAGAGGTAGGGATGGAGAGAGAGAGGTGAGAGAGATGAGGGAGGGTGGGAGAGAGAGGGGAGGGAGGGATAGGTAAAGAGGGATAGTTGAGAGAGAGGAGGGAGGGAGAGGTAGGGATCTAGAGAGAGGTGATATCTCTCTCTATCTTCCACCAACCTTCACTCTCTACTTCTCTCTATCTAACCTATCCCTATATACCTCTTTCTCTCTCCCTACCTCACTCCTTCCCTCTCAATCTCTTTACTTTCCTCCTTACCTCTCTACTTCTCTCTCTATCACATCTAGCTATTACTTCTATTTCTCTCCCTCCCTCCATCCCTCTCTACTCTCTTTGTCTCTATCTCACCTCTCTTTCCCTACCCATCCCTCCTTCCTCTTTCTCTTTGTCTCTCTCTCTCACCTCTCTCTCCCTCCCTCCCTACCTCTCATTCCCTCTCCAATTCTCTCTATCTCCCCCTCCCTCTCTCTACCTACATCTCTCTCTCTCTCTCTCACCTCTCTTTCCATCCCTATCTCTTCCTCCATCCCTACCTCATCCTCCATCTCTCCTTGCCTCTATACTTCTCTTTATATATTCCCATCCCTCTCTCTACCTACCTCTCTCTTTATTTCCCTCTCTCTCACCTCTCTCTCCATCCCTACCTCTCCCTCCATATCTCCTCTCTCCACTTCTCTCTACCTACCTATCCGTCATACCTCTTTCTCTATCCTTCCCTCCTTCTATCTCTCAATCTCTCCACCTTCCTCCTCTCTCTACATCTTTCTCTCACTTCTCCATTCCTCCGTCCCTCTATCTCAACTATCTCTCTCTCTCTCTCTATCTATCTTTCTATCTCTCCCCCTCTTTCTATCTCTCCTATCTCTCTCTCTCTCCCTTCTATCTATCTAAACTATCCCTCTTTACTTCTCCCACCCTCCCTCCTCTCTCTCTCTTCCTTCCACCAACATTTTCTCTCTACTTCTCTCTATCTAACCAATCCCTTTATACCTCTTTATCTCTCCCTCCCTCCCTTCTTCCCTCTCTCAATCTCTCTACCTTACTCCTTACCTCTCTCTCTCTCTCTATCTCACCTCTCTCTCTCCCTTCCTCCCTACCTCTCCTTCCCTCTCTACTCTCTTTCTCACCCTCATCTCTACCTACATCTCTCTCTCTCTCTATTTATCTCTCTCACGGGTATGTGTAGGATCATGATGGGCCAAAAAGTGGCAATATGATGGGTATTTGTAGGATATGTGGCTACTGACTTTTTTTTAACCCAAAATAGATAAAATGAAAAGGGTTTTTAAAGGAGATTCTTAGCTTTCCACCAATATAAATTATGCTATACTTTGAATTTAATTAATAATTATTATTCATTTTCTATTTGAATTACTACTAAAGTCTTGATTGATAGGCTAATTGAAAAACATCTATAGCTTTCAAACGCTATCACATTTTTGGAATCCAAAACATGCATCACATTCTATGCTTCACATACTATAGGATTAAAAAAATAAAAATTGAATTTCATGAAGTTTTGACCAAGTTAAGGTAATTAGGACATATGAGTTTTATATTTTTAAAAATTTGTAATAAAAAAATCATAATTAATTGTTACTTGGAAAAAAAATTGCAAAAAATATGCATCACATCCAAACATGAGTCCCTCTACTTATGTCTAAAATATTATAAAAAATATTATCATTTTATTGTGGTTAGGGTGGTCAGACAAACACCTACTTCTTATTTTTTCCCTGAAATTTAACTACTACTGCATTGAAATTTCAAATTTTCACCAAATAGATTTAAAAAAAATAAAAATATAACTAGTAGTTTAAAAACTACATTCAATTTTCTACAGATTCTATTCTTACATATTTTTAAAATAATATAGATAACTTATTCAAATTTTTACGTCAAGTTGCCTAACTCTGATTTTTATGAATTTTTTGCCACTTAAGGGCCTATTTTTTCCATGATGATCCTGCACATACCCTCACTTATCTATCCATGCCTACCTCTCCCTTTATATCTCCTTCCCTCTCTACTTATTTCTACCTACCTATCCCTCTATACATGTTTCTCTCTCCCTACCTCCCTCCTTCCCTCTCTCAATCTCTCCACCTTCCTCCTCTCCCTACTTCTCTCCTTCTCACTTCTCCCTCACTTCCTCTCTCTCCTTCCCTCTCTCTCTCTCTCCCTCCTCCTCTCTCTCCTCTCCCTCTCTACCTACCCCCTCTCTCCTCTCCCTCTCTCTACCTACCTCATCTCTCTGTCTCTTTCTTTGTCTCTCTCTAATGTGCACCAAGATTTGATACAAACATGGGAGAAAGGTTGGGAGATTGAGAGGGAGGGAGAGGTAGGAATTGAGGGAGAGAGAGGTGAGATAGAGAGAGGGGGAGGGAGGCATAGATATTTAGAGATGTGATGAGAGAGAGAGAGAAGTGAGGAAAGAAGAGAGGATGGAAATGAGGAGGGAGAGAAAATGGAAGATAAAGAGAGTAGAGAGGGAGGAGGTGAGAGAGAAAGAGGGAGAGAGAGAGAAATGGGGATGGGGGAGGGAGTGAAGGATAAAGAGAAGGAGGAAAAGAGACAAGTGAGGGTTATAGAGGATAGAAGTGAGAGGAAGGAGGGAGAAGGAAGAGGTATAGAGGGATAGGTTAGATAGACAAGAGGGAAGATATGAGTGGGAGGAGAATAGAGATAGAGATAGAGATAGAGATAGACAGATAGAGAGGAGATAAAAATAAGAGAGAGAGGCAGAGAGGATGGAGGAAGAGACAAAGAAGAATAGGAGATATAGTGTAGGGAGGGAGAAAAGGAGGAAAGAAGAGAGAGAGAGAGAGAGAGAGAGAGAGAGAGAGAGAGAGAGAGAGAGAGAGAGAGAGAGAAGAGAAGAGAAGAGAGAGAGAAAGGAGAGAGGAAATGAAGAGGGAAGGAGAGATGAGAAATAAAGAGAGGAGAGGTGAGGAGAAGAAGTGTGAGATAGAGAGTAGAGAGGTAAGAGGAGGAGAAAAGTAGAGGAATGAGTTAGATAGAGATAGAAGTAGAGAGGGAAGGTGGAGTTGGAAGAAAGAAGAGAGAGAAGAGAGAGAAGAAGAAAGAAAGAGAGAGAGAGAGAGAGAGAGAGAGAGAGAGAGAGAGAGAGAGAGAGAGAGGGGGGGGGAGGGAGAATGGTGAGATATAGAGAAGTAGAGAGGGAAGGAGAGAGTGAGAGAAAGAGAGGGAGAGAGAGGGGGAAGGAGAGAGTGAGAGAGAAAGAGGGGAGAGAGGACTACTAATCTAATTTCCTACAGGTTCAATCTTGTGTGTTTGCAATTTTTAATTAGGAAAATTTGGAATTGGTGCTTAAAAGAACAATCATCTACTATGTTTTGTGCACTTGCACACATGTGATTCAGTCTTGTCACTAAAAGTGTGTTGTTTATGTATCATCTCCCCTTGCACTATGTGCGAATCTTAGGTGATGAGGAATATCGACACTTAAGCTTTCCCTTTTTATTTTCAATAGGAGGTCTACCTAAAAGTTCACCCCAAGGTTCGACCTCACACATGCTTTTTCCAATGAGCTATATAAAGGGGTGAAAAATGAAAGTTGAGCTCTATGCACTCATGACTTTCCAGGAATTTCTTCGTGGTCCCAAGCGATTTTGAACATGAGGATTTGAGATTTTGATCTTGCACTTGTGTAGGCAGTGGTGTTTATGGAGTACCTCCACTATGTTCAACCAATTTTTTTTAGAAGCCTAAATTCATTTTGGCCATCAATCTATATTGGTGTAGCATGATATGATCAACATGTGGAGTTACTCGCCATGTACAAACCCTTGTTAAGGTGAAATTAACCCCCTACAAAGAGCTTCTCTTTCTAGGGTAAGAGGTGTTAAGGTGGTACATGACAACATACTCTAGTCATCTATTCAAGGGCCTCATATTTTATTGTGTGATCTTGATATCTACTAATAAACCCACTTGAATATTTAAATTTTTACTTGTCTTCATACTATATTTTTTTGTACAATGCTAGTGAAACCATTGGGGCTTTGCCCCTTAATATTTTACCCAAGAGTTAGAGAGTCAACAACCAAATTTGTATTGTTAGTTCTTGTTGTGTTTTTTGTCCTAAAATTGAAACTATCCAAAATGAAAATTCACTTAGAAACATTAGATTTTAGGTCAAAGACTAGTAAGCCACATTTGTCAAATTCTAAAATGCATCTGTCAAATTATATGTTGCATTTATCTAGAAAGGCCTAGGAAAAGATAAAAACATGCAATCATCTAAAATTGAGCCGCATTTGTTAGTGTACTGTAATTCTCCATCTTTGCATCACATCTGTCGCTTTTTGAGTCTCATCCATGGAAATCTATAACATCACATTTATTCCTTTCAACACTATATCTATCAAAATTATCCAACACATTTGCCTAAACTACAAATTTTGACTCAATCCTTGAGTATCTAGACTTTAACTCTAAATATAGACATTGACCTTACATACAGACCATAGACTTGTCTAGTTTTTCCTTTACTTTTAACACTTTAAATCCTATTTTCCTAGCTTATGTTGTATCCTTTAGCTTAGCATCTATCATATAGCATCTTAGTTAATCACCTTTGTCTTTTTAATATAGGAAACCTATTAGACCTTGATCGGACCAGAATCATTTATTTAGGTATCTTGACCTCATAATATTTTATCTATCTTATCCTCAATTTGAGCCTCAAACTTATAAGTATAGTTTAGGTTCACCTAAATATCTATCCACAAGTCAAGCCTTAAAATCATAAGTCTAGTTTAGGTTCACTTTTATCCAAGCATCATCCTAGTTTCATCCTTCTTGAGGTCTTGATATTTTGATCTATTACCTTGGTCCATCATCATTTTTCTAGTATCCTTCTCAAAATCTAAAGTCAAAATCTAGAAAATCCCAAAAACATAGTCTAAATATCATTGTCAATTTGCATCTTTATATCCAAAAAATCCTAAAAAAATATTGCAATTTCTTTGCAGTCCCAATTTTCATACATCCCCAAATTAACAAAAGTCCAAAATAATCCAAAAAATTATAAAATTCAAAAAACATTTGAAAAGTCATAATTCGACCAAACTGCACCAACTTATCCATCCAAACCATCCCATTATCCATCCTAATCCAAACTCACGACCATGTTTTCATTTTACCTTGATCTTCTCTGTAGTCAAGCTGAACACCATATGCTCCATCAATACTAA
>VDFB02000015.1:83291636-83324109 GCA_007258455.2 Sequoia sempervirens | reverse complement strand
TTAGGGATGAAGAGCCATGAATAGGAAAATATGAAGCTTTTCAATTACATAGAAAACCAATGTCTACATTTTCACCACAACAATCAGGAGTGAAAGTTTCATTGAGATAAGTATTCTTTTGAGCCTCATTAAATTGATCAACCCATACTTAGTTTTTTTAAATGTTCAAACTGGCTCTTAATATTCTTTCTTACATATGAAAAATTTTCATCTCCCATTGTACCATCTTTACACATCATATTTCTTTCATTCATATTACTATGCTCATTATGTATGGTACTTTCAATGCTACGATCCATTTCATGCAGTCTTTTAGATGAGGAAATTTTTGCTAATTCAAAATGTGACTACTTCACAACTATTTTCCTTGAAATCCATAAGATCATTTTCTTGAGACAAAACTTGATCTTCTTTTAATATGACCAACCTAGAAATTTCATTGTCTAGACTAATGATTGCATAGATGAAGAAATAAATGAGTTTGTACCTTTAATTTCATTAGTAGAATTTTCCACTCCAGTGATCAGTGATGATTAAATGAAAAGACCTTCTCCACAAAGAAAGTCACCATTTGAAGCATTGAGACACCAATTGAGAATGGAAACTTCATGAATTTCATTTCATAGTGCCTCATCATCATCTTTGTCTTCAAATTAGTGAAAGCTTTCTTCTTCATTGTTGCATGTTTCGATAGAATCTCCTCTTTCTATCACCAACATTTTTTCTTGATTATTCTCTTGGCATGCATCTTCATTAGTAAACTGTATACCAACTTCATCTCCTTTGGCACATTCCTTTTCTAATGATCTACTTTTAACACTTTAATTGTGAGGTGTTTCGTCAAATGGATGTTCACCTTTAAGGAATTTTTTTTCCTCTTTATTGTTGTCCTCATTATATAAAGAATACATCTCAATAGTTGATCCCACTTGAGGAACATGAGTTTCAAGGAGACAAGTCTTATTCTCACCTTTTGTTTCAATCTTTTGCAATGTTTGAAGCAAAGACGGATGTACCTTGTTAGGAACAAGCTTCAAGTCACCATAGAAGCTTTTCAAAAATTGAATTTGCTTAGAATCCTTAGGAGTCTGATTTTCTTGAGCAACCAATACAAGAGAAGAATCATTTTCCTCATCATCATTTTTGGTTACTATTTTAGGTGAATGATATTACTTGAAAGAATCCTCTTTAACCTTGGACGTACAACTTCTTTCTGCCAAGCATTCATGGTCGCGAGCAAGAAAACAAGTTTCTTTTCCATCTTTTTCTTCAATAGTTTGTAAAGTTTGAAGAAGAGAAGGATGTATCTTATTGAAAACAAATTGCATGCCACCATAGAAGCTCTTCAAGAACTCAACTTGCTTGGGCTCTTTAAGAATTGTCTTTTCTGATATGAGTGCAAAGAATCATCTTCATCATCACCGTCGCTATCACTTTCTAAGTTACAACTCTGAATTCCTTTATACCAAACCATTATTTTAGATTCCTCTTTTAGATAGATTCGCAAACCTTCATTCTAGGGAAGGCACCTTTGGATTTCCAAGGAACAAAACACACGACACTTCACTCCCTAGTAGAGTCACCAAAAAATTGTTGGTAAGTGAATTGGCACTTGAAATGACACCCGACTCACCTAATGGAAAGTGACAATGACGCACCAACAGTTGGAGAGATTTCTTATGAGATAGCAATCTTCCTCTGCATTTGAGAGGGGCAACTCCCTTATATGATAGGGGTTTTTAGGATTTTTGTGTACTTTTAACTCGAAAGTACATAAAGGAGGAAAGACAAAACTAAAGGAAGATGAATAACAGAAATCCAATGGTAGATATACGAACACCAAATGAGATTTCACATTTCATATCAGATTACAAAGGGGGTTAATCATAAAATATGTTTTCGATATGCAATGATGATGAAAGAAGAATAACAAATCTCAACATATGGTGAGATAAGTTACTTCAGCACATTTAAACCAAGATACCAAGATATGATTGTGCTTCGTCAATTACATAGAAATGACTAATGGATTCCACAACTATATAAGGGGATTGCCAATTTAGCATACGAGAAATCAGCAATAATAATTCATAACACATTTAAGACATACAAACCAAATGCATTCTTCATTATCTTTCTGAATTTATACAATTCCAAAACCTCTTAAGTACAAACTGTCAAACCAAAAATCATCAAAAGTTCTTGTCAAAATTTCTCCAACGTTTCCCCTCTACAAAAGTTCCTCCTAACATTACAAATAGCCTTGTATTTATAGGCTTCTTAAGATAACTACCCTGTAACTAACTAGCAACTACCTTTTTGAAATACATTGCTTTTGAAAATAATAAACCTTATTTGATTATATTTTAAATCACTTTTCCAGAAATAAAATTTAATTTCTAACTTCAGTTACAATAAGAAATATAAATCACTTTACAAAAGGTAATTAGAGATTTAAAACTTCCAAATCATGTGCTATACCATTTGTCCTCGTAACCAGGTCACCATCTAGCCAATCAAGAACACAAGACTTATATCTCTCTGCTTGAAATGAGTAGACAATTCAAAGGTTTTCTATGAAGATGAAAGAGCTCAGTGTTGCATATCCTGCAATAACTACATTCCATCAGACTTTATCTCCTTGCTACATGTTGTCTCCTCATGCCTTCTTTGAGCTTTCACATTTTGCGTATATGCCCACTAGTACACTTGTATCCACATCATCCTATTTTGAAGTATGGAATGCGATCCAAATCTCATCGATGAATAGATTGGTCTCCCTTTATAGAATTCAAAGCCAAACACACTGCTACTTCATGTCCATAGTCATGTTCAAAATTGTCATCTTTCAGAGATCTCATCTGAAGATTCACTTGATAATGAACAAAAAGTATGGCCATTAAGGATGGTTGTCCAAACTAAACTGGATTCAAACGACCCGTTTACAAAAGTTGTGCAAGTGTGATGCAGATGTCTTTTTGAAATTGAAACTGCAGGGATAAAGCTTATGTTGACCTCATCCAGAGGCGTAGCCATAACTGTAACTTCACAATAGTGAACTTGTACCTTGGAGGAATTCATTTCATATTTCTTCCCATCAAATGAAATTGAACCTATCTCTTCATTTAGATGCAAAGAAACATTCATCCTGCCAAGAAAACTTGCAGCCTTCGCTAGTTTCCTCCTTCCACTGACCAAATCCCGCTACCTGCTCCACACAAGGAAATTGCTCCTGCTACTCCACTAACATTTACACTTTATATAATTGATCTTCATGATAACTGTTATGAGCTCAAATATCAAATGAAAGGACAATCCAACAATAACCAATTCTGCCTGCAGTGACTGTGTTGTATAATCATAAAGATTTTCCCATCTCATCATTTCATCCACTGAAGAGAAAATGGGCATGATTTATCATAATAAAGCAAAAAAAAACACTACTCAGAATCCAACGATCATTGCATTCTATGAGATGTCATCTCTTTGAGGCATTTTGTCAAATAGTTAGGACACCTCACCTTATCTATACTTGCATATTTTGTATATATGTCAATCAGGGTAGTTACTACCATTATATTTGACAAAAATCCATTTTCAATCACAAAAATCTATTTTCAGTCACTTTCCGCTGAATTTCCACATCCTGTTCTAAAATTCTCTTTTTTTTGGTGCAGGCATGGAAGATGCTTGTAAAGGTTGGGGAATTTGGCTTTACACCCGCTGATTATATTTGCTTTGAAGTTTCTAAAACTTTAAAACCAATACATTTTGCGTATATCTTACAGCCATCGCAATCCATAAAATCAGATTTCTTTGAGGCATTTAGTCGAACAGTTCACATGCCTTCACTATGCCGCCACAGTTGCTCACGCAGCCAGTTGTATTTTCTTAAGTTTCTAACTCCTATTCAATAAATCATTCTGTAAATTGGTATGGCGTGGATAGAGAATGGCGCTGAAAAAAATTGGATTTATAACAGCCAATTATATTTACATGCAAGTTTCTGAAGTTGAGACAACTTCTTTGAGGCGTTCTGTGAAACAATTTAGAGGGTTTTCCTATGATTCCACATTTTGCATTCACATTGACCAGAGTAGTTAAATGCTGTTTCAAAGCTCTCATATTTTTTTGGCAAAAGTTATGTAATTTGTATTTACGCCTGCCAACTGCATATACTTGAAGGTTTCTCAAACATTTTCAACAAATCCATTTTGAGTAAATACTGCGATCATTGTTGTCCATGAAACACATTTCTTTGAGGCAGCCATTTGAATACTCCGCGTGCCTTAACATGCTTCCACATTTAGCATGCATATTTACCAAAGCACTAGCAACTATAACATCTGGCAAAATTCTATTTCGTTATGTTTCACTGCCAAGACATACACAGCTTAAGCTTCCATCTTAGCAAGGGCATTGAGAATATAGTTTAAATACTCTGCAAACATATCTGCCATAAATAATTTCCAGTTCTATCACCTGCAGTCATGGTGTGCCAAGAAACCACATTTCTTTGAGGAAGACTGTCAAACAATTTCAAACCTGGCCTATGTTGCCATAGAAGCTTGAAAATTTGTACTTTTCATTTGTCCAAAAGTTTGCACCAGCTTGCTCAAACATTCAATTTCATTGATATCTGCAACCATTGCTGTGAATGAATGCTTTGGAAATAACTAACTTTGTTTTTCCCTTGTCTTTTCGGCTGTAGGAAATTCACCGCCAGTAATTCATGGAAGGAAAATTCACTGTCAACAATTCACCACAGGAAAATTCACCGTCACGTCAAAAATTCATGCAATTAATTTTTTGTGCGGTGAATTGTCATGGCGGTGAACTTTCCCGCAGTGAATTTTCTGTCGGTGAATTTCCCGCGGTGAATTTTCTGTCGGTGAAGTTCCCGCAGTGAATTTTCTGTCGGTGAATTTCCCACGGTGAATTTTCTGTGGGTGAATTGCTGGCCAGATATCCTCTTTTCAAATGCTCAAGTTAAAGAAATTTTAAAATTTGAGCAAAGCTAAAATTCACTCAAATACAAGCAAATGGAGGTTCAAATTTGCTGAAATGTGAGCAATGCAGATTAGAATTTCTAAAAATTTGAGCATTGAAGTTAAAATGCGGTGAAAAGTAGCAAAATGAGATTCAAATTTATTTAAATGTGAGCACATAGGTTAGAATTTTGAAAAAGATGAGCATGGAGGTTAGAATTTGCAAAAAGTTGAGCATAGGGATTAAAATTTGGCCAAATACAAGTAAATTTAGTTAGAATTTGGCAAAATGCGAGCAAAAGGGCTAGAAAATGGGAAAAGTTGAGCAATGAGGTTAGGATTTAGATAAAAGTGAGAGATAAGCTTAAACCCACTCAATGTGCCTCAAATTAAACATTTAAAAGCTGAAAAACCTCATTTAATAATTATTTAAAACCTTTAGAAAAGTTTTAAAATAATTATTTATATTTTCCAATAACCCTTTGACAATTCTTTATCGCTGCAACACTGAAACCTGCATAACTTTCAATTGAAAAAAATCTTTTTGCCTTGAAATTTTTCCAGAAGAATCAAATCATCAAGAAGAGGAAAACCCAAAAAAATAATTTCAATTTGAGAAACCAATTTTTAAACTTTAATTATTTTGACATTTTGTCTAAAAAAATTATAACTTTAATTTCTTTCAATTGGGAAGCTGGGGTTGCTGCACAAACTTGCCATATTGCTCGGAAATCCCAAAAAAAAACCCTATAAGACAAATCCTTCTAAAAACACTTGGTTCTCAAGATTAAATTGTCTCCACTCTTTCACCAATGTAGGAGTCTGATTTTAAATGCAACTAGAACCACTCATATAAAACCTTCAATTTCGACATTTGACATTTAAATTGATATTGCCAATCAAAATCCACCAACGAGACTCAAGAATTACAATTGCATATGATGACTTGCAAAAACAAGGCATGACATGACTAACTAGTGATAGAGTTTTGCAAAACGATAACCCTAATCATACTTAAAATGGATGATATGAAAATGCCATATTAGGAAACCCATTCTAACAATACATTTAAAGATGACAATAAATATTTAGAAATGAGCATGTTGAAAAATAGGGGACAACACATTGTAATTCAATTGTAATAAAATTAAAATAAATGGTTGTGTTATTCTTCTTTTTTCATTTACTGCAATAATGAATTATTTTGTATATTTAGTGTCTATTCAATTACAAGTAATTAGAACTAATGTCACTAACACTTTCACCTAAACGAGCTTCAAGGATTATGTCGATAGAAAACTATATGTATGTTAATATGTTATAGAGTATGTGTTTGTGCATGAATAGGCTACAAGTTAAAAGTTCTAGTTGCATGTGGTTGGATTAAAAAATTACTAATAAGTGTTAAATAATAGAATGAAATAAACTTAAACAAATCTATATTTTTTCCTTAAAAAAATTAAATATGATCTAATTATGAAATATTTGTATGTAGATTTAAAACATAAAACAATAGTAATGAAAAATGAAATTTACCATCAAATTAACAAAGAAAACCAAAAATGGAAATAGAATGTTTCCATCTAGTTGTCAAATCAATATTTATTTGGATTTTATGTGATAAGTAAAATTTTGGATACTTTTAATTGATATTTTGGAGGCATTTACCATTAAATGACAACTGGTTTACTATTAAACAACACTCTTGCTAGGATTTGGTAAAATATTGTCACTCTAGCTAAGGTTTGCTAAAATTTTGCTTTATTTGTGAATTTAGGTTCAAAAGCCCTAAAAAACCCTACCTAGTTTGTTCCGCCCTACACTTTATTTTTAATTTGTCATTGACCTACTCCCTCAGTTCTCGATGTCATTAGTCATTTTATTAAGTCCTTTGCAATGTTAAGTTTTCGACCCCTTGATCCTCTCTTAGCACTCACTTAAGAAGAATATTTTGCATGTGCTCAATTAAATGGCTTAAATGAGCCCACACTTAATATATGGTTCGCATCACTTATTATGCCTTTTCACTAATCCATATGAAGTATTTTATTAAGAAATGGAACACCACAAAACTGTGGAGGGGTTGACACTTGACTCCTTTTAGTGGTTTCCTTTCAACATGATTTTGCGAGTTTGTGAATAGTTTTATAAAGGTTAAGTTAATTGCTGTGCAACCGTGGAAAGGGAAAAGGTGTCAATTCCGTGATTTTTAAAGAGATTCTACATGTTTGTAGGATAATTCAAGAAGATCTACATGACTCACAAAACCACAAAATAAGGACACATGGACTTATCTCAATGTTCCAGTGGGTTTTCTATCAAAGGCTAGGATTGTGAGCAACAAAATGACAATACGTGGCACAATCTCATGAGGATTATGTATACTAGCACAATTTAAAGTTTAAAACAACTTAAAAACACATGCTTATATCATGCGTTACTTGACTGTTCAAAGAACATTTGATGGATGGCTATAGTTGAATTTTAGAATGAAATGCACAAAGTGCTAGGCTTGTGAAACCAAACCTCTGAAATCACCCTATAACCATTATATTTACAAAGATCAATGGTTGAGAATTAATTTGAGATGGAACATCTAAATGACACCACCTCTCATCGAACGTGGTCAATTAATAGAAAGTGCAGAAATATAGGACAGCTATTGAATTTATTTCTAAGTGTCTGTACAAAATTGTAATGTACTAATTGTGTAGTCTAGAGGTAACACATTTCATTAACTTTAATATTCGAGAAAAAGGAAAAAATAAGTATCTTTCTACTACGAAGTGATTTTATTTTTAAGTGAGAGGGTCAGCACATAGGGAGATTGCATAATTTAATGCACCAAAGATATTTTGGGTTCCAACACAACCATCCATGCCTGTCAATGTCTCTATATTAATCTTTTCAAGAATCAATATTTGGGTAAGTGAAAGAAAAAAATTCTATGTTCATATTTTCTTTATTTTTGACTCTTGGGGTTTAGGGTTGAGAAGATGAGAGGCTTAAGAAAAATTAAATACATAAGAGGGACTTCACACTATACAAGCATGTCTACCACCACTACCATAGAATTTGTTGGGAAAGGCAAAGAAAAATCAAATAGAAAAATAGATTATGTTGGACTGTTTATAACCATAGGTTTCATGGATGAATACAATGATATTTATGATCTTGAAATCTATGGTAGGCTTACCTCAAAACTTATAATTTTATTTGAGAATAAGGTTGCAAAGAAAATGAAAAATAGTAAAACAAGCCAATTAGTGGTATCACTACATTGTGGGATATGTGCACCGAGTTGTGACACAAAAATGGCTCTTAAGATGCCACCATTTTCCTGAAATCAACAAAGTCTAATGTTCACAAGAAAATAAAGATATTTACACTCAAAATTTGAAGATGCAACAAGACTAAGAGTTGTAGTTCTCTGAATCTACATTCTGAGCTACTATATTTTTTGAAAATAATGAAGATTAAGGGTTTAAAAAATGGGGGCCACCAAAAGTGGTCCTATTTTTATCAAAAAAATATGGCGTTTGTTGTGGCCTCCCTAGAAAGTTAACTTTTTTTAGTGTTTCAAAAATCACAATGATGAGAAATTAGCTAACACCATGAAGTTTATGTTAGCTTTTTTGGCAATTTTTTAAATGAATATATAATATTTTACTAATTTTCAAAGTGGACACATCTTTAAAAAATACAATTTGAGTGTGCCCCCCTATAATTTTTGAAAACTAATTGAAAATCAAATTTTTTCATTACGCGTAGAATGGAGTCTTGTTTCTAAAAAAGTAATTTGTTTCAAAATTTGATGAACGAGTAAAAATGTATACCCAAACTAGCACATATTGGTTTTTCACAAAAAATAGAGGCATTAACAAGATAAGTTATAGATAAAAACCTTACCATAATCAAAATGTGAAAAAAATTATATATTTAGATAGCTAAGTGAGAGCCTAACGTCATCACAATATTTTTATAAATTTGAGTTGAAACATGTATGCAACCTTGACGGAGAGCATGACAAAAAATGTGTGAAATTTTGTCACCCTTTAAAAAAATCACGTCTTTGTTATGAACTGGTCATTTAAACCAAAGAGTTGGTATTTCACAATGCAATCCATTTTTATGAGCACCAAATTTGGCACTCGCCAAATGTGAATGATGATTTTTTTGAATGTATTTTCTTTTCATTTCTTTTTTCTTTTTCTTTGTCTTTCTTAGTCACTCAAACTATGTACATGAAATAAAAATTTAAGTATTTAAGTTGACTATATGTAGTTTTAATATGTTTGAGAGTGGTGTCAAATCTCTTGGAGTTATAATGCAAATTTTAGTTTTTGGAAGATCTTATAATTTTAGACTAAGTCAAATTTCAATAATCAGGAGGTCAAATTTCAATAATTAGCAAGTTGTATCATCTTTCTATCTCTCTCTCTCTCTCTCTCTCTCTCTCTTACTCATTGTTCATCTCTTATGCTCTAGACCTCTCTCTCTCACTATCTCCATCCCTTTATCTAACTCTATCTCCTTTTAGCTCAAGAAGTACCTCTTTACTTGTCCATCTCTCTCCTCTCTCCCCCTCTCTCTATCCCTCCTTCCCTCTCTAATCTCTATCTTCCTCCCTCTCCCCCCCCTCTCTCTCTCCCCCTTTCCTTCTATAGTTCTCTCTATCTCACTTCCCTACCTCTCTCCCTCCCTCCCTAATTTCTTTATTTTATCCTCTCTCTCTCTCTCTCTCTCTCTCCTTCCCTCTCTACTCTCTCTCACCTCTCTCTCTCCCTCCCTCCTTCCCTCTCTAATTTTCTCTATCATCCCATCTCTCTTCTTTCCACCCTCCTTTGATCTCTACTTCTCTCTAACATATCCCTCTACATATTTCTCTCTCTCTCCCTCCCTCCTTCCCTCTCAATCTCTCCACCTTCCTCCTTACCTATCTTCTTCTCTCTCTCTTTTTCACCTCTCTCTCACTACAAATCCCTCCTTCCCTCCTCTCTCTCTATCTCACCTCTCTCTCACCTCTCTCCCCCTCCCTCCCTACCTCTCCCTCACTCTCTCCTTCCCTCTCTACTTATCTGTATCTTCCCATGTCCATCTCTCTACCTACCTCTTTCTCTCCATCCCTACCTATAACTCCATCTCTCCTTCCATATCTCCTTCTCTCTACCTACCTACCCCTATATATCTATTTCTCTCTCCCTCTCTCCCTCCCTCCCTCTCTCAATCTCTCCACCTTCCTCCCTCTCTACATCTCTCTTTCTCTATAACTTCTCTCCCTCTCTCTCCTTCCATCTCTAATCTCTATCTCCCTACCTCTCCCTCTGATGTAGAGCAAAGGAATCAACTAAACCAACTTGACACAACTTGAACAATGATCCATCATCAACAATGACAAAATGCAACCCGAGTCATCTTGAGAATGTTGCTATAATGGCCTAATGAGAACTTAACAAAGAGAACAACATACAACTTTCAAATATTGGATTTTATAGGCTTTCCACAACATATAATTTCCTTGATCCCAAGTTCAACCATAAACAAACTATGCATAGATTTTTTCAAACATCAAGAAAACTAGGTTTTCTTTGACTACTCTCCAACAAAATGAAACACACAGGGTATGTGCAAGATCATGATGGGCCAAATAGTGGCAATATGATGGGTATTTGTAGGGTATGTGGCTGACGACTTTTTTTTTACCCAAATTTGATGAAACGAAAAGGGTTTTTAAAGGAGATTCTCAGCTTTCCACCAATTAAAATTATGCTTTACTTTGAATTTAATAAATAATTATTAATCACTTTCTATTTGAATTATGATTAAAGTCCTGATTGATAGGTTGATTGAAAATAATCTATAGCTTTCAAACAGTATAATATTTTTTGAATCTAAAAAATGTGTCACATTCTATGCTTCGTATACTATAGGATTAAAAAAAAAATGAATTTCATGAAGTTTTGACCAAGTTAAGGTGGTCAGACATGCAAGTTTTTATATTTTTTAAAAGTTGTAAGAAAAAAATCATAATTAATTATTTACTTGAAAAAAAATTACAAAAAAATATGCATCACATCTAGACATGAGTCCTCTACTTATATCTAAAGTCTTATAAAAAAATATTATCATTTTATTGTGGTTACCTAGGGTGGTTAGACAGACACCTACTTCTTATTTTTTCCTTGGAATTTAAGTACCACTACATTGAAATTTCAAATTTTCACCAAATAGATTTTTTTTTTAAAAACAAACCTAGTAGTTTAGAAAATACATTCAATTTGCTACAAATTCTATTCTTACATATTTTTGAAATAATATAGATAACTTATTCAAATTTTTACATCAAGTTGCCTAACTTTGATTTTTCTGAATTTTTTGCCATTTAAGGGCCTATTTTTTTCATGATGATCTTGCATATACCCCACAATCTACCAAACTCATGCAAATGAATAAATGAATATTTTTACTTAAAAAGGTTTTTAGAACATTTAAAAATAGAACTTTTCACCAATTTTTATCACTTTTTGATGGTGGAATAAAAAAATATGAATTTTTCTTATCTACTAGAAACCCTAGTTCTAGAACTGGGTAGTCTTCACCAAAAAATGTCATAAATCACTCAAAACCCCATGAAAATTGATCAAACTAGGTTCAAATGAAACTAGATTCACATATATAACATTTCCAATAGGTTTTAGGTCTTTATTTGATCTTTACAATCTGTACCATTCTTTGCAACATCCTACAACTTTCAGAGAAAACAATCCCATAGGGCTGCCAATGGTAAAATGGTCATAACTTTCTCCAAACTCAATAAAAAAACACCAAACCAATTGAAAATGAAAGATAACTCATTCCTCTATCAGTAAAAATCAATTTCAGATTCGTACCATTTTATACAAATCCATAACATGTAAAGAACATGGTAGAACATTGGAAAATTGTAGAAAATTCATGTCTTCATTCATAAATTCTTGTTCAATCTACATACCAACCCCCATTCGAATTGGAGGCCCATTTTTATGCTTTTACAATCAATTTATTCCCACAACCAGCCTACAACTACCATTTAACAACTTTTAACAAAATCAAAAAGTTGTCATTTGACAAGAAAAGTTGTTATGACAACACTTGACAACTTTTGACAATGTTTTCATTTTTCAACTAAATGACACCAAACCTTCATCAATGACTCCAAATGACTTCAAACATATATAAAATTGCTCATTCAACCTTATTACAACATTAAAACTCCTAATTTATAGAATTTATACAATATGGCCTCATGGAGGCATGCAATCAAACAAGTGCTCCTGCACCACCCTCCCTCCCTCCTCTCTCTATATCTATTTATATCTCTCTATCCCTCCCTCCCCCTCTTTCTATATCTCCTATCCCTCTCTCTACCTACCCTCATTTATCTCCCCCTCTTTTTATCTCTCCTCGCTCTTTCTCTACCTAACTTTCTATCTATCTCAACTATCCCTCTTTACCTCTCCCTTCCTCCTCTCTCTCTCTACTTCTATCTATCTCAACTATCCCCCTTTACCTCCCCCTCCCTCTTGTCTCTCCTAACCTCCCTCCTCTCTCTCTCTTCCACCCACCTTCACTCTCTACTTCTCTCTATCTAACCTATCCCTCTATACCTATTTCTCTCTCCCTCCCTCCTTCCCTCTCTCAATATCTCCACCTTCCTCCTTACCTCTCTACTTCTCTCTATCACATCCCTCTATCACCTCTCTCTCAGTTCTCCCTCCCTCTTTCTCTCTCCTTACCTCTACTCCCTTCCTCTCTATCTAACCTCTCTCTCCCTATCTATCCATACCTCCCTCCTCTCTCAACTCTCTCTCCCTCCATCCCTACCACTCCCTCCCTCTCTCCTTCCCTCTCTATTTCTCTCTATCTCCTCCCCCCTCTCTCTAGCTACCTCTCTTTGTTGACCTATCTCTCACGTCTCTCTCTTCATCCCTACCTCTCCCTCCATCTCTCCTTCTCTATCTACTTTTCTCTACCTACCCATCTATTAGTCCTTCCCTCTCTCACTCTTTCTACCTTCCTCACCTCTCTAATTCTCTCTCTCTACCCTCTTTCTATCACAACTCAATCTCTCTCTACCTACCTCTCTCTCTAATTCTATGTATCTCAACTATCCCCCCTCTCTCTCTCCCCTCTTTTTGTCTCTTCTTTCCATCTCTCTACCGGCCTCTCTCTCTCTACCTCCCTCCCTCCCTCGCTCCCACCCTCTCTCTCTGTTTCCCCTCTTTCTATCTCTACTTTCCCTCTCTCTACCTACCTCTCTCTCTATTTAATTATATCTATCTCAAATATCCCTCTTTACCTCTCCCTCCCTGCACTCTCTCTACCACCCTCCCTCATCTCTCTCTCCCCCCTTCCCTCTCTAATCCCTTTATCTCTATCTCATCTCTCTCTCCCTACCCATCCCTCCCATTCTCCTCTCTCTATTTCTCTCTCACCTCTCTCTCCATCCCTACCTCTCCCTCTATCTCTCCTTTCCTCTCTACTTCTCTCTACCTACCTATACCTCCCTCCTTCCCTCTCTCAACCTCTCCACCTTCCTCCTTCCCTCTTTAATTATCTTGATTACATCTCTCTCTATCTCTCCCTCTCTACTCTCTCTCTTTGTCCTTCTCTACCCTCTCTCTCTCCCTCTTTATATCTCTTCTCACCATCTATCTACCTACCTCTCTCTCTCTCTAATTCTAACTATCTCAACTATCCCTCTTTACCTTTACCTCCCTCCCATATATCTCTTGCACTCTCCCACCTCTCTCTCACCCCTCTCTCTCCATCTCTACCTCTCCCTTTATCTCTCCTCTCTCTAAATATCTCCACCTTCCTCCTTCCCTCCCTACTCTCTCTAACTTTATTGATCTCAACTATCACTCTTTACCTTTCCCTCCCTCCTCTCTCTCCCACTCTCCCTCCCCTCTCTATCCCACCGTTCCTCCTCTCTTTCACTTCTCTCTCCTTCCCTACCTCTCCCTCCATCCCTCACTCTCTCCTTCCCTCTCTACTTCTCTCTATCTCCCTCTTCCCTCTCTCTACCTACCTCTCTCTCTCCATCCCTACCTCTCACTCCATCTCTCCTTCCCTTTGTACTTATCTCTATCTCTCATCTCCACATCTCTACCTAACTCCCTCTTTATAAATCCTTACCAATATCTCTCTACATACTTCTCTATCTCACCTATAAATATTTACATCTCCATCCCTCCTCTCACTCTCCCACGCTCCTCCCTCTCTTTCTCTTTGATGTGCACCAAGATGTGATATAAAATGGGGAGGAATGTGTCGTTATTGAGAGAGAAAGAGGAGAGAGAGAGAGAGAGGGAGAGAGTGAGAGAAACAGGGGGAGTGAGTGAGAGAGAGAGGATGGAGGGAGAGGTAGGGAGAGATTAGTGAGGAAAGGAGAGAGAAGGTGTTGAGAAAGGTGATAGAGAGATGTGGTAGAGAGAAGTGGAGAGAGAAGGAGGAAGGTGGAGGGATTGAGAGAGGGGAGGAGGGGGAGAGAGAAAATTAGGGAGGGAGGGAGGGAGAGAGATAGAGGTGATAGGGAGAAGTTGGGAGTGAAGGAGAGAGTGGGAGATAAAGAGGGGAGAGAGGGAGAGTGATAGAGAGAGAAAGAGGAGAGAGACAATGAGAGAGAGGGAGGAATGGAGGGAGTGATGGAGTGACATGTAGGGAGAGAGATAGAGAGAGGAGGGAAGGTGAGAGAGGGGAGGTGAGAGAGGTAGGGATGGAGAGAGAGAGATGTAGAGAGGGGGAGGGGGAGATAGAGTGAAGGGGAGAGGGAGGGAGAGGTAGGGAGAGAGGGAAAGAGAGGTAGGTAGGGAGGGAGAGAGAGGTTAGAGAGTGAGGAAGAAGGGTGGGAGAGAGAGGGGATGGAGAGAGATGTAAATATGGATAGTTAAAATCAATAGAATTAGAGAGAGATAGGGAGAGAGAGTTGAGATAGAGAGAATAGAGAGGGAGAGAGAGATGTGATAGAGAGAGAAGTAGAGAGGGAAGGAGGAAGGTGGAGATACTGAGAGAGGGAAGGATATATGGAGGGAGAGGTAGGGATGAAGAGAGAGATGAGAAAGATATGAGGGAGGTGGGAGAGAGGGGAAGGAGGGATAGGTAAAGAGGGATAGTTGAGAAAGGGAGAGGAGGGAGGGAGAGGTAGGGAGAGAGAGAGGTGACATCTCCCTCTATCTTCCACCAACCTTCACTCTCTACTTCTCTCTATCTAACCTATCCCTATACACCTCTTTCTCTCTCCCTCCCTCACTCCTTCCCTCTCAATATCTCTACCTTCCTCCTTACATCTATACTCTCTCTCTCTTTATCACATCTCTCTATCACTCTTATTTCTCTCTCTCTCTCTCTCTCACCTCTCTTTCCCTCCCCACCTCTTCCTCCATCTCTCCTTGCCTCTCTACTTCTCTCTATATATTCCCATCTCTCTCTCTACCTACCTCTCTCTCTATTTAACTCTCTCACCTCTATCTCTCCATCCCTACCTCTCCCTCAATATCTCCTTCTCTCTTCCTACCTATCCCTCTATACTTCTTTCTATATCCTTCCCTCCCTCCTTCCCTCTCAATCTCTCCACCTTTCTCCTCTCTCTACTCTCTCTCACTGCTCCATTCCCCCTCTTCTTATCTCAACTCTCTCTCTCTCTACCTACCTCTCCTTTCTCTATCTATCTCTCCATCTCTCCCCCTCCTTCTATCTCTCCTCTCTCTCTCTACTCTCTTTCTCACTCTCACCTCTCTCTCTCTCTCTCTCTCTCCCTACCTCGCTACCTCTCCTTCCCTTTCTACTCTCTATCTCACCCTCCTCTCTACCTACCCCTCTCTCTATTTCTCTCTCTCTCACCTATCTCTCCATTTATCTCTCCTTCCCTCTCTACTTATTTCTACCTACCTATCCCTCTATATGTCTTTCTCTCTCCCTACCTCCCTCGTTCCCTCTCAATCTCTCCACCTTCTTCCTCTCTCTACTTCTCTCCCTCTCACTTCTCCCTCCCTCTCTCTCCTTCCCTTTCTACTCTCTCTATCTCAACTCTCTATTCCTATATATATCCCTCTCTCTCTCCCTCCCCCCTCTCACTCCTATCCCTCTCTACCTACCCTCTCTCTCCTCTCCCTCTCTCTACCTACCTCTCTCTCTTCCCCCCTCTTTCTATCTCTCCTCACCCTCTCTCTACCTATCTCTCCCTCTCTACTATTTATCTCAACTATACTTCTTTACCTCTCCCCCTCTTGAGCTCTCTCTTTATTTATCTCTCTCCCTATCTCACCTCTATCTCACCTATCCCTCCTTACTTCCCTACCTCTCCCTCCCTCTCTCCTTCCCTCTCTACTCTCTATCTCCCCTCTCCACATCTCTACCTAACTCTCCCTCTATAACTCCCTACCACTCCCTCTCTAGCTACATCTCTATCTCACCTATACTTCTTTACCTCTCCCTCCCCCATCTCTCTCTCCCACCCTCGTCTCTTTCTACTACCCTACCTCCTCTCTCTATATCTTTATTTTTCTCTCTCTAATGTGCACCAATATTTTATACAAAAGGGGAGGAAGGTGGGGAGATTGAGAGGGAGGGAGAGGTAGGAATGGAGGGGGAGAGAGGTGAGAGAGTTGAGATAGAGAGAGGGGGAAGGAGGTATAGATATTTAGAGAGGTGATGAGAGAGAGAGGGGGGAGAAGGAGGGAGAGAGAATGGAAAGATAAAGAGAAGTAGAGAGGGAAGGAGAGAGTGAGAGAGAAAGATGGGAGTGAGAGGGAGAGAGAGGTGAGATAGAGAGAGAGTAGAGAGGGAAGGAGAGGGAGGGGGAAGGGAGAAGTGAGCGAGGTGATAGAGAGATATTATAGAGATAGAAGTAGAGAGGGTAGGTGGGAGTGAGGGAGGGAGGGAGGGAGAGAGAAAGATGTATAGAGGAATAGGTTAGATAGAGAGAAGTACATAGGGAAGGTAGGTGGGAGAGAGAGAGAGAGAGAGAGAGAGAGAGAGAGGAGATAGAGAAAATTAAAGAGGGAAAGAGGGATGGAGAGGGAGAGAGATAGAGAGAATAGAGAGATAGAGAGAAGTAGGGAGGGAAGGAGAGAGTAAGATAGAAAGAGTTGGAGGGAGGGAGAGAGAGAGAGTAGGGAGGGAAGGAGAGAGTAAGCAAGGAAGAGGGGGAGGGAGGGGGAGAGAGATGGGAGGAGAGTGAGAGGGGAAGAGTGGGGAGGGAGAGAGGGAGAGATAATGGTGAGATAGAGATAAGTAGAGAGGGAAGGAGATGTTGAGAAATAAAGAGGGGAGAGAGGGAGGGAGAGGTAGGGAGAGAGAGGTGTGAGATAGAGAGACTAGAGAGGGAAGGGGGGGAGAGAGAGGTGATATAGAGATAAGTAGAGAGGGAAGGAGTAAGGTGGAGACATTGAGAGAGGTAAGGAGGGAGGGAGGGAGGGAGAAAGAGGTATAGAGGGATAGGTTAGATAGAGATAAGTAGAGAGGGAAGGTGGGTGGGAGGAAGGAAGAGAGAGAGATAGAGACAAAGAGATAGAGAGAGGGGGGATATAGAGAAAAATAGAGAGGGAGGGAGGGAGTGAGAGAGGTGAGATAGAGATAAGTAAAGAGAGAGAATGGTGAGATATAGAGAAGTAGAGGAGCGAAGGAGAGAGAGAGAGAAAGAGGGAACAAAGAGGGGAAGGAGAGAGGAGAGAGAAAGAGGGAGAGAGGGTGACGGAGGGACAGGTGTTGAGAGAGTAGAGGAGAAGGAGGAGAGGGAGGGATAAGTGTGTGTGGGAGAGGTTATATAGAGATGTGATAGAGAGAAGTAGAGACAAAAGGAGAGAGGGAGGGATAGAGAAAGAGGTATAGAGGGATAGGTTAGATAGAGAGAAGTAGAGAGAGAAGGTGGGTGGGAGAAATAAAGAGAGAGATAGAGAGAGGGGGGATAGAGAAAATTAGAGAGGAAAGGAGGGAGGGGGGAGGGAGAGAGAGGTGAGATAAAGAGTAGAGAGGGAGAGCGATAGTGGTGAGATAGAGAGCAGAGAGGGAAGGAGAGAGAAAGATGGGGAGGGAGAGAGAGGGAGAGAGAGAAGTAGAGATAAAGAGAAGTAGAGAGGAAACAGAGGGGAGAGAGAGAGAGAGAGAGAGAGAGAGAGAGAGAGAGAGTATCCTTTGGTTGTAGGATACTCAAAATTTGAAACTACTAGCATATCTTTGCAGGTCGGAAATCATTTGGGAGAATACTTTGAGAAAACTTCTAATCTAATTTACTATAGGTTCAATCTTGTGTGTTTGTAATTTTCAATTAGGAACATTTGGAATTGGTGGTTAAAAATAATAAGTATTTATTGGTGGTTAAAGTCATTTTGGTCATCGATTTATATTGGTGCAACATGAAAAGATAAACATGTGGAGTTACTCGCCATGTATTGACCCTTGTCAAGGTGAAATTAACCCCCTGCAAAGAGCTTCTCTTTCTAGGTTAAGAGGTGCTAAGGTGGTACATGACAACATACTCTAGTCATCTATTCAAGGGCCTAGTATTTTATTGTGTGATCTTGATATCTACTAATAAACCCACTTGAATAATTAAATTTGTACTTGTCTTCATACTATATTATTTTGCACAACACCACTAAAACCATTGGGTATTTCCTCCTTAATATTTTACCCAAGAGTTAAAGAGTCAACAACCAAAATTTGTATTCTTAATTCTCGTTGTGTTTCTTGTCCTTTATTTAAATTGAAACTATCCAAAATGAAAATTCACTTAGAAACATCATATTTTAGGTCAAAGACTAGTAAGCCACATTTTTCAGATTCTAAAATGCATATGTCAGATTATATGCTAGATTTGTTTAGAAAGGCATAGGAAAAGCTAAAAACATGCAATCATCTAAAATTGAGCCACATTTTTTAGTGCGCTATAATTCTCCATCTTTGCACCACATTTGTTGCTTTTTGAGTCTCATCCATAGAACTCCATAACACCACATATGTTCCTTTCAACACTACATCTATCAAAATTATCCAACACATCTTTCTGAACTGGAAATTTTGATTCAATCCTTGAGTATCTAGACTTTAGCTCTAAATACAGACATTGACCTTACATACAGACCAAAGACTTGTCTAGTTTTTCCTTTACTTTTAACACTTTAAATCCTATTTTCCTAGCTTAAGTTGCATCTTTTAGCTTAGTGTCTATAATCTAGCATCATAGTTAATCACCTTTGTCTTTTGAATCTAGGAAACCTATTAGACCTTGATCGGACCAAAATCATTTATTTAAGTATCTTGACCTCGTAATATTTTATCTACCTTGTCGACAAGTTGAGCCTCAAACTCATAAGTATAGTTAGGGTTCACCTAAATATCTATCCACAAGTCAAGTCTTAAACTCATAAGTCTTGTTTAGGTTCACTTTTAGCCAATCATTGTCCTAGTTTTATCCTTCTTAAGGTCTTGATATTTTGATCTATTACCTTGGTCCATCATAATTTGTCTAGTATCCTTTTCAAAATCCAAAGTCAAAATCCAGAAAATCCGAAAAACGTAGTCTAAATATAATTGTCAATTTGCATCTTTATATCCAAAAAATCCTAAAGAAATAGTGTAATTTCCTTGCAGTCCTAATTTGCATACATCCCCAAATTAGAAAAATTCCAAAAAAATCCCAAAAATTATAAAATCCAAAAAACATTTGAAAAGTCATAATCTGACCAAACTCCACTAGCTTATCCATCCAAACCATCCCATTATCCATCCTAATCCAAAATCATGACCATGTTTTCATTTTACCTTGATCTTCTCTGTAGTCAAGATGAACACTGTATGCTCCATCAATACCAAAAAACCACAAGCCTTAGCAATCCATTCATCGATCCTCAATACCAATCACCCATAGTCTCAAGAACTTGCCACTTATCTACCCCTCTTACCAACAATTCATAAGCTCTAGTCATTCATCCATCTACCCTCACTATCAAGAACCAATTAACACATTCCATACCATTAATCCCCAACAAACATCCATTAGTCATCCTTATCCTATCCTTGACAAGGGAAACCGATCTTCCATCCAAAGCATTCGTTAGCACCAAATCATATGGCAAATCCCTATCTCCCATGCATATCCTAAACTTTCACCCCCATCACCAAACTAATAAAGTCTTATAGCCTCTACATCCTATTCTAATTTGTCATCCACTAAGCCATTACAAGGAACTCCATCCCAATCCACAAATCCATGTCCAATAAAAACACATTTAGCAATGCTCTTTGAGGACAACTAGTAAGGGATCTCGTTCGAATGCTATATGAAATAAAAGTTAGGAAATCCAATCACATTGCTAATCCTACACCATCCAACCATCTTTCACCATCATATCCTCCATTTCCTACCAATCTTGAAAAAGAGCTTACTATTGAAACTCCATTATTGTCATGTCAAAATATTGAATCCATTGAACAAAATTCTAGATCATTGTCCAAAATCACATTCCATTTCCTAAACCTTTGGATCTACGTCAAGATAAAAGTCCAAATCATGATGAAATAAGCTCCAAGATAAATCAAGGTCAAGTTACTCAAAGAGTCTCTATAGATCATTATGATATACAAGTTAAATCAATCTTTGATCAATAACCTATTCACAGAATCCATGATAATCCAATCATTTACCATGATCCAATACTTGATTCTACCCAAAAATCACCTATAGATGATCATGACATCCATGATAGTCCAATCCTTGTTCAGGATCCTATCCTTGAGTCTATCTAGGAATCCCCTCTAGATCATCCTGATATCCATGATAATCCAATCTTGGATTAAGATCTTATTCCTTCCCATGTCATCCATGATCCAAACAAAAAATGTTGACCTCATCTATATTCCAGTCACCTCCACCTCTGCAGATGCGATACTTTCTTCCATTGGACACATAAATGATCTTCCTCCAGAACAAAAGTCTCCTACTCTAGGCATATTTGAAAATGATCAACCTATAGCTGAATTCATAGGACTTTATGGTGATGACCATAAGGAAGGTTTCTACATTGACTTTGAAGAACTGATATATTTTGAAGAACCATCAAAATTGAATATTTCACAAAATTAGGCTGAAGATAGTGAACTTGTACCTTGGAAGAATTCATTTCATATTTCTTCCCATCAAATGAAATTGAACCTATCTCTTCATTTAGATGCAAAGAAACATTTATCCTACCAAGGAAACTTGCAGCCTTCACTAGTTTCCTCCTTCCACTGACCAAATCCCGCTACCTGCTCCACACAAGAAATTGCTTCTGCTACTCCACTAACATTTACACTTTACATAATTGATCTTCATGATAACTGTTATGAGCTCAAATATCAAATGAGAGGACAATCCAACAATAACCAATTCTGCCTGCAGTGACTGTGTCGTATAATCATAAAGATCTCATCATTTCATCCACTGAAGAGAAAATGGGCATGATTTATCGTAATAATGCAAAAAAAAAAACCTACTCAGAATCCAACGATCATTGCATTCTATGAGATGCCATCTCTTTGAGGCATTTTGTCAAATAGTTAGGACACCTCACCTTATCTACGCTTGAATATTTTGTATATATGTCAATCAGGGTAGTCACTACCATTATATTTGACAAAAATCCATTTTCAATCACAAAAATCCATTTTCAGTCACTTTCCGGTGAATTTCCACACCCTGTTCTAAAATTCTCTTTTTTGGTGCAGGCATTGAAGATGCCTGCAAAGGTTGTGGAATTTGGCTTTAAACCCGCTAATTACATTTACTCTTAAGTTTCTAAAACTTTAAAACCAATACATTTTACTCTTAAGCCATCCATAAAATCACTGTCAACAATTCAGCACGGGAAAATTTACCGCCACGGTAAATTAACCGTCAAAAATTCATGTAATTAATTTTTTGTGCGGTGGATTGTCATGGCAGTGAATTTTCCCGAGGTGAATTTTCTGTCGGTGAATTGCTAGCTGGATACCCTCTTTTCAAATGCTCAATTTAAAGAAATTTTAAAATTTAAGCAAAGCTAAAATTCACTCAAATACAAGCAAATGGAGGTTCAAATTTGCTGAAATGTGAGCAATGTAGATTAGGATTTCTAAAAATTTGAGCATTGAGGTTAAAATGCGGTGAAAAGTGAGCAAAATGAGATTCAAATTTATTCAAATGTGAGCACATAGGTTATAATTTTGAAAAAGTTGAGCATGTAGGTTAGAATTTGCAAAAAGTTGAGCACAAGGATTAAAAAGAATTTTGAAAAAGTTGAGCATGGAGGTTAGAATTTGCAAAAAGTTGAGCACAAGGATTAAAATTTGGCCAAATGCAAGTAAAATTAGTTAGAATTTGGTGAAATGCAAGTAAAAGGGCTAGAAAATGGGAAAAGTTGAGCAATGAGGTTAGGATTTAGATAAAAGTGAGAAATAAGCTTAAACCCACTCAATGTGCCTCAAATTAAACATTTAAAAGCTGAAAAACCTCATTTAATAATTATTTAAAACCTTTAGAAAAGTTTTAAAATAATTATTTATATTTTCCAATAACCCTTTGACAATTCTTTATCGCTGCAACACTGAAACCTGCATAACTTTCAATTGAAAAAAATCTTTTTGCCTTGAAATTTTACCAGAAGAATCAAATCATCAAGAAGAGGAAAACCCAAAAAAATAATTTCAATTTGAGAAACCAATTTTTAAACTTTAATTATTTCTGACATTTTGTCTAAAAAAATTATAACTTTAATTTCTTTCAATTGGGAAGCTGGGGTTGCTGCACAAACTTGCCATATTGCTCGGAAATCCCAAAAAAAAATCCTATAAGACAAATCCTTCTAAAAACACTTGGTTCTCAAGATTAAATTGTCTCCACTCTTTCACATTGACTCTTTCACCAATGTAGGAGTCTGATTTTAAATGCAACTAGAACCACTCATATAAAACCTTCAATTTCGACATTTGACATTTAAATTGATATTGCCAATCAAAATCCACCAACAAGACTCAAGAATTACAATTGCATATGATGACTTGCAAAAACAAGGCATGACATGACTAACTAGTGATAGAGTTTTGCAAAACGATAACCCTAATCATACTTAAAATGGATGATATGAAAATGCCATATTAGGAAACCCATTCTAACAATACATTTAAAGATGACAATAAATATTTAGAAATGAGCATGTTGAAAATAGGGGACAACACATTGTAATTCAATTGTAATAAAATTAAAATAAATGGTTGTGTTATTCTTCTTTTTTCATTTACTCCAATAATGAATTATTTTGTATATTTAGTGTCTATTCAATTACAAGTAATTAGAACTAATGTTACTAACACTTTCACCTAAATGAGGTTCAAGGATTACGTCGATAGAAAACTATATGTATGTTAATATGCTATAGAGTATGTGTTTGTGCATGAATAGGCTACAAGTTAAAAGTTCTAGTTGCATGTGGTTGGATTAAACAATTAAGAATAAGTGCTAAATAATAGAATGAAATAAACTAAAACAAATCTATATTTTTTCCTTAAAGAAATCAAGTATGATCTAATTATGAAATATTTGCATGCAGATTTAAAACATAAAACAATACTAATGAAAAAAGAGATTTACCATCAAATTGACAAAGAAAACAAAAAATGGAAATATAATGTTCCCATCTAGTTGTCAAATCAACATTTATCTAGATTTTATGTGATAAGTGGAATTTTGGATACTATACTTGCTATTTTGGAGGCTTTTACCATTAAATGACAACTTGTTTACTTTTAAACAACACTCTTGCTAGGATTTGGTAAAATATTGTCACTAGCTAAGGTTTGCTAAAATTTTGCTTTATTTGTGAATTTAGGTTCAAAAGCCCTAAAAAACCCTACCTAGTTTGTTCCGCCCTACACTTTATTTTTAATTTGTCATTGACCTACTCCCTCGGTTCTCGATGCCATTGTTCATTTTATTAAGTCCTTTGCAATGTTAAGTTTTCGACCCCTTGATCCTCTCTTAGCACTCAATTAAGAAGAATATTTTGCATGTGCTCAATTAAATGGCTTAAATGAGCCCACACTTAATACATGGTTCCCATCACTTATTATGCCTTTTCACTAATCCATATGAAGTATTTATTAAGAAATGGAACACCAAAAAACTGTGGAAGGGTTGACACTTGAGTCCTTTTAGTGGTTTCCTTTCGACATGATTCTGCGAGTTTGTGAATAGTTTTATAAAGGTTAAGTTAATTGTTGTGCAATCTTGGAAAGGGGAAAGGTGTCAATTCTGTGCTTTTTAAAGAGATTCTACAGGTCTGCAGTATAATTTAAGAAGATCTACATGACTCACAAAACTACAAAATAAGGACATATGGATTCATCTCAATGTTCCAATGGGTTTTCTATCAAAGGCTAGGATTGTGAGCAACAAAATGACAATATGTGGCACAATCTCATGAGGATTATGTATACTAGCACAATTTAAAGTTTAAAACAACTTAAAAACACATGTTTATATCATAAGTTACTTCACTGTTCAATGAACATTTGATGGATGGCTATAGTTGAATTTTAGAATGAAATGCACAAAGTGCTAGGCTTGTGAAACCAAACCTCTGAAATCACCCTATAACTGTTATATTTACAAAGATCAATGGTTGAGAATTAATTTGATATGGAATATCTGAATGACACCACCTCTCATCGAAAGTGATCAATTAATAGAATGTGTAGAAATATACGAAAACTATTGAATTTATTTCTAAGTGTCCGCAAAAAATTGTAATGTACTAATTGTGTAGTCTTGAGGTAACACATTTCATTGACTTTAATATTTGAGAAAAAGGAAAAAACAAGTTACTACGAAGTGATTTTATTTTTAAGTGAGACGGTCAGCACATAGGGAGATTGCATATTGCAGTGCAACAAAGATATTTGGGTTCCAACACAACTAGTCCATCCCTGTCAATGTCTCTATATTAATCTTTTCAAGAATCAAAATTTGGGTAATTGAAAGAAAAAAATTCTATGTTTCATATTTTCTTAATTTTTTACTCTTGGGGTTTAGGGTTGAGAAGATGAGAGGGCTAAGAAAAATTAAATACTTAAGAGGGACTTCACACTATACAAGCATGTCTACCACCACTACTATAGAAGTTGTTGTGAAAGGCAAAGAAAAATCAAATAGAAAAATAGATTATGTTGGAATGTTTATAACCATAGGTTTCATGGATGAATACAATGATATTTATGATCTTGAAATCTATGGTAGGCTTACCTTAGAACTGATATTTCTTTTTGAGAATAAAGTTGCAAAGAAAATGAAAAATAGTAAAACAATGCCAATTAGTAGTATCACTACATTGTGGGATATGTGCACCAAGTTGTGACACAAAAATGGCTCTTAAGATGCCACTTTTTTCTTGAAATCAACAAATTCTAATGTTCACAAGAAAATAAAGATAGTTACACTCAAAATTTGAAGATGCAAAAAGAACAAGAGTTGTAGTTCTCTGAATCTATATTCTGAGCTACTATATTTTTTGAAAATAATGAAGATTAAGGGTTTAAAATATGGGGGCCACCAAAGGTGGTCCTATTTTTATCAAAAAAATATGGCGTTTGTTGTGGCCTCCTTTGAAAGTTAACTTTTTTTAAAATTTCAAAAATCACAATGATTAGAAATTAGCTAACACCATGAAGTTTATGCTAGCTTTTTTGACAATTTTTTTAATGAATATATAATATTTTACTAATTTTCAAAGTGGACACATCTTGAAAAACTACAATTTGAGTGTGCCCTGCTATAATTTTTGAAAACTAATCAAAAATTAATTTTTTTCATTGTGTAGAATGGAGTCTTGTTTCTAAAAAGGCAATTTGTTTCAAAATTTGATGAACGAGTAAAAATCTATACTCAAACTAGCACATGTTGGTTTTTGACAAAAAACAAAGGCACTAACAAGATAAGTTATAGATGAAAACCTTACCATAATCAAAATGTAAAAAAAAAAATATTTAGATAGCTAAGTGAGAGCGTAACGTCATCACAATATTTTTATAAATTTTTATTGAAACATGTATGCAACCTTCACAGAGAGCATGAAAAAAAATGTGTGAAATTTTGTCACCCTTTAAAATATCACGTCTTTGTTATGAAATGGTCATCTAAACCAGAGAGTTGGTATTTCACAATGCAATCCATTTTTATGAGCACCAAATTTGGCACTCACCAAATGTGAATGATGATTTTTTTGAATGTATTTTCTTTTCATTTCTTTTTTCTTTTTCTTTGTCTTTCTTAGTCACTCAAACTATGTACATGAAATAAAAATTTAAGTATAAGTTGACTATATATAGTTTTAATATGTTTGAGAGTGGTTTCAGTTCTCTTGGAGTTATAATGCAAATTTTAGTTTTTGGAAGATCTTATAATTTTTAGACTAAGTCAAATTTCAATAATCAGGAGGTCAAATTTCAATAATTAGCAAGTTGTACCATCTTTCTATCTCTCTCTCTCTCTATCTCACTCATTGTTCATCTCTTATGCTCTAGACATCTCTCTCTCACTATCTCCATCCCTTTATCTAACTCTATCTCCTTTGAGCTCAAGAAGTACCTCTTTACTTTTCCATCTCTCTCTCTCTCCCCCTCCCCTCTCTAATCTCTATCTCCCTCCCTCACTAATTTCTCTACTTCCTACTATCTCTCTCTCTCTCTCCTTCCCTCTCTACTTCTCTCTATCTCACCTCTCTCTCTCCCTCCCTCCTCTCTCTAATTTTCTCTATCATCCCATCTCTCTTCTTTCCACCCTCCTTTGATCTCTACTTCTCTCTATCTAACATATCCCTCTATACATATTTCTCTCTCTCTCTCCCTCCCTCCTTCCCTCTCAATCTCTCCACCTTCCTCCTTACCTATCTTCTTCTCTCTCTCTCTCTCTCACCTCTCTCTCTCACTACCAATCCCTCCTTCCCTCCTCTCTCTCTATCTCACCTCTCTCTCACCTCTCTCCCCCTCCCTCCCTACCTCTCCCTCACTCTCTCCTTCCCTCTCTACTTATCTCTATCTTCCCATGCCCATCTCTCTACCTACATCTTTCTCTCCATCCGTACCTATACCTCCATCTCTCTTTCCATATCTTCTTCTCTCTACCTACCTACCCCTATATGTCTCTTTCTCTCTCCCTCCCTCCCTCCTTCCCTCTCTCAATCTCTCCACCTTCCTCCCTCTCTACATCTCTCTTTCTCTATCACTTCTCTCCCTCTCTCTCGTTCCATCTCTACTCTCTATCTCCCTACCTCTCCCTCTGATACAGAGCAAAGGAATCAACTAAACCAACTTGACACAACTTGAACAATGATCCATCAGCAACAATGAAAAAATGCAACCTGAGTCGTCTTGAGAATGTTGCTATAATGGCCTAATGGACACTTAACAAAGAGAACAACATAAAAATATTAAAAAAATTGGATTTTATAGGCCTTCCACAACTTATTTCCTTGATCCCAAGTCCAACCATAAACAAACTATGCATAGATTTGTTCAAACATCAAGAAAACTTGGTTTTCTTTGACTACTCTCCAACAAAATGAAACACACAATCTACTTAAAAGGGTTTTTAGAACCTTTAAAAATAGAACTTTTAACCAATTTTTATCACTTTTTGATGGTGGAATAAAAAGATATGAATTTTTCTTATCTGCTGGAAACCCTAGTTCTAGAATTGGGTAGTCTTCACCAAAAACTTCATAAATAACTCAAAACCCCATGAAAATTGATCAAACCAAGTTAAAATGAAACTAGATTCACATATCTAATATTTACAATAGGTTTGACGACTTTATTTTATGTGTACAATCCGTACCATTCTCTATAACATCTTGCAACTTTCAGAGAAAACAATACCATAGGGCTGCCAATGGTAAAATGGTCATAACTTTCTCCAAACTCAATTAAAAAACACCAAACCAATTGAAAATGAAAGATAAATCATTACTCTATTATTAAAAATCAATTTCAGATCCATATAGTTTCATATAGATCTGTACCATGTAAAAAATTAGGGCAGAACATTGGAAAATTGCAGAAAATTCATGTCTTCATTCATAAATTCTTGTTCAATCTACATACCAACCCCCCATTAAACTTGGATGCCAATTTTTATTCTTTTACAATCAATTTATTACCCCAACCAACCTACAGCTAGCATTTAACAACTTTTAACAAAATTAAAAAGTTGTCATTTGACAAGAAAAGTTGTTATGACAACACTTGACAACTTTTGACAAAGTTTTCATTTTTCAACTAAATGACACCAAACCTTCATCAATGACCCCAAATTAATTCAAACATATATAAAATAGCTCATTCAACCTTATAACATTAAAACACCTAATTTAATGAAATTTTACAATATGGCCTCATGGAGGCATGTAATCAAACAAGTGATCCTGCACCACCCTCCCTCCCTCCTCTCTCTATATTTATTTATATCTCTCTATCCCTCCCTCCCCTTCTTTATATATATCCTCTCCCTCTCTCTACCTACCCTCATTTCTCTCCCTTTTTTTTATGTCTCCTCACTCTTTCTCTACCTAACTCTCTATCTATCTCAACTATCCCTCTTTACCTCTCCCTCCCTCCCCTCTCTCTCTACTTCTATCTATCTCAACTATCCTCCTTTACCTCTCCCTCCCTCTTGTCTCTCCTAACCTCCCTCCTCTCTCTCTCTTCCACCCACCTTCACTCTCTACTTCTCTCTATCTAACCTATCCCTCTATATCTCTTTCTCTCTCCCTCCCTCCTTCCCTCTCTTAAAATCTCCACCTTCCTCCTTACCTCTCTACTTCTCTCTATCACATTACTCTATCACCTCTCTCTCACTTCTCCCTCCCTCTATCTCTCCCCTTACCTCTACTACCTTCCTCTCTATCGAACCTCTCTCTCCCTATCTATCCATACCTCCCTCCTGTCGCACCTCTCTCCTTCCCTCTCTATTTCTCTCTATCTCCCCCTCCCTCTCTCTACCTACCTCTCTTTGTTGCTCTATCTCTCACCTCTCTCTCTTCATCCCTACCTCTCCCTCCATCTCTCCCTCTGTATCTACTTCCCTCTACCTACCCATCTATCAATCCTTCCCTCTCTCAATCTTTCTACCTTCCTCACATCTCTAATTCTCTCTCTCTACCCTCTTTGTATCTCAACTCACACACTCTCTACCTACCTCTCTCTCTAATTATATATATCTCAACTATCCCCCCTCTCCCTCTCCCCTCTTTCTATCTCTTCTTTCCTTCTCTCTACCGGCCTCTCACTCTCTCTTTGTCTCCCTCCCTCCCTCTTTCTCTCTCTTTCTCTGTTTCCCCTCTTTCTATCTCTACTTTCCCTCTCTCTACCTACCTCTCTCTCTATTTAATTATATCTATCTCAAATATTCCTCTTTACCTCTCCCTCCCTCCACTCTCTCTACCACCCTCCCTCATCTCTCTCTCCCCCCTTCCCTCTCTAATACCTTTATCTCTATCTCACCTCTCTCCCTACCTATCCTTCCCTCTCTCCTCTCTCTATTTCTCTCTCACTTCTCTCTCCATCCCTACCTCTCCCTCTATCTTTCCTTTCCTCTCTACTTCTCTCTACCTACCTATACCCCCCTCCTTTCCTCTCTCAACCTCTCCACATTCCTCCTTCCCTTTTTAATTATCTTGATTACATCTCTCTCTATCTCTCCCTCTCTACTCTCTCTCTGTCTCTCCATCTATCTCAACTCTCTCTCTCTTTGTCCTTCTCTACCCTCTCTCTCCCTCTTTATATATCTTATCACCCTCTATCTACCTACCTCTCTCTCTAATTATATCTATCTCAACTATCCCTCTTTATTTCTACCTCCCTCCCATATATCTTTCCCACCCTCCCACCTCTCTCTCACCTCTCTCTCTCCATCTCTATCTCTCCCTCTATCTCTCCTCTCGCTCAATATCTCAACTTTCTTCCTTCCCTTCCTACTTCTCTCTCTAATTTTATTGATCTCAACTATCACTCTTTACCTTTCCCTCCCCCCTCTCTCTCCCACTGTCCCTCCCCTCTCTCTCCCACCCTTCCTCCTCTTTCTCACTTCTCTCTCCCTCCCTACCTCTCCCTCCATCCCTCACTCTCTCCTTCCCTCTCTACTTCTCTCTATCTCCCTCCTCCCTCTCTCTACCTACCTCTCTTTCTCCATCCCTACCTCTCACTCCATCTCTCCTTCCCTTTGTACTTATCTTTATCTCTCATCTCCACATCTCTACCTAACTCTCCCTTTATAAATCCTTACCATTATCTCTCTACCTACTTCTCTATCTCACCTATAAATCTTTACATCTCCATCCCTCCTCTCTCTCTCCCACCCTTCCCCCTCTCTTTCTCTTTGATGTGCACTAATATGTGATATAAAAAGGGGTGGAATGTGTGGATATTGAGAGAAAGAGGGGAGAGAGAGGGAGAGTGTAAGAGAAAGAGGGGGAGTGAGAGAGAGAGGATGAAGGTAGAGGTAGGGAGAGATTAGTAAGGAAAGGAGAGAGAAGGGGTTGAGAAAGGTGATAGAGAGATGTGGTAGAGAGAAGTGGAGAGAGAAGGATGAAGGAGGAGAGATTGAGAGGGGAGGAGAGGGAGATAGAAAATTAGGGAGGGAGAGAGAGAGAGGTGATAGAGAGAAGTTGGGAGTGAAGGAGAGAGTGAGAGATAAAGAGGGGAGAGAGGGAGAGTGATAGGGAAAGAAAGAGGAGAGAGACAATGAGAGAGAGGGAGGAATGGAGGGAGTGATGGAGTGACATGTAGGAAGAGAGGTAGAGAGAGGAGGGAAGGTGAGAGAGGGAGGGCAAGAGAGGTAGGGATGGAGAGAGAGAGAGGTAGAGAGGGGGAAGGGGAGATAGAGGGAAGGAGAGAGGGAGGGAGATGTAGGGAGAGGGGGAAAGAGAGGTAGGTAGGGAGGGAGAGAGAGATAAGAGTGTGAGGAAGAAGGGTGGGAGAGAGAGGGGATGGAGGGAGATGTAAATATGGATAGTTAAAATTGATAGAATTAGAGAGAGATAGGGAGAGAGAGTTGAGATAGAGAGAATAGAGAGGGAGAGACAAATGTGATAGAGATAAAGTAGAGAGGGAAGGAGGAAGGTGGAGATACTGAGAGAGGGAAGGGTAGATGGAGGGAGAGGTAGGGATGAAGAGAGAGAGATGAGAAAGATAGGAGGGAGGTGGGAGAGAGGGGAGGGAGGGATAGGTAAAGAGGGATAGTTGAGAGTGAGAGAGGAGAGAGGGAGAGGTAGGGAGAGAGAGAGGTGACATCTCCCTCTATCTTCCACCAACCTTCACTCTCTACTTCTCTCTATCTAACCTATCCCTATATACCTCTTTCTCTCTCCCTCCCTCACTCCTTCCCTCTCAATATCTCTACCTTCCTCCTTACATCTATACTTGTCTTTCTCTCTATCACATCTCTCTATCACTTATATTTCTCTCTCTCTCTCTCTCTCTATCACATCTCTCTATCACATCTATTTCTCTCTCTCTCTCCCTTCTCTCTCTCTCTCACCCATCTCTCCCTCCCTCCCTCCTTACCTCTCATTCCCTCTCCAATTCTCTCTATCTCCCCCTCCCTCTCTCTACCTCTCTCTCTCTCACCTCTCTTTCCATCCCCACCTCTTCCTCCATCTCTCCTTGCCGCTCTACTTCTCTCTATATATTCACATATCTCTCTCTCTAGCTACCTCTCTCTCTATTTACCTCTCTCTCACCTCTCTCTCTCCATCCATACCTCTCCCTCAATATCTCCTTCTCTCTACCTACCTATCCCTCTATACTTCTTTCTATATCCTTCCCTCCCTCCTTCCCTCTCTCAATCTCTCCACCTTCCTCCTCTCTCTCACTACTCCATTCCTCCCTCTTCTTATTTTAACTATCTCTATCTCCACCTACCTCTCCCTTTCTCTCTATCTATCTCACCTCTCTCTCTCTCCCTCCCTCCCTCCCTACCTCTGCTTCCCTCTCTACTCTATCTCACCCTCCTCTCTACCTACCTCTCTCTCTATTTCTCTCTCTCTCTCACCTATCTCTCCATCCCTACCTCTCCCTTTATCTCTCCTTCCCTCTCTACTTCTTTCTACCTACCTATCCCTCTATACCTCTTTCTCTCTCCCTACCTCCCTCCTTCCCTCTCAATCTCTCCACCTTCCTCCTCTCTCTACTTCTCTCCCTCTCACTTCTCCCTACCTCTCTCTCCTTCCCTTTCTACTCTCTCTATCTCAACTCTCTATTCCTATATATATCTATCCCTCTCTCTCTCCCCCCTCTCTCTCCTATCCCTCTCTACCTACCCTCTCTCTCCTCTCCCTCTCTCTCTTCCCCCCTCTTTCTATCTCTCCTCACCCTCTCTCTACCTATCTCTCCCTCTCTATTATTTATCTCAACTATACATCTTTACCTCTCCCCCCCCC
>VDFB02000015.1:83195267-83291616 GCA_007258455.2 Sequoia sempervirens | reverse complement strand
AGAGAGAGAGAGAGAGAGAGAGAGAGAGAGAGAGAGAGAGAGAGAGAGAGAGAGTATCCTTTGGTTCTAGGATACTCAAAATTTGAAACTACTAACATATCTTTGCAGGTCGGAAATCATTTGGGAGAATACTTTGAGAAAACTTCTAATCTAATTTACTATAGGTTCAATCTTGTGTGTTTGCAATTTTCAATTAGGAACATTTGGAATTGGTGGTTAAAAATAATAAGTATTTATTGTGTTTTGTGCACTTGCACACATGCGAGTTAGTCTTGTCACTAAAGGCGTGTTGTCTACATATCATCTCCCCTTGCGCTATGTGTGAATCCTAGGTGATGAAAAATATCAACACTTAAGCTTTCCCTTTTTATTTTCAGTAGGAGGCCTACCGAGAAGTTCACCCCAAGGTTTGACCTCACACATGTTTTTTCCAACGAGCTATATAAAGGGGAAAAAAATGAAAGTTGAGCTCTATCCACTTGTGACTTTCCAAGCATTTCTTCGTGGTCCTAGGAAATTTCAAATGTGAGGATTTGATATTTCGATCTTGTACTTGTGTAGGCGGTAGTGTTTACGGAGTACCTGTTTAGCCATTTATTTTTAAGAAGCCTAAAGTCATTTTGGTCATCGATTTATATTGGTGCAACATGAAAAGATAAACATGTGGAGTTACTCGCCATGTATTGACCCTTGTCAAGGTGAAATTAAACCCCTACAAAGAGCTTCTCTTTCTAGGTTAAGAGGTGCTAAGGTGGTACATGACAACATACTCTAGTCATCTATTCAAGGGCCTAGTATTTTATTGTGTGATCTTGATATCTACTAATAAACCCACTTGAATAATTAAATTTGTACTTGTCTTCATACTGTATTATTTTGTACAACACCACTAAAACCATTGGGTATTTCCTCCTTAATATTTTACCCAAGAGTTAAAGAGTCAACAACCAAAATTTTTATTCTTAATTCTCGTTGTGTTTTTTGTCCTTTATTTAAATTGAAACTATCCAAAATGAAAATTCACTTAGAAACATCATATTTTCGGTCAAAGACTAGTAAGCCACATTTGTCAGATTCTAAAATGCATATGTCGGATTATATGCTAGATTTGTTTAGAAAGGCATAGGAAAAGCTAAAAACATGCAATCATCTAAAATTGAGCCGCATTTTTTAGTGCGCTATAATTCTCCATCTTTGCACCACATTTGTTGCTTTTTGAGTCTCATCCATAGAATTCCATAACACCACATATGTTCTTTTCAACACTACATCTATCAAAATTATCCAACACATCTTTCTGAACTAAATTTTTTGACTCAATCCTTGAGTATCTAGACTTTAGCTCTAAATACAGACGTTGACCTTACATACATACTAGAGACTTGTCTAGTTTTTCCTTTACTTTTAACACTTTAAATCCTATTTTCCTAGCTTAAGTTGCATCTTTTAGCTTAGTGTCTATAATCTAGCATCATAGTTAATCACCTTTGTCTTTTGAATCTAGGAAACCTATTAGACCTTGATCGGACCAAAATCATTTATTTAAGTATCTTGACCTCGTAATATTTTATCTATCTTGTCGACAAGTTGAGCCTCAAACTCATAAGTATAGTTAGGGTTCACCTAAATATCTATCCACAAGTCAAGTCTTAAACTCATAAGTCTTGTTTAGGTTCACTTTTAGCCAATCATTGTCCTAGTTTTATCCTTCTTAAGGTCTTGATATTTTGATCTATTACCTTGGTCCATCATAATTTGTCTAGTATCCTTTTCAAAATCCAAAGTCAAAATCCAGAAAATCCGAAAAACGTAGTCTAAATATAATTGTCAATTTGCATCTTTATATCCAAAAAATCCTAAAGAAATAGTGTAATTTCCTTGCAGTCCTAATTTGCATACATCCAAAAATTAGAAAAATTCCAAAAAAATCCCAAAAATTATAAAATCCAAAAAACATTTGAAAAGTCATAATCTGACCAAACTCCACTAGCTTATCCATCCAAACCATCCCATTATCCATCCTAATCCAAAATCATGACCATGTTTTCATTTTACCTTGATCTTCTCTGTAGTCAAGATGAACATTGTATGCTCCATCAATACCAACAAACCACAAGCCTTAGTAATCCATTCATCGATCCTCAATACCAATCACCCATAGTCTCAAGAACTAGCCACTTATCTACCCCTCTTACCAACAATTCATAAGCTCTAGTGATTCATCCATCTACCCTCACTATCAAGAACCAATTAACACAATCCATACCATTAATCCCCAATAAACATCCATTAGTCATCCTTATCCTATCCTTGACAAGGGAAACCGATCTTCCATCCAAAGCATTCATTAGCACCAAATCATATGGCAAATCCCTATCTCCCATGCATATCCTAAACTTTCACCCCCATCACCAAACCAATAAAGTCTTATAGCCTCTGCATCCTATTCTAATTTGTCATCCACTAAGCCATTACAAGGAACTCTATCCCAATCCACAAATCCATGTCCAATAAAAACACATTTAGCAATGCTCTTTGAGGACAACTAGCAAGGGATCTTGTTTGAATGCTATATGAAATAAAAGTTAGGCAATCCAATCACATTGCTAATCCTACACCATCCAACCATCTTTCACCATCATATCCTCCATTTCCTACCAATCTTGAAAAAGAGCTTACTATTGAAACTCCATTATTGTCATGTCAAAATATTGAATCCATTGAACAAAATTCTAGATCATTGTCCAAAATCACATTCCATTTCCTAAACCTTTGGATCTACATCAAGATAAAAGTCCAAATCATGATGAAATAAACTCCAAGATAAATCAAGGTCAAGTTACCCAAAGAGTCTCTATAGATCATTATGATATACAAGTTAAATCAATCTTTGATCAATATCCTATTCATAGAATCCATGATAATCCAATCATTTACCATGATCCAATACTTGATTCTACCCAAAAATCACCTATAGATGATCATGACATCCATGATAGTCCAATCCTTGTTCAGGATCCTATCCTTGAGTCTATCTAGGAATCCCCTCTAGATGATCCTGATATCCATGATAATCCAATCTTGGATTAAGATCTTATTCCTGTCCATGTCATCGATGATCCAAACAAAAAATGTTGACCTCATCTATATTCCAGTCACCTCCACCTCTGCAGATGCGATACTTTCTTCCATTGGACACATAAATGATCTTCCTCCAGAACAAAAGTCTCCTACTCTAGGAATATTTGAAAATGATCAACCTATAGCTGAATTCATAGGACTTTATGGTGATGACCATAAGGAAGGTTTCTACATTGACTTTGAAGAACTGATATATTTTGAAGAACCATCAAAATTGAATATTTCACAAAATTAGGCTGAAGATAGTGAACTTGTACCTTGGAAGAATTCATTTCATATTTCTTCCCATCAAATGAAATTGAACCTATCTCTTCATTTAGATGCAAAGAAACATTCATCCTGGCAAGAAAACTTGCAGCCTTCGTTAGTTTCCTCCTTCCACTGACCAAATCCCGCTACCTGCTCCACACAAGGAAATTGCTCCTGCTAGTCCACTAACATTTACATTTACACTTTACATTTCATGATAACTGTTATGAGCTCAAATATCAAATGAGAGGACAATCCAACAATAACCAATTCTGCCTGCAGTGACTGTGTTGTATAATCATAAAGATCTCATCATTTCATCCACTGAAGAGAAAATGGGCATGATTTATCGTAATAATGCAAAAAAAAAACTACTCAGAATCCAACGATCATTGCATTCTATGAGATGCCATCTCTTTGAGGCATTTTGTCAAATAGTTAGGACACCTCACCTTATCTATACTTGCATATTTTGTATATATGTCAATCAGGGTAGTCACTACCATTATATTTGACAAAAATCCATTTTCAGTCACTTTCCGGTGAATTTCCACACCCTGTTCTAAAATTCTCTTTTTTTGGTGCAGGCATGGAAGATGCTTGCAAAGGTTCAGGAATTTGGCTTTACACCCGCTGATTACATTTGCTTTTAAGTTTCTAAAACTTTAAAACCAATACATTTTGCGTATATCTTACAGCCATCGCAATCCATAAAATCAGATTTCTTTGAGGCATTTAGTCGAACCGTTCACATGTTTTCTTGAAGTTTCTAACTCCTATTCAATAAATCATTCTGTAAATTGGTATGGCGCTGAAAGAATTTGGATTTATACCAGCCAATTATATTTACATGCAAGTTTCTGAAGTGGAGACAACTTCTTTGAGGCGTTCTGTGAAACAATTCAGAGGCTTTTCCTATGATTCCACATTTGCATTCACATTGACCAGAGTAGTTAAATGCTGTTTCAAAGCTCTCATATTTTTTTGGCAAAAGTTATGGAATTTGTATTTACGCCTGCCAACAAATCCATTTTGTGTAAATACTGCGATCATTGTTGTCCATGAAACACATTTCTTTGAGACAGCCATTTGAATACTCCGCGTGCCTTAACATGCTTCCACATTTAGCATGCATATTTACCAAAATTCTATTTCGTTATGTTTCACTGCCAAGACATACACAGCTTAAGCTTCCATCTTAGCAAGGGCATTGAGAATATAGTTTAAATACTCTGCAAACATATCCGACTTAAATAATTTCCAGCTCTATCACCTGCAGTCATGGTGTGCCAAGAAACAACATTTCTTTGAGGAAGACTGTCAAACAATTTCAAACCTTGCCTATGTTGCCATAGAAGCTTGCAAATTTGTACTTTTCATTTGTCCAAAAGTTTGCACCAGCTTGCTCAAACATTCAATTTCATTGATATCTGGAACCATTGCTGTCAATGAATGCTTTGGAAATAACTAACTTTGTTTTTCCTTTGTCTTTTCGGCTGTAGGAAATTCACCGCTAGTAATTCATGGAAGGAAAATTCACCGTCAACAATTCACCATGGGAAAATTCATCGCTATGTCAAAAATTCACGCAATTAATTTTTTGTGGGGTGAATTGTCATGACGGTAAACTTTCCCGCAATGAATTTTCTGTCGGTGAATTTCCCGCGGTAAATTTTCTGTCGGTGAATTGCTGGCCGGATACCCTCTTTTCAAATGCTCAAGTTAGAGAAATTTTAAAATTTGTGCAAAGCTAAAATTCACTCAAATACAAGCAAACGAAGGTTCAAATTTGCTGAAATGTGAGCAGTGCAGATTAGGATTTCTAAACATATCTGCCATAAATAATTTCCAGTTCTATCACCTGCAGTCATGGTGTGCCAAGAAACCACATTTCTTTGAGGAAGACTGTCAAACAATTTCAAACCTTGCCTATGTTGCCATAGAAGCTTGCAAATTTGTACTTTTCATTTGTCCAAAAGTTTGCACCAGCTTGCTCAAACATTCAATTTCATTGATATCTGCAACCATTGCTGTCAATGAATGCTTTGGAAATAACTAACTTTGTTTTTCCCTTGTCTTTTCGGCTGTTGGAAATTCACTGCCAGTAATTCATGGAAGGAAAATTCACCGCCACGTCAAAAATTCATGCAATTAATTTTTTGTGCGGTAAACTTTCCCACAATGAATTTTCTGTCGGTGAATTTCCCGCGGTGAATTTTCTGTCGGTGAATTGCTGGCCGGATACCCTCTTTTCAAATGCTCAAGTTAAAGAAATTTTAAAATTTGTGGAAAGCTAAAATTCACTCAAATACAAGCAAATGGAGGTTTAAATTTGCTGAAATGTGAGCAATGCAGATTAGGATATCTAAAAAATTGAGCATTGAGGTTAAAATGCGGTGAAAAGTGAGCAAAATGAGATTCAAATTTATTAAAATGTGAGCACATAGGTTAGAATTTTTAAAAAGATGAGCATGGAGGTTAGAATTTACAAAAAGTTGAGCATAGGGATTAAAATTTGGCCAAATGCAAGTAAATTTAGTTAGAATTTGGTGAAATGCGAGCAAAAGGGCTAGAAAATGGGAAAAGTTGAGCAATGAGGTTAGGATTTAGATAAAAGTGAGAAATAAGCTTAAACACACTCAATGTGCCTCAAATTAAACATTTAAAAGCTGAAAAACCTCATTTAATAATTATTTAAAACCTTTAGAAAAGTTTTAAAATAATTATTTATATTTTCCAATAACCCTTTGACAATTCTTTATCGCTGCAACACTGAAACCTGCATAAATTTCAACTGAAAAAAATCTTTTTTCCTTGAAATTTTTCGAGAAGAATCAAATCCCCCCAAAAAAACCCTATAAGACAAATCCTTCTAAAAACACTTGGTTCTCAAGATTAAATTGTCTCCACTCTTTCACCAATGTAGGAGACTGATTTTAAATGCAACTAGAACCACTCATATAAAACCTTCAATTTGACATTTGACATTTAAATTGATATTGCCAATCAAAATCCACCAATGAGACTCGAGAATTACAATTGCATATGATGACTTGCAAAAACAAGGCATGACATAACTAACTAGTGATAGAGTTTTGCAAAACGATAACCCTAATCATACTTAAAATGGATGATATGAAAATACCATATTAGGAAACCCATACTAACAATACATTTAAAGATGACAACGAATATTTAGAAATGAGCATGTTGAAAAACATGGCACAACACATTGAAATTCAATTGTAATAAAATTAAAATAAATGGTTGTGTTATTCTTCTTTATTCATTTACTGCAATAATGAATTATTTTGTATATTTAGTGTCTATTCAATTACAAGTAATTAGAACTAATGTTACTAACACTTTCACCTAAATGAGGTTCAAGGAGTACGTCGATAGAAAACTATATGTATGTTAATATATTATAGAGTATGTGTTTGTGCATGAATAGGCTACAAGTTAAAAGTTCTAGTTGCATGTGGTTGGATTAAACAATTAAGAATAAGTGCTAAATAATAGAATGAAATAAACTAAAACAAATCTATATTTTTTCCTTAAAGAAATCAAGTATGATCTAATTATGAAATATTTGCATGCAGATTTAAAACATAAAACAATACTAATAAAAAAAAGAGATTTACCATCGAATTGACAAAGAAAACAAAAAATGGAAATATAATGTTCCCTTCTAGTTGTCAAATCAACATTTATCTAGATTTTATGTGATAAGTGGAATTTTGGATACTTTTACTTGATATTTTGGAGGCTTTTACCATTAAATGACAACTTGTTTACTTTTAAACAACACTTTTGCTAGGATTTGGTAAAATATTGTCACTAGCTAAGGTTTGCTAAAATTTTGCTTTATTTGTGAATTTAGGTTCAAAAGCCCTAAAAAACCCTACCTAGTTTGTTCCGCACTACACTTTATTTTTAATTTGTCATTGACCTACTCCCTCGATGCCATTAGTCATTTTATTAAGTCCTTTGCAATGTTAAGTTTTTGACCCCTTGATCCTCTCTTAGCACTCACTTAACAAGAATATTTTGCATGTGCTCAATTAAATGGCTTAAATGAGCCCACACTTAATATATGGTTCCCATCACTTATTATTCCTTTTCACTAATCCATATGAAGTATTTATTAAAAATGGAACACCAAAAAACTTCGGAAGGGTTGACACTTGAGTCCTTTTAGTGGTTTCCTTTTAGCATGATTATGCGAGTTTGCGAATAGTTTTATAAAGGTTAAGTTAATTGTTGTGCAATCTTGGAAAGGGGAAAGGTGTCAATTCTGTGCTTTTTAAAGAGATTCTATAGGTCTAGAAGATAATTTAAGAAGATCTACATGACTCACAAAACCACAAAATAAGGACACATGGACTCATCTCAATGTTCCAATAGGTTTTCTATCAAAGGCTAGGATTGTGAGCAACAAAATGACAATACGTGGCACAATCTCATGAGGATTATGTATACTAGCACAATTTAAAGTTTAAAACAACTTAAAAACACATGTTTATATCATAAGTTACTTGACTGTTTAATGAACAATTGATGGATGTCTATAGTTGAATTTTAGAATGAAATGCACAAAGTGCTAGGCTTGTGAAACCAAACCTCTGAAATTACCCTATAACCATTATATTTACAAAGATCAATGGTTGAGAATTAATTTGAGATGGAACATCTGAATGACACCACCTCTCATCAAAAGTGATCAATTAATAGAATGTGTAGAAATATAGGACAACTATTGAATTTATTTCTATGTGTTTGTACAAAATTGTAATGTACTAATTGTGTAGTCTTGAGGTAACACATTTCATTGACTTTAATATTTGAGAAAAAGGAAAAAATAAGTTACTACAAAGTGATTTTATTTTTAAGTGAGAGGGTCAGCACATAGGGAGATTGCATATTACAGTGCACCAAAGATATTTTGGGTTCCAACACAGCCAGTTCATTCCTATCAATGTCTCTATATTAATCTTTTCAAGAATCAGAATTTAGGTAAGTGAAAGACAAAAATTCTATGTTTCATATTTTCTTAATTTTTTACTCTTGGGGTTTAGGGTTGAGAAGATGAGAGGCTTAAGAAAAATTAAATACATAAGAGGGACTTCACACTATACAAGCATGTCTACCACTACTACTATAGAAGTTGTTGGGAAAGGCAAAGAAAAATCAAATAGAAAAATAGATTATGTTGGACTGTTTATAACCATAGGTTTCATGGATGAATACAATGATATTTATGATCTTGAAATCTATGGTAGGCTTACCTCAGGACTGATATTTTTATTTAAGAATAAGGTTGCAAAGAAAATGAAAAATAGTAAAACAATGCCAATTAGTAGTATCACTACATTGTGGGATATGTACACCAAGTTGTGACACAAAAGTGGTTCTTAAGATGCCACTTTTTTCCTGAAATCAACAAATTCTAATTTTCACAAGAAAATAAAGATAGTTACACTCAAAATTTGAAGATGCAACAAGAACAAGAGTTGTAGTTCTCTGAATCTACATTCTGAGCTACTATATTTTTTTAAAATAATGAAGATTAAGGGTTTAAAAAATGGGGGCCACCAAAAGTGGTCCTATTTTTATCGAAAAATAATAGCGTTTGTTGTGGCCTCCCTAGAAAGTTAACATTTTTTAAAGTTTCAAAAATCACAATGATGAGAAATTAGCTAACACCATGAAGTTTATGCTAGCTTTTTTGGCAATTTTTTTAATGAATATATAATATTTTACTAATTTTTAAAGTGGACACATCTTGAAAAACTACAATTTGAGTGTGCCCCCCTATAATTTTTGAAAACTAATCATTTTTTTTTTTTTCATTATGTGTACAATGGAGTCTTGTTTCTAAAAAAGTAATTTGTTTCAAAATTTGATGAATGAGTAAAAATCTATACCCAAACTAGCAGATCTTGGTTTTTGACAAAAAACAGCTTGGCACTAACAAGATAAGTTATAGATGAAAACCTTACCATAATCAAAATGTAAAAAAATTATATATTTAGATAGCTAAGTGAGAGCCTAATGTCATCATGATATTTTTATAAATTTTTATTGAAACATGTATGCAACCTTGATGGAGAGCATGACAAAAAATGTGTGAAATTTTGTCACCCTTTAAAAATCACGTCTTTCTTATGAAATGGTCATCTAAACCAAAGAGTTGGTATTTCACAATGCAATCCATTTTTATGAGCATCAAATTTGGCACTCACCAAATGTGAATGATGATTTTTTTGAATGTATTTTCTTTTCGTTTCTTTTTTCTTTTTCTTTGTCTTTCTTAGTCACTCAAACTATGTACATGAAATAAAAATTTAAGTATAAGTTGACTATATATAGTTTTAATATGTTTGAGAGTGGTTTCAGTTCTCTTGGAGTTATAATGCAAATTTTAGTTTTTGGAAGATCTTATAATTTTTAGACTAAGTCAAATTTCAATAATTAGCAAGTTGTATCATCTTTCTATCTATCTCTCTCTCTCTCTATCTCACTCATTGTTCATTTCTTATGCTCTAGACCTCTCTGTCTCACTATCTCCATCCCTTTATCTAACTCTATCTGCTTTGAGCTCAAGAACTTGTCCACTCTCTTCTACTTGTCCTATCCCTCTCTCTCTCTCTATCTCACCTCTCCTCCCTCCCTCCTCTCTCTAAATTTCTCTATCATCCTTCTCTTCTCCTCCTTTGATCTTTACTCCTCTCTCATATCCCTTTATACATATCTCTTCCACCTTCCCTATCTTCTTCTCTCTCTCTCTCACCTCTCTCTCTCACTACCAATCCCTCCTCCCTCCTCTCTCTTTATCTCACCTCTCTCTCACCTCTCTCCCCCTCCCTCCCTACCTCTCCCTCAATCTCTCCTTTCCTCTCTACTTATCTCTATCTTCCCATGTCCATCTCTCTACCTACCTCTTTCTCTCCATCCCTACCTATACCTCCATCTCTCCTTCCATATCTCCTTCTCTCTACCTACCTACCCCTATATGTCTCTCCCTCCTTCCCTCACTCCCTCCCTGCCTCCCTCCCTCTCTCAATCTCTCCACCTTGCTCCCTCTCTACATCTCTCTTTCTCTATCACTTCTCTCCCGTTCTCTCTCCTTCCATCTCTACTGTCTATCTCCCTACCTCTCCCTCTGATGTAGAGCAAAGGAATCAACTAGACCAACTTGACACAACTTGAACAATGATCCATCATCAACAATGACAAAATGCAACCCGAGTCATCTTGAGAATGTTGCTATAATGGCCTAATGGACACTTAACAAAGAGAAAAACATAAAAAATTCAAATATTGGATTTTATAGGCCTTCCACAACATATTTCCTTGATACCAAGTCCAACCATAAACAAACTATGCATATATTTGTTCAAACATCAAGAAAACTAGGTTTTCTTTGACTACTCTCCAACAAAATGAAACAAACAATCTACCATAAATCATGAAAATGAATAAATGAATCTTTTTACTTAAAAGGGTTTTTAGAACATTTTAAAACATAAAATTTCAGCAATTTTTATCAATTTTTGATGGTGGAATAAAAAAGATATGAATTTTTCTTATCTGCTGGAAACCCTAGTTCTAGAATTGGGTAGTCTTCACCAAAAACTTCATAAATAACTAAAAACCCCATGAAAATTGATTAAAACAAGTGAAAATGAAACTAGATTCACATATTTAATATTTACAATAGGTTTGAGGACTTTATTTTATGTGTACAATCCATACCATTCTCTACAACATCTTGCAACTTTTAGAGAAAACAATCCCATAGGGCTGCCAATGGTAAAATGGTCATAACTTTCTCAAAACTCAATAAAAAAACACCAAACCAATTGAAAATGAAAGATAAATCATTCATCTATTAGCTAAAATCAATTTCAGATCCGTATCATTTCATACAGATCTGTACCATGTAAAAAAATAGGGCAGAACATTGGAAAATTGCAGAAAATTCATGTCTTCATTCATAAATTCTTGTTCAATCTACATACCAACCCCCCATTCGACTTGGAGGACGATTTTTATGCTTGTAAAATCAATTTATTCCCCCAACCAATCTAAAACTACCATTTAACAAATTTTAACAAAATTAAAAAGTTGTCATTTGACAAGAAAAGTTGTTATGACAACACTTGACAACTTTTGACAATGTTTTTATTTTTCAACTAAATGAAACCAAACCTTCATCAATGACTCCAAATGAATTCAAACATATATAAAATAGTCCATTCAACCTTATTACAACATTAAAATTCCTAATTTAATGAATTTATACAATATGGCCTCATGGAGGCATGTAATCAAACAAGTGCTCTTGCACCGCCCTCCCTCCCTCCTCTCTCTATATGTATTTATATCTCTCTATCCCTCCCTCCCCCTCTTTCTATATATCCTCTCCCTCTCTCTACCTACCCTTATTTCTCTCCCCCTCTTTTTATCTCTCCTCACTCTTTCTCTTCCTAACTCTCTATCTATCTCAACTATCCCTCTTTACCTCTCCCTCCCTCCCCTCTCTCTCTACTTCTATCTATCTCAACTATCCTCCTTTACCTCTCCCTCCATCTTGTCTCTCCTAACCTCCCTCCTCTTTCTCTCTTCCACCCACCTTCACTCTCTACTTCTCTCTACCTAACCTATCCCTCTATACCTCTTTCTCTCTCCCTCCCTCCTTCCCTCTCTTAATATCTCCACCTTCCTCCTTAGCTCTCTACTTCTCTCTATCACATTCCTCTATCACCTCTCTCTCACTTCTCCCTCCCTCTCTCTCTCCCCTTACCTATACTCCCTTCCTCTCTATCTAACCTCTCTCTCCCTATCTATCCATACCTCCCTCCTCTCTCACCTCTCTCTCCCTCTATCCCTACCACTCCATCCCTCTCTCCTTCCATCTCTATTTCTCTCTATCTCCCCCTCCCTCTCTCTACCTACCTCTCTTTGTTGCTCTATCTCTCACCTCTCTCTCTTCATCCCTACCTCTCACTCCATCTCTCCCTCTCTATCTACTTCTCGCTACCTACCCATCTATCAGTCCTTCCGTCTCTCAATCTTTCTACCTTCCTCACCTCTCTAATTCTCTCTCTCGACCCTCTTTGTATGTCAACTCACACACTCTCTACCTACCTCTCTCTCTAATTCTATATATCTCAACTATCCCCCCTCTCTCTCTCCCCTCTTTATGTCTCTTCTTTCCATCTCTCTACTAGCCTCTACCTCTCTCTCTGTCTGCCTCCCTCCCTCTTTCTCTCTCTCTCTCTCTGTTTCCCCTCTTTCTATCTCTACTTTCCCTCTCTCTACTTGCCCCTCTCTCTATTTAATTATATCTATCTCAAATATCCCTCTTTACCTCTCCCTCCCTCCACTCTCTCTACCACCCTCCCTCATCTCTCTCTCCCCCCTTCCCTCTCTAATCCCTTTATCTCTATCTCACCTCTCTCTCCCTACCTATCCTTCCCTCTCTCCTCTCTCTGTTTCCCTGTCACCTCTCTCTCCATCCCTACCTCTCCCTCTATCTCTCCTTTCCTCTCTACTTCTCTCTACCTACCTATACCTCCCTCCTTCCCTCTCTCAACCTCTCCACCTTCCTCCTTCCCTCTTTAATTATCTTGATTAAATCTCTCTATATCTCTCCCTCTCTACTACTCTCTCTCTGTGTCCTTCTCTACCCTCTCTCTTCCTCTTTCTATCTCTTCTCACCCTCTATCTATCTACCTACCTCTCTCTCTCTCTCTAATTATATCTATCTCAACTATCCCTCTTTACCTCTACCTCCCTCCCATATATCAATCACACCATCCCACCTCTCTCTCACCTCTCTCTCTCCATCTCTACCTCTCCCTCTATCTCTCCTCTCTATCAATATCTCCACCTTCCTCTTTCCCTCCCTACTTCTCTGTCTAATTGTATTGATCTCAACTATCACTCTTTACCTTTCCCTCCCCCCTCTCTCTCCCACTCTCCCTCCCCTCTCTCTCCCACCCTTCCTCCTCTTTCTCATTTCTCTCTCCCTCCCTACCTCTCCCTCCATCCCTCACTCTCTCCTTCCCTCTCTACTTCTCTCTATTTCCCTCCTCCATCTCTCTAGCTACCTCTCTCTCTCCATCCCTACCTCTCTCTCTCCATCCCTACCTCTCTCTCCATCTCTCATCTCCACATCTCTACCTAACTCCCCATTTATAAATCCTTACCAATCTCTCTCTACCTACTTCTCTATCTCACCTATAAATCTTTACATCTCCATCCCTCCTCTCTCTCTCTCCCACCCTCCCCCTCTCTTTCTCTCTGATGTGGACCAAGATGTGATATAAAAAGGGGAGGAATGTTTGGATATTAAGAGAAAGATGGGAGAGAGAGGGAGAGAGTGAGAGAAAGAAGGGGAGTGAGAGAGAGAGAGGATGGAGGTAGAGGTAGGGAGAGATTAGTGAGGAAAGGAGAGAGAAGGGGTTGAGAAAGGTGATAGAGAGATGTGGTAGAGAGAAGTGGAGAGAGGAGGTAGGTGGAGACATTGAGAGAGGGGAGGAGGGAGGAGAGAGATATATATATAGGGAGGGAGAGAGAGAGAGAGAGAGAGAGAGAGAGAGAGAGAGAGAGAGAGAGAGAGAGAGAGAAGTTGGGAGTGAGGGAGATTGAGAGATAAAGAGGGGAGAGAGGGAGAGTGATAGAGAGAGAAAGAGGAGAGATAAAATGAGAGAGATGGAGGAATGGAGGGAGTGATGGAGTGACATGTAGGGAGAGAGATAGAGAGAGGAGGGAAGGTGAGAGAGGGGAGGGCGAGAGAGGTAGGGATGGAGAGAGAGAGAGTTAGAGAGGGGGAGGGGGAGATAGAGGGAAGGAGAGAGGGAGGGAGAGTAGGGAGAGAGGGAAAGAGAGGTAGGTTGGGATGGAGAGACAGGTCAGAGAGTGAGGAAGAAGGGTGGGAGAGAGAGGGGATGGAGGGATATGTAAATATGGATAGTTAAAATTGATAGAATTAGAGAGAGATAGGGAGAGAGAGTTGAGATAGAGAGAATCGAGAGGGAGAGAGACGTGATATAGATAAAGTAGAGAGGGAAGGAGGAAGGTGGAGATACTGAGACATGGAAAGATAGATGGAGGGAGAGGTAGGGATGAAGAGAGAGAGATGAGAAAGATAGGAGGGAGGTGGGAGAGAGGGGAGGGAGGGATAGGTAAAGAGGGATAGTTGAGAGAGAGAGAGGAGGGAGGGAGAGGTAGGGAGAGAGAGAGGTGACATCTCCCTCTATCTTCCACCAACCTTCACTCTCTACTTCTCTCTATCTAACCTATCCCTATATACCTATTTCTCTCTCTCCATCACTCCTTCCCTCTCAATATCTCTACCTTCCTCCTTACATCTATACTTATCTGTCTCTCTATCAAATCTCTCTATCACTTATATATTTCTCTCCCTCTCTCTATCACATCTCTCTATCACTTCGATTTCTCTCTCTCTCCTGTTCTCTCTCTCTGGGTCACCCCTATCTCCCTCCCTCCCTCCCTCTTTACCTCTCATTCCCTCTCCAATTCTCTCTATCTCCCCCTCCCTCTCTCTACCTCTCTCTCTCACCTCTCTTTCCATCCCTACCTCTTGCTCATTCTCTCCTTGCCTCTCTACTTCTCTCTATATATTCCCATCTCTCTCTCTACCTACCTCTCTCTCTATTTACCTCTCTCTCACCTCTCTCTATCCATCCATACCTCTCCCTCATACCTCTCCCTCAATATCTCCTTCTCTCTACCTACCTATCCCTCTATAATTATTTCTATATCCTTCCCTCCCCCTTCCCTCTCTCAATCTCTTCAGCTTCCTCCTTCTCTCTTCCGCTGCTCCATTCCTCCCTCTTCTTATCTTAACTCTCTCTCTCTTTCTACCTACCCCTCCCTCTCTCTCTATCTATCTCTCCAACTCTCCCCCTCTTTCTATCTCTCCTCTCTATCTCTAATCTCTTTCTCACTATCTCACCTCTCTCCCTACCTGTCCTTCCCTCTCTACTCTCTATCTCACCCTCCTCTCTACCTACCTCTCTCTCTCTCTCACCTATCTCTCCATCCCTACCTCTCCCTTTATCTCTCCTTCCCTCTCTACTTCTTTCTACCTACCTATCCCTCTATACCTCTTTCTCTCTCCCTACCTCCCTCCTTCCCTCTCAATCTCTCCACCTTCCTCCTCTCTCTACTTCTCTCCCTCTCACTTCTCCCTCCCTCTCTCTCCTTCCCATTCTACTCTCTCTATCTAAACTCTCTATTCCTAAATATATCTATCCCTCTCTCTCTCCCTCCCCCCTCTCTCTCCTATCCCTCTCTACCTACCTCTCTCTCTTCCCCTCTCTTTCTATCTCTCCTCACCCTCTCTCTACCTATCTCTCCCTCTCTACTATTTATCTCAACTATGTTGGAAAATGTGCCTCAAGCTTACTGATTGGAAAATGTACCTCAAGCTTATTGACATGAAACTCTTCAAAGAGCAAAATCAGTGAGACCCTCTGGAAGTCTTACCGACTAGCAGTTGTGTTCAAGTTTAAAGTTGTTGAGACTTTGGTTTTGTCTTGCCAACGGGAGTCATCAGCAAGACATGTCTATTGCTGTGAGTTTCCCATCTCATTCCATCATGGCAGATCTCTTTCCAAAAGGTTGGTTCCAATTGGTTATCAAGGGGATGCTTGGTGACGAGTGGCATCAGGGAGAGACATGAAGCTTCAAAGTGACTCATTCCAACAGAGTATGTCTCATCGAGGTTTTACACATTGGTGACATATGTCATTGGGGAGACGGTATGAACCTTTGGAGTGACTCATTCCAATAGCGCTAGTATTGCCGATGGATTGGCTCCTAGTGATCATTGGGGAGACTCTTGGTTGATAGGTTTGCAGTCAGTATGAAATCTTGCCAAGAGTGTTAGTCTCGTCGATGGATTTTTTTATGAACTGTCGATGGATCTCCACGCGATGAACTTTAGTGTAACCTCTTGCCGATGGTTTTCGTCTCACCGACGGATGTGGGGACCACTTGGAATTCTGAGAGACTTGTTGAAAATATTCTAGATTCCTAGCTTGATTCTCTAGAAATGCACAAGCAGTGAATGCATGTCATGGTGGAGACCACAAGGAATGACCAACAGTTCAGTGCGATGGTTCTGCAGTGGATATCGATGTGATGTATTAGTGATAGAGTGAGTCTGGGTGACATGTTTGAACTTGATATGACTCTTGTCGATGGTAGTGACTCTTTCTAATAACAACAGTAAGACATTGTGGCATCGGGGAGACACAGCCTAGTGTCTCATCAACATGCGATTCTGTTTGAACTACTTTGACCGAATGACTATCCTACATGGTCTGTTTTGGACCAATCAGAGAAGCAAAATGTGAACCGTTAGCAATTAGATTGTTGTGACCATTCCTATGTGGAAGATGAACATATTGTGAGGAGAACGATTATGCTCGGGAAATGGCGGATGACGATGAATAGTGTGAGATACCAAAATGTTGCTAGATTGAACACAAATTGATCTGAGTGAATTCATTATATGTTTTCTGAGAGCTATTTTGTACAAGATTGATCAGTGAATATTGCTACTGTAAATTGACATTAGAAAGTGAAGTTTGTACTCTGTATGTAATTTTGTTTACTGTAATACAAAGAGGCATTTCTTGGTGTGGTGGGTTTTTCTCCCATAAGGGTTTTCCCACGTAAATCTGGTGTCCAATTGTGTATGATCATTTCTTTTTTGTTGTTGTTCCTTTCAAGTGTATCTTAATGAACTCTAATTGAACAATTTAAAGTCATATCTACATTCTTCCCTTAGGTTTTGGTGTTAGCAGAGTTTGTTTCACACCTAAGCTTTCCCTACAAGTGGTATCAGAGCTTGGCCAGTTGTGTTATCCTTGTGGGTACGTTGGGTTTTTTGAGTCAATTCTGTTCAATGGGAGTCTTGTAGAAGTTTGGTAATTCAAATTATAGAATAAGATGGCAAGCACGTAAGGAAAGATTGAAATTAAGAAATTCAATGGCATCAATTTTGAGTTGTGGAAACTTAAAATGGCAGATCGGTTAGTTGACTGTTATCTTTGGCTTGCTGTGTTTGGAATGAAGCCTACAGGAATGAAGTAAGAGGATTGGGACCTTGCAGATCGAAAATCAAAGGGGCTGGTAAGGCTCTGTTTAGCAGATTCTGTTCTTCTAAATGTTCATGAAGAAAAGACTGCATCTTCTTTGTGGAAAATACTGGGAGCTATTTATCAGGGCAAGTCCTTGGTGAATAAGTTGTTCTTGAGGAAGAAGCTGTATTCTTTGAAAATGCAGGAAGGAGCATCTGTTGCTGATCATTTGAATGCTTTCAACATGTTGATTGCTTAGTTAGCATCTGTGGGTGTAAAGATTGATGAATAAGATCATTGTATGCTATTGTTATGTTCTTTGCCAGATTCTTGGGATCACTTGGTGATGGCTATTGGGAGTATGACATCCACTTTTAAGATGGAAGATGTTGTTGCTTCTTTGTTATTAGAAGATATGAGAAGAAAATATTCTGAGATGGTGAAGGATGCTCTTGCTGTTAGAGGCAGATCAAAAGAAAAAGTCAAGAAGAAGGACAAGAAGTCCAAATTGAAATAAGAAGGGAGATCAAAGTCTCCTAGAAATAAGTCCAAGGTGAAGTGCTAGAATTGTGGGCAACTTGGTCATGTCTGAAAGGATTGCAAAGATGAGAAAAAGAAGAAGAAGTATTCTTCCGACAATGATTCTTCTTAGAGTGATGTAGACGCTTTCATTGCAGCCTTGGCAACTCAGGCATTAGATGATGTCTGGCTGATTGATTTTGAAGCATGTTTCCACATGAAATCTCATAGAGATTGGTTCACTAAGTATGAAAAATATGATGGTGGAAGGGTGTATTTGGCAAGCGATTCATCTCTCGAAATAGTTAGTCGTGGAAGAGTCAAAATTCAATTCCTTGATGGAAGAGTGAAGGGAATCAATGATGTGATGCATATACCAAGTCTGGCTCAAAATTTACTTTCTGTTAGTAAGCTGAACGATGTTGGAGTGCATGTCTCATTCTCTAGAAATGGCTGCAAAATGACTAGAGGCTCAATGGTGCTAGCTAGGGATGCTCATATTGGTACCTTGTATAAGCTGTATGCATTTGATGTGTAGTGCAATAGTGTCTCTGCAAAGTCATAGAAAGATACTCATGGAGAAAAGGAGGAAAAAGTTCCTGATAGTGCAAACTCTATGGAAGTTAAACTTCCAGTAGAAAAAACTATGCTCTGGCATCATAGGCTAGGCCACAATGGAGAAAAAGGTTTAAAAAACTTGAAGAATAAGAACCTGGTTGAAGGGCTTGATGACTGTAACCTTGAATTCGAATTTTGTGAACATTGTATATATGGTAAACAACACCGTGTTTCATTTTACTCCAGTCCTCACAAATCTTTTGGTTTACTTGATTATATACATTATGATGTTTTTGGTCTAGTAAATGTTCCTTCTTTGTCTAAATCAAGATATTATGTATTGTTCATTGATGATTCAAGAAGGGAATTTGTTTATTTTTTGAAAAGTAAATCAGAAGTGTTCAGTCGTTTTAAGGAATTGAAAAACCTTGTGGAAAATCAAACTGGAAGAAAAATAAAATGTTTAAGGACTGACAATGGCGGTGAGTTTTGTTCTAATGAGTTCGAAAGGTACTATAAAGATCATGGAATTAAGACATAAAACTACACCCTACACTCCGCAACAAAATGGAGTTGTTGAAAGGTTCAACAAGACAGAGATGGAAAGATCACGAAGTATGCTAAGCAGTGCTGGCTTGGAGGAGAAGTTCTGGGCTGAGACAGTTGCAATAAGTTATTTAATAAACCGTTCTTTGAATTCTGCTCTTGTTGAGAAAACACCTTTGGAAGCATGGTCTAGAAAGAAGCCCTCTCTGAGACACATTTGTATCTTTGGCTGTGAGGCATATGCATATCTGTCAAATGAAAAATGGTCTAAATTGGAAAACAAGGCTGTTAAATGTATTTTTATTGGTTATAGTGCTGGCATAAAAGGATACAAGCTTTGGAATCCTGATATGGAGAAGGTTCTATACAAAAGAAGTGTTATTTTTCATGAGCTGAAGCCTTCTACTTTGGATTTGCAGTCAGAGACAAAATAAGAAAATAAAAAGGATGTAGTTGAAATTCCTCCGACACCAAATAAAGAGGAATTCAAAATGTACCTAAAACTGAGGAGAGCTCAAGTAGCTCTGAGAGTTCTGAAGAAGAAGATCAACCTCAGCCTTAGCCTATGAGGAGGTCAACACGTGAAAGAAAGCAACCTAATAGGTATGGGTTTTCTTTGATAGATTCTACTTGTGCCTATGCTTTAATTTCTAGCACTGATGAGCCTAGGATTGTGAAAGAGGCATTTAGAATGCTTGATTCAAACTCTTGGTTGGAAGCCATGAATGAAGAAATGGCATCATTAGAAAAGAATGATACTTGGAGTTTGGTGCCCTTGCCTGAAGACAGAAAAGCTGTTGGCTGCAAATGGGTATTTAAAAAGAAAATAGGTCTAGATGGCAGTGTGGAAAAGTATAAGGTGAGGTTGGTTGCAAAAGGGTATTCCCAGGTAGAGGGAATTGATTATGGAGAAATATTTTCTCATGTAGCTAAGCTGACGTCTATTAGATTTCTTTTGTCACTTGCAACAACGTATGACTTAGAGATTGAACAGATGGATGTGAAGACAACATTTCTTCATGGTGACCTTGAAGAAGAAATTTACATGTCCCAGCCTCAACACTTTGTGGAAAAAGGTAAAGAAAAATTGGTTTCAAGTTGAAAAAATCTCTGTATGGATTAAAACAATCTCCTAGAATGTGGTACCAGAAGTTTGACACGTTTGTTTTGTCATTGGGATTTGTAAGATTGAAATCTAATCACTATGTGTACTACAAAGCTGAAAATGATCGTGTTCTTATTATTGCTCTCTATGTTGATGATATGTTGTTCATAGGAAATAGTAAGTTATGATTTCTGATCTAAAATCTTAGTTGTTTGCAATGTTCGAAATGAAAGATCTTGGTGCAGCCAGGTATATTCTGGGAATGGAAATAGCCAGGGATAGGAAGAGTAGAAAACTTTGGCTTAGTCAAAGTAAGTATATTAATACTGTTCTGGAGAGATTTTGTATGACTGAGTGTAAGCAGCTAGTTGTTCCAGTTTTGTAGGGAACGAAGCTATCTGTTGAAGACTGTCCAAAATCTCCTACTGAGATGGAGAACATGACTAGAGTGCCTTATGCTAGTGCAGTTGGCTATTTAATGTATGCAATGGTCTGTACAAGGCTAGACATTGCCCAAGCAGGGGGAGTACTTAGTCGTTTTATGGAAAATCTTGGAAGGACACATTGGGATGCTGTGAAAAGGGTGTCTAGATATCTGAAGGGAACTTCAGAATATGCTTTGTGTTACCATGGGAATTTGGTTGAATCACATAGGACTCTCAACATTCGTGGCTATGTGGATTTTGATTGGGCAGGGGACATTGACAGCAGAAGATCCACCAGTGGATATATTTTCATGATGAATTGTGGTGCAGTTAGTTGGATGAGTAAGCGGTAGGTTGTAGTCACTTTGTCCGCCATAGAGGCAGAATACATGGAAGCAACACACGCCTATAAAGAAGCAATCTGGTTAAAACGTTTGTGTTCTAACATTGGGTTTGATACAGGGATAATTACAATTTACTGTGATAGTCAAAGTGCTATTTGTTTGGTGAAAAATCCTACTTTCCATGCCAGGATGAAACATATTGATGTACAATATCATTTTGTATGAGATATGGTGGAGGATGGAAAGGTCTCTTTAGAAAAAGTGGATACTCTGGAAAATGTTGCAGATGCATTGATGAAACAAGTGAGCACAGACAAGTTCAGGTGGTGTGTCAGTTCGATGGGCCTTAGTGCCCATGAATTTTAGTAGTTTTTTTGCGCTCTGGAGGTGTCAGTAAGATCTTCGTGAAGTGGGAGATTGTTGGAAAATGTGCCTCAAGCTTACTGACATGAAACTCCTGATAGAGAAAAATCGGCGAGACCCTCTAGAAGTCTTATTGAATAGAAAATGTGTTCAAGTTTAAAGTCGCTGAGACTTTGGTTATGTCTTGCCGACGGGAGTCATCGACAAGACATGTCTATCGCTGTGAGTTTCCCATCTCATTCTGTCGTGGAAGATCTCTTGTCGACGGGTTGGTTCTAGTTGGTTATCGAGGGGACACTTGGCGACAAGTGGCATTGGGGAGAGACATGAAGCTTTAGAGTGACTCATTCCAACAGAGTATGTCTCACTGAGGTTTTACACATTGGTAGTAGATGTCATCGGGGAGACGGTATGAACCTTCAAATTGACTCATTTTGATAGCGCTAGTCTTGCTAATGGATTGGCTCCTGGTGATCATCAGGGAAACTCTTGGTTGACAGGTTTGCAGTCGGTATGAACTCTTGCCAAGAGTGCTAGTCTCACCGACGGATTTGTTTATGAATTGTCAATGGATCTCCATGCGATGAAACTCGGTGTAACCTCTTGCCGATGGTTTTGTTCTCATCGACGGATGTGGGGACCACTTGGAATTTTGGGAGACTTGTTGAGAATATTATAGATTCCTAGCTTGATTCTCCAGAAATGCACAAGCAGTGAATGCGTGTCATGGTGGAGACCACAAGGAATGACCAACAGTTTGGTGCGATGGTTCTGTAGTGGATATCAATGTGATGTCTTAGCGATAAAGTGAGTTTGGGCGATAGGTTTGAACTCGATATGACTCTTGCCGATTGATAGGTTAGGGTTGGATGAGACTCTCATAGTCCCATGCTCAGATATTTGTTCTTAAGAACTTCTAGGTGACTCATTCACCTTAACCTCTAGGTCTTATCACAGATATAGACACCCTGGTAATACTGGCCAACCCCTCTATCAATATTCCTCCATACAACCAAGCCATTCTTGGTGCTTTGCCACTTTCTCTCCTTGACCCTTAATTCTTCCTAAAGGCCAATTTCTCTCAACATTCAACTAGATACTTGCAGAGGTGTAGGAACGTTGTAAAAGCTTCTAGGTAATCTATCTAGGGTTATTATGCCATCACAATACTCCATCTACCCATCGCTTCCACTAAACCCTCTGCTAGGGTTAGGAAGGGCTACAAGACTAGAGCCTCAATTAGGCCTCTTAACAGGGAAAAATGCAATTTTCTTCAAAATCCACCAAAAGACCTGGATTCTTCATTTGGAGTTTGTGATTCCCATACCCACACCTTAAATATTCTTGAGGTTTTGAGCCTGTACAGGCCGTACATTGCCCAATCATAATATTGACCCAAAAGCTAGGGTTTGTAGGCTTTTCTAGACTGATTTCAGACTGTCAAAGATTTCTCACATCAAATGGATTGGTGGAGCCTCTTCCTAATCACTAGGCCTTGCTAAGACCTCCAAGTAAATTCTCCAAAAAGAATTTCTCCAAGATCTAAGCACCCCTGCAAGTTATTTTCCTTTTACCCCTGGTCTTCCCTAGCTGGACCCTGCCTGGCTCGCCTAGGGCAAGACAATGCTAGCAGCTCCTGAACTCACACAAGCCCTAAAAGCTATCATATTTACACTAAGGGAGCCTAGTCACTATTCCCAAAAGGGCTGTATAATTTTTATGGTGGGAAAGTGCTCAAGGACTCCATTTTCTCAAACTGCTTGATTTAGGCCAAAAAAAGACAGGAAACAAATTATTTACAAATAAAAGATGAAAACGATTTACAAAAACAAATGGATGGAACCCTAAGCTTGCAAAATATTCAAACTACATTATACAAACAAAATAACAATATGTTTACTCCATTAAAGCACAAATTGGATGCAAAAATCAGAAAACTGCCTCGCAGAACACTGTTTCCATCAATTTTACAAGATTTCACCAAAACACTAAATCTTCCAACCCTGCTCTAGGGTTGAGTCATCCCTTAAATAGGCTCCAAAAATAGTTTAGCTTCTTGGGTCGAGCATTTTGATGACCTAACACAAAATTTATAAAACCCAATGTGTTTTTCAATCTTTGGCAACTTTTGACAACTTAGCCAAAATGATGTTCTAAACCTATTTAACTCTTGACAACCTCTTTCCCAAAGATCAAAAACACCTCAAAACTAAACACACAATGGTCTGCATGACCTTATGAAAACCAAAACAAAAATTAACCCTCTAGGTTTCTTCTTTACCTAAGAAACTGCCTATTGTTCCTTAGGTGCTCCTGCACCATTCTCCCCCTCTTAGCTCAAACACTAAGGATTGGAAGGAGAGATCACTGACAGGTCAATGCCCTACTTTTTGAATTCAGCTTCATCCACCCAAGTTGCCTCAGATTCATGCTTGTTTTTCCACTTGATGAGGTGTTCCATGTACACCTTGTGTCTTGTGGTCTTCTTCACCCTTGAATCCAAGATCTTCTCTTCCTGAGGCTTGTCCTGAGTAGGTAAGGACATATGTTGCTGATGTCCTTGAAGATCTCCTTACTGTCCTGATCCAAATCCTTGACTGTCCCCTTGTACTTGATCAAATCAGCAACATTGAACACTGGTGAGATTCCTAGATCGGTAGGTAACTCCACCTTGTATGCATTCTGCCCATACTTGGCCAATATCTTGCAGGGACCCACTCTCTTCATTTGCAACTTGGTTGAAATTCCCTTCTACAACCTTGATTTGTTAAGGTGGACCATAACATAGTCCCCTACTTGAAATTGCACATCTTTCCGTGACATATCTGCCTTCTCCTTCACTTTTTGTGTATCCTCAGTGACTGTCCTCTTGACCTGCTCCTAAATCTCCTTCATGGTCTGACTAAAGTCTTCTGCATGTCCACTTCTATTCTCCATAGATCCAAGGTATCTGAGCTCACATATGCCTCTTGGGTGCATCCCATACACAACCTCAAATGGACTCTTCCCTATTGTCCTGTTGACACTGTCATTATAAGCATACTCAGCTTGTGAGATGACCATATCCCATGTCTATCCATACTCCTTGGTTAGACACCTCAAAAGAGTACCTAACACTCTGTTAACCACCTCTGTTTGACCATCACTCTGAGGATGGTAAGCTGATCCAAAAGATAGGTTGGTACCCAATCTGCTCCATAGAGTCTTCCAAAAATGACTCATGAACTTCACATCTCTGTCTGAAACAATGCTTAAAGGTAGCCCATGGATCCTAACAACTTCCTTGAAGAAAAGATGAGCTATGTAGCTGGCATCATGAGTAGTTTTATAGGGAATAAAATGACTCATCTTGCTAAATCTGTCTACCACAACATAAACACTGTCAAAACTAGTCTTGGTCTTAGGAAGGCCTACCACAAAATCCATGCTCACACACTCCCATGGTCTGTTAGGAATGGGAAGGGGTTGATATAAACTAGCATTTCTAGCTCCTCCCTTAGCTTTCATACACACAACACATTGTTCCACATACCTTCTAACATCTCTTTCCAACTTAGGCCAATAATAGAATCTTTGCACTAGCTCTAAAGTCTCATTTATGCCAAAATGCCCACTAAAACTACCATTATGCTTTCCCTGAATTAGATTTTCCCTCATTGAACCTCTTGGAACACATAACTGATTTCCCTTAAACAATAACCTACTTTGCAATGTATACTCTGAGTATTGACTATGGAAATGGTTCTCAAAGTTAGAACATACCTTATAGGCCTATGAAAAGTCTTCATCTTCCCCATATAGATCCTTGAAACTCTCTATGCCAATGCTCTTGAGCTGTATCTCTTGCATTGTCAACAACCTTCTGCTTAATGCATCTGCCACCTTATTCATTTGTCCTTTCTTGTGCTTGATGGTAAAAGTAAAAGCTTGGATGTATTCCATCCATTTCAAATGCCTATTACTTAACTTCTCTTGAGTGTTGATAAAGCTAAGTGCCTGATTGTCAGTAAAAACCATAAACTCCTTGGGTAGAAGGTAATGCCTCCATTTCCTAAGTGACTGAACCAAAGCATAAAGTTCCAAGTCATAGGTTGAATATTTCTTCTTTGCTTCATTGAGCTTCTCACTAAAGAAGGCTATAGGCCCGCCCTCTTGACTAAGCACTCCTCCTACTGCCACTCCACTTGCATCACATTCAACAGTGAACAACTTATCAAAACTAGGTAATAAGAGAATTGGTTGAGTTGCCACTTCTTGTTTCAGTTTTTCAAACCCTTTCTCAGCCTCTTGTGTCCACACAAACTTAGTTTTCAAACCACCCTTGATTGTATCTAGGACTCGTGCACATATGCCACTAAAGTTCCTTGTGAATTTCCTATAGAATTGAGCCAATCCATGAAAAATCCTTACCTCTATCCCTGTGGTTGGTGTAGGCCAGTTTAGGATGGCTTCCACCTTGCTTGGATCCATCTTTAATGAGCCTTTGGACACTACAAAACCCAAATAGATAAGCTCTTTCTTAAAGAACTCACACTTCTCTAGATTGATTGCCAACTTCTCCTCTTGCAACCTTCTAAGAACTTGCTCCACATGTTTCAAATGTTCTTCTGCTGTCTTGCTGTATATGAGGATGTCATCAAGGTACACTACCACAAATATACCTGTAAAGTCCTTTAGCACTTTATTCATGAGCCTCATGAATGTGCTAGGGGAATTGGAGAGACCAAATGGCATCACTCTCCACTCATATAACCCATCATTTGTCTTAAATGTTGTCTTCCACTCATCACCATCCTTAATTCTGATATGATGGTATCCACTCTTAAGATCCAACTTTGTGAAGAACTAAGCACCTCCAAGACAATCCATCAAGTCTTAAATTCTAGGAATAGGGAATCTATATCTGATTTTGATTCTATTTATGGCTCTAGAATGAGTACATAACCTCCACTTACCTCCTTTCTTTGTTTCCAAAACCACCGACACTACACATGGGCTGATGCTCTTTTGAATCAGTCCTTGATCCAATAATTCTTACACTTGCCTAGCTACCTCCAAATTCTGATCCGGTGTGAGTTTGTATGATGCCTTGTTAGGTAATGAGGCTCCAGGTATGAAGTCAATTTGATGACTTATGGCTCCCTTCAGTGGTAAAGTTGCAGGTGTACCATCACTAACTATGCTCTTGTACTTATCAAGTAACCTTTGGACTGCTTTTGGTAAGACTGTCTTTTCAGCCTTGTCTTCTTCTTTAGGTTGCAACACAACCACATACCCTTCATTCCCTTGGTGTAGGTTATTAAGGAACTCCTTACCACTGCTCAACATGATGTTTGGTGTCTTTGACTATCCTTCATCTTCTTCTGACAATGACTGCAGCTTGAAAGTCTTCCCATCCTTCTTAAATGAAATGGTGTTCTCTTTCACATCATACATAACACTTCTGTCATACTGCCATGGTCTGCCCAGTAGTAGATGGCATGCATCCATGGGTAAAACATCACAAATTAACTTGTCTTTATAACCCCCAATGGAGAACTCCACTGTTACTTGCTCATTCACTAAAACACTCTGCCCTTTGTTCAGCCATGTGACCTTGTAGGGGTTAGTGTGGGGTACCTTCTCCAATTTCAGTTTTGCTACTGCCTCCTCTGAGATTATATTATCTATTGAACCTGATTCTACTATGATCTTGCATACTTTACCAAGTATCTTGCACCTTACCCTCAAAAGAGCTCTTCTTTGTTTAGGTTCCTCCTTGACTGGTTGTCTGATCAGAACTCTGTTAAACATCAGATTCTCTCCTACCTCAGATTCTATATGACTGATCTCAGATGCTTTAGGACTCATAGTGTCCTCTTGTGCATAGGCCACTCTCTTTTCATTGCTAGATGAGGTTGCTTTCTCTGGGCACCTATAAGCAAGATGGCCTAGTTGATTACAATGATAACACTTCATATTTGCAAAATAAGAATTACTCCTGCCTGCTCCTCTTCCTCTATTTGAACCTCCTTGAGGTCCTCTACATCTGTTATATCCTCCTCTGGAAGATGTTTCACCTCCATGCTTAGTGAGTTTATATTCTCTTTGATTTCTTTGGTCACTTCCTCTTCCTTGGTAGCCACCACGCTATCCTCTTTGATCTCTTTGATCTCTGCCTTTGCCTCTGCCCTTAGAAGTCTGATCTTGCTTCCTCTTGCTTCTTTCCTCAATATTTATGGCTAACTGATAGCATTGGTGTACTGTCTTAGGACTTAAAAGAGCCATCTCCTCTTGAATGTTCCACTTCAAGCCATTAAGTTATCTAGCCACCTTGAGACTCTCATCCCCTGTCACATTAGACCTCATGCATAGCTTTTGAAACTCCTTAGTGTAAGTGTTTACATCTTGGTCTCTTTGCCTTAAGCTTTGCCTCTTCTTGTGTAACTAAATCTCATAGTCATCTAGCATGTAGGCTTCTTTCACCTTGACAACCATTCCTTTCCAAGTTGATATGGGCTGTTTGCCTTCTTTTTCCCTCTCTTTCTGAATGAACTTCCACCATGTCAAGGCTGATCCTCTCAATCTTGACTTAGCAACCTTCACCTTATGTGCTTCAGTGACTCCATCACACTCAAAATTATTTTCCATGCCTTCTATCCAATCCATGACTAGATCAGCTTCCATCTTTCCACTAAAAATTGGTATGCCTTCAAGTGCTTTCCCACTCAAAGCTTTCAATGCCTTCAAGAAAGGCTCCTCCTTCAAAACAGGGTCAAGTTCAGGGGTCTTATCTTCCTCTGAAACCTCTTCTTCCTTTGGTATTCTTCCCTCAAATTGTGCACTCCTCACTACTTGCTCAAGTTGGGAAATTCTTTCCCTCAATTGTTTATTGTCTTCTTCCTACTCTTCAACCATCTTGGCCAGTTCTGCATTTGTCACCATGGTGGAAGAATCACTAGACTCAAGGTCTGACATACAAGATTCTTTCCCAAATCTTTAACTTGCTCTGATACCAATCTGATAGGTTAGGGTTGGATGAGACTCTCATAGTCCCATGCTCAGATATTTTTTCTTAAGAACTTCTAGGTGACTCCTTCACCTTAACCTCTAGGCCCTATCATAGATATAGGCACCCTAGTAATACTGGCCAACCCCTCTATCAATATTCCTCCATACTACCAAGCCATTCTTGGTGCTTTGCCACTTTCTCTCCTTGACCCTTAATTCTTCCTAAAGGCCAATTTCTCTCAACATTCAACTAGATAGTTGCAGAGGTGTAGGAACATTGTAAAAGCTTCTAGGTAATCTATCTAGGGTTCTTATGCCATGACAATACTCCATCTACCCATCACTTCCACTAAACCCTCTACTAGGGTTAGGAAGGGCTACAAGCCTAAAGCCCCAATTAGGCCTCTTAACAGGGAAAAATGCAATTTTCTTCAAAACCCACCAAAAGACCTAGATTCTTCATTTTTGGTTTGTGATTCCCATACCCACACCTTAAAGATTCTTGAGGTTTTGATCCTGTACAGGCTGTACACTGCCCAATCATAAAATTGACCCAAAAGCTAGGGTTTGTAGGCTTTTCCAGACTGATTTCAGACTGTCAAAGATTTCTCACACCAAATGGATTGGTGGAGCCTCTTCCTGATCACCAGGCCTTGCTAAAACCTCCAACTAAATTCTCCAAAAATAATTTCTCCAAGATCTAAGCACCCCTGCAAGTTATTTTCCTTTTACTCCTGGTCTTCCCTAGTCGGACCCTGCCTGGCTCGCCTAGGGCAAGACAATGCTAGCAGCTCTTGAACTCACACAAGCCCTACAAGCTATCATATTTACACTAAGGGAGCCTAGTCACTATTCCCAAAAGGGTCGTACAATTTGTACGGTGGGAAAGTGCTCTAGGACTCCATTTTCTCAAACTGCCTGATTTAGGCCAGAAAAAGACAGGAAACAAACTATTTACAAATAAAAGATGAAAACGATTTACAAAAACAAATGGATGGCACCCTAAGCTTGCACAATATTCAAACTACATTCTACAAACAAAATAATAGTAGGTTTACTCCATTAAAGCACAAATTGGATGCAAAAATCAGAAAATTGCCTCTCAGAACGCTGTTTCCATCAATTTTACAAGATTTCACCAAAACACTAAATCTTCCAACCCTACTCCAGGGTCGATTCATCCCTTAAATAGGCTCCAAAAATAGTTTAGCTTCTTGGGTCGAGCCTTTTGATGACCTAACACAAAAGTTATAAAACCAAATGTGTTTTTCAATCTTTGGCAACTTTTGACAACTTAGCCAAAATGATGTTCTAAACCTATTTAACTCTTGACAACCTCTTTCCCAAAGATAAAAAACACCTCAAAACTCAACACACAATGGTCTACATGACCTTATGAAAACCAAAACAAAAATTAACCCTCTAGGTTTCTTCTTTACCTAAGAAACTGCCTGTTGTTCCTTAGGTGCTCCTGCACCACCGATGGTAGTGACTCTTGCCAATAACGACAATCGGGCATTGTGGCCCTGGGGAGACATGGCCTAGTGTCTCACTGACATGTGATTCCATTTGAACTTCTTTGATTGAATAACTATCCTATGTGGTCTATTTTGGACCAATCAGAGAAGCGAAATGTGAACCATTAGCAGTTGGACTGTTGTGACCATTCCAGTGTGGAAGATGAATAGATTGTGAGGAGAACGATTATGCTCAGACAATGGTGGATGACGATGAACAGTGTGAGATAGCGAAATGTTGCTCGATTGAATAGGAATTGATCTGAGTGAATTCATTGTATTTTTTTTGAGAGCTATTCTATACAAGATTGATCAGTGAATATTACTACCATAAATTGACATCAGAAAGTGAAGTTTGTACTCTGTATGTAATTTTGTTTACTGTAATACAAAGAGGATTTTCTTGGTGTGGTGGGTTTTTCTCCCGTAAGGGTTTTCCCACTTAAATCTAGTGTCCAATTGTGTATGATCATTTCTTTGTTCTGTTATTCCTTTCAAGTGTATCTTAATGAACTGTAATTGAATAATTTAAAGTCATATCTGCGTCTTCCCTTAGGTTTTGGCGTTAGAAGAGTTTGTTCCGCACCTAAGCTTTCCTTACAAACTATACTTCTTTACCTCTCCCCCTCCTCTCTCTCTCTCCCTCCTGAGCTCTCTCTTTATTTATCTCACTCTCCCTATCTCACCTCTATCTCACCTATCCCTCCTTACTTCCCTACCTCTCCCTCCCTCTCTACTCTCTCTCTCCCCTCTCCACATTTCTACCTAACTCTACCTCTATAGCTCCGTACCAGTCCTTCTATAGCTACCTCTCTATCTCACCTATACCTCTTTACCTCTCCCTCCCCCATCTCTCTCTCCCACTCTCACCTCTTTCTACCACCCTACCTCCTCTCTCTATATCTTTATTTGTCTCTCTCTAATTTTCACCAAGATTTGATACAAAAAGGGGAGGAAGGTTGGGAGATTGAGAGGGAGGGAGAGGTAGGAATGAAGGGAGAGAGAGGTGAGAGAGTTGAGATAGAGAGAGGGGGAAGGAGGTATAGATATTTAGAGAGGTGATAAGAGAGAGAGAGAAGGATAAGTGAGATAGAGCGGGGAGGAGGGAGAGAGAATGGAAAGATAAAGAGAAGTAGAGAGGGAAGGAGAGAGTGAGAGAGAAAGATGGGAGAGAGAGGGAGAGAGAGAGAGAGAAAGAGGGGGAGGGAGAGAGAGGAGGGAGGGAGGGAGAGGTAGGGAGACATAGGTGAGATAGAGAGAGAGAGAGTAGAGAGGGAAGGAGAGAGAGGGAGGAAGGGAGAAGTGAGAGAGGTGATAGAGAGATATTATAGAGATAGAAGTAGAGAGGGTAGGGGGGAGGGAGGGAGGAAGGGAGAAAGAAAGATGCATAGAGGATAGGTTAGATATAGAGAAGTAGAGAGGGAAGGTAGGTGGGAGGGAGGAGAGAGAGAGAGAGGGGGGGGAGATAGAGAAAATTAAAGAGGGAAGGAGGGATGGAGGGGGGAGAGATAGAGAGTAGGGAAGGAAGGAGAGAGTAAGAGAGAAAGAGAAGTAGGGAGGGAAGGAGAGAGTAAGAGAGGAAGAGGGGGAGGGAGGGAGAGAGAGAGAGATGGGAGGATCTAGTGAGAGGGGAAGAGGGGGGGAGAGAGGGAGAGAGAATGGTGAGATAGAGATAAGTAGAGAGGGAAGGAGATATTGAGAAATAAAGAGGGGAGAGAGGGAGAGAGAGAGAGAGGGAGGGAGAGGAGGGAGAGAGAGGTGTGAGATAGAGAGAGTAGAGAGGGAAGGGGGAGAGAGAGAGGTGATATAGAGATAATTAGAGAGGGTAGGAGTAAGGTGGAGAGATTGAGAGAGGTAAGGAGGGAGGGAGGGAGGGAGAAAGAGGTATAGAGGGATAGGTTAGATAGAGATAAGTACAGAGGGAAGGTGGGTGGGAGGAAGGAAGAGAGAGAGATAGAGACAAAGATATAGAGAGAGGGGGGATATAGAGAAAAATAGAGAGGGAGGGAGGGAGTGAGAGAGGTGAGATAGAGACAAGTAAAGAGAGAGAATGGTGAGATATAGAGAAGTAGAGAGGCAAGGAGAGAGTGAGAGATAAAGAGGGGGAGAGAGAGGGGGGAAGGAGAGAGTGAGAGAAAGAGGGGAGAGAGGAGGGAGGGATAGGTAGGGAGAGAGTAGAGGGAGAAGGGGAGGGAGAGGGAGGGATAAGTGTGTGTGGGAGAGGTGATAGAGAGATGTGATAGAGAGAAGTAGAGACGGAAGGAGAGAGGGAGGGATAGAGAAAGAGGTGTAGAGGGATAGGTTAGATAGAGAGAAGTAGAGAGAGAATGTGGGTGGGAGGAATAAAGAGAGAGATAGAGAGAGGGGGGATAGAGAAAATTAGAGAGGAAAGGAGGGAGGGAGGGAGGGAGAGAGAGGAGAGAGAGAAGAGAAGAGAAGTAGAGAGAAAGAGAGAGAGAGAGAGAGAGAGAGAGAGAGAGAGAGAGAGAGAGAGAGAGAGAGAGAGAGAGAGTATCCTTTGGTTGTAGGATACTCAAAATTTGAAACCACTAGCATATCTTTGTAGGTTGGAAATCGTTTGGGAGAATACTTTGAGAAAACTACTAATCTAATTTCCTATAGGTTCAATCTTGTGTGTTTGCAATTTTTAATTAGGAACATTTGGAATTGGTGGTTAAAAATAATAAGTATCTATTGTGTTTTGTGCACTTGCACACATGTGAGTCAGTCTTGTCACTAAAGGTGTGTTGTCTACATATCATCTCCCCTTGCGCTATGTGTGAATCCTAGGTGATGAGAAATATCAACACTTAAGCTTTCCCTTTTTATTTTCAGTAGGAGGTCTACCAAGAAGTTCACCCCAAGGTTCGACCTCACACATGTTTTTTCCAATGAGCTATATAAAGGGGAAAAAAATGAAAGTTGAGCTCTATCCACTTGTGACTTGCCAAGCATTTCTTCGTGGTCCTAGGAAATTTTGAATGTGAGGATTTGATATTTTGATCTTGCACTTGTGTAGGTAGTAGTGTTTACGGAGTACCTCCACTATGTTTAGCCATTTATTTTTAAGAAGGATAAAGTCATTTTGGTCATCAATTTATATTGGTGCAACATGACAAGATCAACATGTGGAGTTACTCGCCATGTTCTGACCCTTGTTAAGGTGAAATTACCCCCCTACAAAGAGCTTCTCTTTCTAGGGTAAGAGGTGCTAAGGTGGTACATGACAACATACTCTAGTCATCTATTCAAGGGCCTAGTATTTTATTGTGTGATCTTGATATCTACTAATAAACCCACTTGAATAATTAAATTTGTACTTGTCTTCATACTGTATTTTTTTGTACAACACCACTAAAACCATTTGGGCTTTCCCCCTTAATATTTTACCCAAGAGTTAAAGAGTCAACAACCAAATTTGTATTCTTAGTTCTTGTTGTGTTTTTTGTCCTTTATTTAAATTGAAAGTTCTATCCAAAATGAAAATTCACTTAGAAACATCATATTTTAGGTCAAAGATTGATAAGCCACATTTGTCAGATTCTAAAATGCATATGTCAGATTATATGCTAGCTTTGTTTAGAAAGGCATAGGAAAAGCTAAAAACATGCAATCATCTAAAATTGACCTGCATTTTTTAGTGCGCTAGGGGAGAAGACCCAGTATCTGCCAAGGCTAACTTCGCGCAACCGTAGAATTCAAACCGTATATCGAATCAAAAATTTTTTATATGTGTTTTTTTTGCACATGAGTTAAGATCTTATAACTAAGGTTTTGGCTTCTGCAAAATTTGATAGAGTGCGGTAGTGTCCGATATGCGTGCGAAGGTCAAAAAGACACCTTTTAGAGGTGTCATCTGCTTGTCGTCACCTAATGTCCCAGTACCTGCTAACTATAACCATCATTTTTTTTTAAATACACCTAAATGTGTCACTTTTAACATCTAATTAAAACTCTTTTATCATTCAAATCCGCTCAAAAGTCAATGGGTCTAATTCACGTTAGCACCTTATAGAATCATTTTGGCACCCATTAAAAATCACTCCTACATATTAATCTCCTTACTAAAGCACCAGACACCAAACACATTACACCCCAATTAATCTTTATTTGGGGTCCGATTGATGCATATGACTAATGTTTTTTGTGGGTATCCCATCCTGTTCATTCACTTTACCGCGCGCTCTATCTGGAAGCTTCCCGGCGATGGAGAAGGATGCAGATGGCGATGACTCTCCACGGCTCCTGGACGTGCACACGGCTTTAGGTAACATCTAACATCTTTCTCCTTTGAATATGAAAACAATGGTACTGGTTAATCATTTTCTTCTGAATCTTTCATGATTCGTGAAGGGTTTATTCGATGATTAAGACCTGTGAAGGGTTTGTTCGATGATTGAAAAATTATTACTGCTTGTCTACAAAATAAATCATTCCTCTTACACGCTTCTCGCCATGTGTTGTTTTATTTTGCTAATGTCATGGTACTGGCATTATACACACGGGTTTTTTTTTGGGGTAAAATAATTTCCTATCCTCATTTTACCGAGTGCTCATAATGTGGTAAAGTCGACTTTATCATGATTTTGTCTGCAGAAATGATGACGAATTTCATGGGTTTGTGAAAACCCTTGCTTTATTTTTCCAAATATGGGTTTTATTGTGGTTAAATGATTAAATACGACCTGGTAAAGTCGATTGTCTCATGATTTTGTCTCCAGAAATGATCAAGAATTTCGTGGGTTTGAAAAATAATATTTTTTGGTCTGCTTCGACTTTTTTATAAAAAACCCATGTCACTTTGGGCATAAATTATTTGTGAAAACCCTTGCTTGGTTTTTTCCAAATTCGTGTGCTTAAGAAATTAATCTCATGAAACCCTTGCTTGGAATATTTTGCATCTATCTGAAAATGCATTTGTGAAAACCCTTGCTTGGCTTTTTCCAAATTCGTGTGCTTAAGGAATTAATCTCATGAAACCCTTGCCTGGAATATATTGCATTTATCTGAAAACACACTTTTGTATTCCTAGCTTGGTTTTTTCCAAATTCGTGTGCTTAAGGAATTAATCTCATGAAACCTTTTCCTGGAATATTCTGCATCTATATGAAAACACACTTCTCTATTCCTAGCTTGGTTTTTTCCAAATTCGTGTGCTTAAGGAATTAATCTCATGATGAAACCCTTTCCTGGAATATTCTGCATCTATCTGAAAATGCATTTGTGAAAACCCTTACTTGGTTTTTTCCAAATTCGTGTGCTTAAGGAATTAATCTCATGAAACCCTTGCCTAGAATATTCTGCATCTATCTGAAAACACACTTCTGTATTCTTGCGAGTGAGGAATTATTATTATGAAACCCTTGGTTAATTTCTTGTGCACATTTCTGAAAACCCAATACATACATACATACATATATGTATGTATGTATGTTACATGTATATATGTATGTGTATATGTATGTGTACATACATACATGTATGTACATACCATACATATATGTATGGTATGGTATGTATGGTATGTACATACATATATGTATGGTATGTATACACATACATATATACCATACCTATATTCTGCATCTATCTGAATCTGTACTTCTGTATTCCTGCGAGTGAGGAATTATTATTATGAAACCCTTGGTGAATTTCTTGTGCACTTTTCTGAAAACCCAAGTATGTACGTATGTATGTATGTTACATACATACATATGTATGTAATGTACATACATATATATGTATGTACATTACATACATACATATGTATGTAATGTACATACATGTATGTATACATACATACATATATATGTATGTAATGCACGTACATATATATTACATACATATATATGTATGTATTGAAAGCAACGACAAGCATCATCTGCACATTCCTCTAATATCCCAAGTCTCAGGTAGGTACTTATAGTTATTTTCATTTATGCAGTGTCTTCTTACTTTATACATTTTAGCATTTGTTTATATTTTTCTACTTTACATTGCACATACAGCAGGCTAGCATACATATATTTTTCATTTTACATTCTTTGTCTCTTGTTCATTCAACAAATCGATGTATATGTGTGTATCCTTTGCCTATCCTTTCAAAATACAAACAATGGTATTGGTTAATCATTTTCTTCTGCATCTTTCACGACCCATTAAGGGTTTATTTGATGATTGAAAAATTATTACTGCTTGTTTATGAAATAAATCATTCCTCTTACACTTCTTTTCACCATGTGTTGTATATATGTATGTATGTATGTATGTATGTATGTATGCAAATACATACATACATACATATATGTATGTGTGTATGTATGTATGTGCATATATACATATATATATGTATGTATGTATGTATGTATGTATGCACATACATACATACATACATATATATATAAATAAATACATATATGTATGTGTGTATGTATGTATGTGCATATATACATATATGTATGTATGTATGTTTGTATGTATGTGCAGCTACAAAGAGAGTGCGCGTTAAAATGAGTGAACAGAATGGGATACCCACAAAAAAAATTAGTCATATGCATCAATCGGACCCCAAATGAAGATTAATTGGGGTGTAATGTGTTTGGTGTCTGGTGTTTTAGTAAGGAGATTAATATGTAGGAGTGATTTTTAATGGGCGCCAAAATGATTCTATAAGGTGCTAACATGAATTAGACCCATTGACTTTTGAGTGGATTTGAATGATAAAAGAGTTTTAATTAGATGTTAAAAGTGACACATTTAGGTATTTTTTCTGCTTTGCAATGTATATTACTGATTTTCTGCAATTTATATGTATGTATATGTTTATATGGATACATGCATGTATGCTTATGTTTCTATGAATGTTTGCATGCATGCTTATGTTTGTATGACTGTATGCATGCATGCAAACCTGCAAAAAATCACAGATATATAAGGCTTCCCAAATGAACATCGAATCCAAATATAGTGCAAAATTCAGTCATATCATCTCTAAAAACCTACGCAAGTGGCAGCTACAAATTCAAATGCTATAACAAATTCATATTTGAAACACAACAATCAAATTGAATGCATTCAATTGTCAGATTCAAATTTCTAAATAAGAGGGACAGCAGCCAGCGGCATTCACAATTATTCTCCTCTACTACTATATTCACAATTGAACTTGATTAATTATGTGCTGTTGTACATGCATTATTTCAAAAGTCATATGATGTTTGTATGTTTCTAGCCTCGGCTGTGACTACCCGTGGCTGTAAATATTTTCTTGCAGGCATGGGAGAACAAGGAGAGGTGGTGCAACAATGTTCATGGTGGGCAGTTTGGTAATTGTGTTTGTCAACACACCAAATAATTAAGGATTTTTTGTTCAAATTGTTCTAAGTTTCAATTATTGTTCTATATTTTTTACTAACTAGTATATCTTTTTATTTATTTCAATAACTATTGTCCATGTTTGTTTGTTGTATTATATTTGTTTGTTGTGGCAGGCATGTCAAATGGCTAGGAGGTTGTGAAGAGCATGTCAAATTGTAAGATTACATTTCAGGTAAAGTCTTTCAAGACTTTACTTTGGCTGTGACCCGATAGACATTGTGTTCATTTATAATGTTCATTTTTATTATTCATTGTAAACTTACATTTACAATTTACAATTAGATTGATTTCCAGTTGTATGTGCTCAAAAATTTATAATTTCAAATAGATTAATTTATGGATATGTTGCATATAGATGTATAGTTATATGTATGCATATACTTAGTTGTGTATACATATATATGTATGTATGTATGTATGTATGTATATACGTACATACATATACATATACATATATATATATATATGTATATATATATGTATGTATGTATGTATGCATGTATACACAACTAGGGAGGTTGTAAAGAGCAAGTCAATTTGCATGATGACATTTCAGGTCAATTCTTTCAAGAGTTTACTTTGGCTGTGACCTGGTAGACATTGTGTCCATTTATGATGTTCTTTTTTCTTATGATGTTCATTCATGAACCTGAACAATGGGATTTGATTTATGATGGGATTTACTTATTCATTGTAAACTTACAATTTAGAAATAGATTGATTTCCACTTACACTTACAGTTACAATTTATGGATATGCTACATATAGATGTATAGTTATATATATATATATATGTATGCATATACTTAGTTGTGTATACATATATATATATATGTATACATACATATATATATATATATATGTATACATATATATATATATATATATGTATACATACATATATATACATATACATATATATATGTATGTATACATATATATATGTATGTATATATATATACATATATATATGTATATGTATGCATATACATAGTTTTATGTGTATATATATATATGTACATAATTTTCTGAATTTCAATCACATACATTTCTAATGTACTTTTAAATTTTCAAAAATGTTAGTTAGATGAATACAAAAAACACATATCCAACAAAATGATAGATGAATACAAAAAACACAAAACTGATTTTGAATCACAAAAGCATAGATCATTAACTTGGACAGCTCCCAAAACATGCTTAGGATGAAATCAAATTTATTATAGCATAAACATGATTAAGAAAAAGTTGGAAAGAAGACAAGGATTCTTCAGTCTTACAAAAAAAACACTGGAACACATCAAAGTAGATAAGTTGAGAACAGACTACCATTTAGTTCTACAAAATTAGACACTAGTATCCTTTGGCTATCCAATACAATAGACTAGTATCCTTTGGCTGTCCAATACAATAGACAAGTATCCTTTGGCTGTCCAATACAATAGACTAGCATTCAGTTTTACAAAAAACACTCTAGCACACTTCGAGGTCAAAAAGTTGACAACAAAAAATCCTAATCAGACATCCACAGATCTGATTAAGAAGTGGTGTGTCCTTGGGGGTCAACTAACTCCGCGTCAACTGGAGAAGATGTTAAGGACTATGGATTGTTCTGTATGGAACTTGCTATACAAGCAATCAATGCATGATTTGCCTCTAGAGTAAGCTGTAACTGTGGAGAGCAGCCTTCAAAAGACCCATTTTGTAGGCTACTAAGAGCTGCAAAGGCTGGATACAAAATGTTAATCATGTCCCTTAAAATTGGATGTTGACTTGGAAGAGGAGTTGTAGGAGTACTCTTACTTCTGTTTCTTTTTGCTCTTTCCGCCTGCTTTTGGTTTTCCTTCAACTGTCTAGCAATCTTTGCTTGCTCCCTTTGAAGCTCCTTTTCATGTCGCTACCTTAGTTTCTCCTCTACAATATTTTTTTTTTTTGCAACACACTCCAATTTGTTTGCCTCCCTCTGTGCGAGGATTGCTTCTCTTTCTGCCTTCTTTTCAGCCATTTGTTCCCTTTTCCTTTGCTGCAATTATTGGTTTCTTTACTTCTGTGCCTCTTGTTCATTCAACAAATTGAAGAAATCATCCAATGTCAAAATTTGAGACTTCCTACTAAGGCATAGGACCCCATTACGACCTCTATTAGATGATTGGCGCACTCATTGCATTGGGAGTTGCAAAAAAGTGCTTCTGCTACCTGCTGGTTGCTGATCATTGACTTGTGTGCATGACACATAGTTAGCCTCTTCATCACTTGAGTCATTACCATCGAGTCCATCCTCTTCATCATTTTCAGCCTCCCAATTTCTCCCAGTTGTGAAGTAATGGATGACATCTTCAGGATCAACATTTGGTGGTGATGGCATGGACAACCCTTCATCCACTTGACTGAAATTGAGATGCACCCCTAGGTTCAAAGCTGCATCTTGAAATTTAGATGGCAGATTGAGACTCTCTTCATTTTTAGCTACCTGATTACATGATCGAATTGCTGGTTCTTGTTGAATTTTTTTTGCCTCAATGTGTTCTGGATTTGGGGGAATGTTTGCAGAAAAGGTTTCCACAAACTGTCCAATTTGTTCCTCATTCCAACCTGCTATCCTCAAACAAGTCTCCGCTGCCATGAACTGTGCCTCTTCATCAGCTATATCACCCTCTGTTTCTACTCCCAATGTCGTTCCTTCCTCTTCAACCACTAGAGCTTGGCTTGGCCCCATATCCAAGTCAAGTGCATGTCGATTTGATGGCCAAATTCCCGTTCTTCTAAAACCACTTGCAATGTTATTAGGAGTCAAATCTTGTGCAAAAGCTTTGTTGGAAAGTGTTTCCAACTCTTCCCTTCCAATGTCAAGTTGAGGATTTTCAGAGAGCCATATAGTCCTTTGTTGTTTGAAGTAGTTCTTAAATGTTGAGAACACACTAACATCAAGGGGCTGCAATTTGTGGCTTCAATGTGCTAGAAGTGTGACCAAATATATTCCCATAGTCTTTGCTTCTTCGACCGTTTTGAATGCCACATGGCTGCCATGACCGTCAAAGATGAGAAGCTGTTTGTTGGTTGGTGACACACCTTCTGGGACATTTTTTGCAAAGTGTTTTAACCATTCCACAAATAATTCTTTGGTCATCCAAGCATGCTCTTGGATTGCCATGCATCCCTTGGCTCACAATTAACAATATAGTTTCTAATGTTCCTTTTGGACTTGAACAAATAGTAACCAGGTATAGCTTGACCTGCTGCACTAACATAAGCTGGAATAGTGATCCATTCTCTGCTTTTAGCAATTAATTGTGGAACACATTTCGTCCCTATTTTTGCAATAACTCTCATTGCAAAATTTCTGCCAGCTTGCACACCTGTTTCATCGCAGTTCCATATGTTGTTTGGCCCATAATTATGTTTGTTGTACAACTCCTCCAAGTTATCATAGAATGAAGAAACTATTTCAGGATGCAACATTATAGCTCGATCTGTGTCCACTCCTTCAAGTGTTCGAATTGTCAGATCAGGATGCCTTTGACGAAATCCAACCCACCATGATCTCCTTGGTATCCCATTTGTGAATGGGTTAGGCCTCACTCCAACCATGTGGGCCACTGTTGACTTAAGCTGTGACACTTGAAGGCCATGGCCAATATTAGCCATATCTTTACACCATTGCACAATTTCAGCTTCTTCGTTAGTTAGGATTGTTCGTGGCCCCCTCCTTTTTGTGGATGTCACACCATTGAGCCATGCCCGTAAAATGCTAGGCATGATTCCCCATTTGATCGTTGAACCTCTGATTGACATTCGATGGTCCTCAACATCTGCAATGGATTTTTCCATGTCATGCATAGACCAAATTTTTATGCGTAGATCTGGGGTTGTCACTTGGTCAGCAGATGGTGGTTCCATTTCTACGTCAGTATTATGAATAGCAGGTTCAAAACCATCATTTTCATTGGTCTGTTCTACATTTTCAGAAATAACTTCCTCGTCCATGTTCATTGCTGGCTCTTCATCAACATCTGGAACATTGAATGTCACTCCATGAGGTACTCTATTCAAGCGCCTCCCACCTGATCTTTTCCTCTTCTTCCTTGGTGCCATGATTTTCAATGATCCTATACATTGTAAGCGATCAAGTGTCAGAAAAACAATGTATAAACATTCTAAAACACATATATAAGTACAAAAAACAGGTATAAACATTGCAAAATAGAAAACAGATCTATTTTATCATTCAAATCTGCTCAAAAGTCAATGAATCTAATTCAGGTTAGCACCTTATAAAATCATTTTGGTGCCCATTAAAAATCACTCCTACATATTAATCTCCTTACTAAAGCACCGGACACCAAACACATTACACCCCAATTAGGGTCGGATTAAAGCATATGACTAATGTTTTTTTTGTTGGGTATCCAATTCTTTTACATCATTTAATTTGGGTTTACATATATATAAGTAGTTATAGATGTATTTATATGTATTTGTATAAATATATGTATACATGTATCTGTGGATACATATAATTACATAGTTACATGTATGCATATATTTGTACATATACATATATATCTATATATACATAGATATATGTATGTATATATATCAATGTTCAAAGCACATTGTATAGACTTGGGTTTTCAGAAAAGAGCACAAGAAATTAACCAAGGGTTTCATAATAATAATTCCTCACTAAAAGAAATACAGAAGTGCATTTTCAGATAGATACAGAATATTCCAGGCAAGGGTTTCATGAGATTAATTCCTTAAGCACACGAATTTGGAAGAAACCATGCAAGGGTTTTGACAAATACATATTTATTTTAATAGGTTTGCCGATTTATGCCCAAAGTGACATGGGTTTTTTATAAAAAGGTCGAAGTAGACCAAAAAATATTATTTTGCAGACATGTGTTCAAATCCACGAAATTCCTGATCATTTTTGGAGACAAAATCATGAGACAATCGACTTTACCAGGTCGTATTTAATCATTTAAGCACAAAAAAAAACCAAATTCACATTGTTTTTTTTAGGGTTTAGGGTTTAGGGTATGTATGTATGTATGTATGTGCATACGTACATACATACATACATAGATACATACATACATATATACATATATATATATATATGTATGTATGTATGTATGAAGCTGGATACATACATACATACATACATACATAGATTCAATGTGGGAAAAGGAGTGTAAGAGGAATGATTTATTTCATAAACAAGCAGTAATAATTTTTCAATCATCGAATAAATCCTTCATGGGTCGTGAAAGATGCAAAAGAAAATGATTAACCAGTACCATTGTTTGCATTTTAAAAGGATAGGCAAAGGATAGACATATACATCGATTTGCTGAATGAACAAGAGACACATAATGTAAAATGACAAATATATTTATGCTAGCCTATTGTATGTGCAATGGGAAGTAGAAAAATATAAACAAATGCTAGGCTATTGTATTGGACAGCCAAATGAAACGTATTTAAACAGAGTTTTAGACGTATATATGTGTGTTTGTGTATGTATATGCGTACATATATACATGTATATATGTATTTGTATATATGTGTATATGTTTTTAAATACATAATACACATATATTAAATGCATGTATATATATATATACATATATACACACACATATACATATTAAACCTTGATAAATGACCAAACCAGACAAATGACCAAAAATAAATAAATATAAATAGGTACACATATAAGCAAAAATAAATGACAAATATAAACCCTGATATAAACACAGAAGGAAATGACAAATGAGCAAAAAAATACAAATATAAATATAGGTACCATTGTTTGCATTTTCAATGGATAGGCAAAGGATACACACATATACATCGATTTGCTGAATGAACAAGAGACACATAATGTAAAATGGAAAATATATGTATGCTAGCCTAAGTTGTATGTGCAATGGAAAGTAGAAAAATATAAACAAATGCTAGAATGTATAAAGTAAGAAGATACTGCATAAATGAAAATAATTATAAGTACCTACCTGAGACTTGGGATATTAGAGGAATGTGTAGAGGAATGTAAAGAGGAATGTGCAGAGGATGCTTGTCGTTGCTTTCAATTTTGTAGAGAATAACATGCAATTGTGAATGCCGCTGGCTACTTTCCCCCTCTTTTTTAGGAATTTGAATTTGAAAATTGAATCCATTCAATTTGGTTGTTGTGTTTGAAATTTGAATTTGTTTGAGCATTTGAATTTGAAGCTGCAAGTTACGTAGGTTTTTAAAGATGATATGACTGAATTCTACATTACATTTGGATTTGATGTTTATTTGGGGAGCCTTACACCTATATTTAATTGTTCAGGTACCTACAGGAAATGAAATAAATACATATAGCTACTAGGGAATGTGTGAAAGACTGTGCATTTCAAATCCTATATAGTTAAAAGGAGATTGTGATTATGTCATGTAAAGCACCATTAGCTGTGCATGTATACTTGTAAATGTAAAATGTAGTGAGGGAAAAACATTTGCAAGTGGGGGTATTTGTAACAGTAAATGTTTTAAATGAAATTGTAAATGAGCCTTTTTATGTGCAAGTTGACTTCTTTTATAAATGCAAAGGCATGCTTAGCTATCTACTATGACTGGTGAGTGACTCATTCTGTTATGAGAAGCTATTGGTGTTGTTATAATTTTTTATTTGTTCATAAAAAGTTTTTTAATGGATCAAAGTTAAAAAATTTTTTGGGGGTGGAGTGAGCATGGAGGTGGTGGTTATTCAATGGGTGGTGGATACTGGGTCTTCTCCCCTATAATTCTCCATCTTTGCACCACATTTGTTGCTTTATGAGTCTCATCCATGGAAATCCATAACACCACATCTGTTCCTTTCAACACTACATCTATCAAAATTATCCAACACATCTTTCTGAACTGAAAATTTTGACTCAATCCTTGAGTATGTAGACTTTACCTCTAAATATAGACATTGACCTTACATACAGACCAAAGACTTGTCTAGTTTTTCCTTTACTTTTAACACTTTAAATCCTATTTTCCTAGCTTAAGTTGCATCTTTTAGCTTAGCGTCTATAATCTACCATCATAGTTAATCACCTTTGTCTTTTGAATCTAGGAAACCTATTAGACCTTGATTGGACCAGAATCATTTATTTAAGTATCTTGACCTCGTAATATTTTATCTATCTTGTCCACAAGTTGAGCCTCAAACTCATAAGTATAGTTAGGGTTCACCTAAATATCTATCCACAAGTGAAGCCTTAAACTCATAAGTCTAGTTTAGGTTCACTTTTAGCCAATCATTGTCCTAGTTTTATCCTTCTTAAGGTCTTGATATTTTGATCTATTACCATGGTCCATCATCATTTGTCTAGTATCCTTTTCAAAATCCAAAATCAAAATCCAGAAAATCCCAAAAACATAGTCTAAATATAATTGTCAATCTGCATCTTTATATCCAAAAAATCCTAAAAAAATAGTGTAATTTCCTTGCAGTCCTAATTTGCATACATCCCCAAATTAGCAAAATTCCAAAAAAATACACAAAATCATAAAATCCAAAAAACATTTGAAAAGTCATAATCTGACCAAACTCCACTAGCTTATCCATCCAAACCGTCTCATTATCCATTCTAATCCAAAATCATAAACATGTTTTCATTTTACCTTGATCTTCTCCGTAGTCAAGATGAACACTGTATGCTCCATCAATACCAACAAACCACAAGCCTTAGCAATCCATTCATCGATCCTCAATACCAATCACCCATAGTCTTGAGAACTAGCCACTTATCTACCCCTCTTACCAACAATTCATAAGCTCTAGTCATTCATCCATCTACCTTCACTATCAAGAACCAATTAACACAATCCATACCATTAATCCCCAACAAACATCCATTAGTCATCCTTATCCTATCCTTGACAAGGGAAATCAATCTTCCATCCAAAGCATTCCTTAGCACCAAATCATATCGCAAATCCCTATCTCCCATGCATATCCTAAACTTTCACCCCCATAACCAAACCAATAAAGTCTTATAGCCTCTGCATCCTATTCTAATTTGTCATCCACTAAGCCATTACAAGGAACTCTGGATCCCAATCCACAAATCCATGTCCAATAAAAACACATTTAGCAATGCTCTTTGAGGACAACTAGAAAGGGATCTTGTTCAAATGCTATATGAAATAAAAGTTAGGCAATCCAATCACATTGCTAATCCTACACCATCCAACCATCTTTCACCATCATATCCTCCATTTCCTACCAATCTTGAAAAAGAGCTTACTATTGAAACTCCATTATTGTCATGTCAAAATATTGAATCCAGTGAACAAAATTCTAGATCATTGTCCAAAATCACATTCCATTTCCTAAACCTTTGGATCTATGTCAAGATAAAAGTCCAAATCATGATGAAATAAACTCCAAGATAAATCAAAGTTACCCAAAGAGTCTCTATAGATCATTATGATATACAAGTTAAATCAATCTTCGATCAATATCCTATTCATAAAATCCATGATAATCCAATCATTTACTATGATCCAATACTTGATTCTACCCAAAAATCACCTATAGATGATCATGACATCCATGATAATCCAATCCTTGAGTCTATCTAGGAATGCCCTCTAGATGATCATGATATCCAGGATAATCGAATCTTGGATTAAGATCTTATTCCTTTCCATGTCATCCATGATCCAAACAAATAATGTTGACCCTATCTATATTCCAGTCACCTCCACCTCTGCAGATGCGATACTTTCTTCCATTGGACACATAGATGATCTTCCTCCAGAACAAAAGTCTCCTACTCTAGGCATATTTAAAAATGATCAAGCTATAGCTGAATTCATAGGACTTTATGGTGATGACCATAAGGAAGGTTTCTACATTGACTTTGAAGAACTGATATATTTTGAAGAACCATCAAAATTGAATATTTGACAAAATAAGGCTGAAGATATCGATCAGGAAAAAAGTAAACTTTATCATAGAGGATAGTGAACTTGTACCTTGGAGGAATTCATTTCATATTTCTTCCCATAAAATGAAATTGAACCTATCTCTTCGTTTAGATGCAAAGAAACATTCATCCTGCCAAGAAAACTTGCAGCCTTCGCTAGTTTCCTCCTTCCACTGACCAAATCCCGCTACCTGCCCCACACAAGGAAATTGCTCCTGCTACTCCACTAACATTTACACTTTACATAATTGATCTTCATGATAACTGTTATGAGCTCAAATATCAAATGAGAGGACAATCCAACAATAACCAATTCTGCCTGCAGTGACTGTGTTGTATAATCATAAAGATCTCATCATTTCATCCACTGAAGAGAAAATGGGCATGATTTATCGTAATAATGCAAAAAAAAAACTACTCAGAATCCAACGATCATTGCATTCTATGAGATGCCATCTCTTTGAGGCATTTTGTCAAATAGTTAGGACACCTCACCTTATCTATACTTGCATATTTTGTATATATGTCAATCAGGGTAGTCACTACCATTATATTTGACAAAAATCCATTTTCAGTCACTTTCCGGTGAATTTCCACACCCTGTTCTAAAATTCTCTTTTTTTGGTGCAGGCATGGAAGATGCTTGCAAAGGTTCAGGAATTTGGCTTTACACCCGCTGATTACATTTGCTTTTAAGTTTCTAAAACTTTAAAACCAATACATTTTGCGTATATCTTACAGCCATCGCAATCCATAAAATCAGATTTCTTTGAGGCATTTAGTCGAACCGTTCACATGTTTTCTTGAAGTTTCTAACTCCTATTCAATAAATCATTCTGTAAATTGGTATGGCGCTGAAAGAATTTGGATTTGTACCAGCCAATTATATTTACATGCAAGTTTCTGAAGTGGAGACAACTTCTTTGAGGCGTTCTGTGAAACAATTCAGAGGCTTTTCCTATGATTCCACATTTGCATTCACATTGACCAGAGTAGTTAAATGCTGTTTCAAAGCTCTTATATTTTTTTGGCAAAAGTTATGGAATTTGTATTTACGCCTGCCAACATATCCATTTTGTGTAAATACTGCGATCATTGTTGTCCATGAAACACATTTCTTTGAGACAGCCATTTGAATACTCCGCGTGCCTTAACATGCTTCCACATTTAGCATGCATATTTACCAAAATTCTATTTCGTTATGTTTCACTGCCAAGACATACACAGCTTAAGCTTCCATCTTAGCAAGGGCATTGAGAATATAGTTTAAATACTCTGCAAACATATCTGCCTTACATAATTTCCAGCTCTATCACCTGCAGTCATGGTGTGCCAAGAAACCACATTTCTTTGAGGAAGACTGTCAAACAATTTCAAACCTTGCCTATGTTGCAAATTTGTACTTTTCATTTGTCCAAAAGTTTGCACCAGCTTGCTCAAACATTCAATTTCATTGATATCTGGAACCATTGCTGTCAATGAATGCTTTGGAAATAACTAACTTTGTTTTTCCCTTGTCTTTTCGGCTGTAGGAAATTCACCGCTAGTAATTCATGGAAGGAAAATTCACCGTCAACAATTCACCATGGGAAAATTTACCGCTACGTCAAAAATTCATGCAATTAATTTTTTGTGCGGTGAATTGTCATGATGGTGAACTTTCCCGCAATGAATTTTCTGTCGGTGAATTTCCCGCGGTGAATTTTCTGTCGGTGAATTGCTGGCCGGATACCCTCTTTTCAAATGCTCAAGTTAAAGAAATTTTAAAATTTGTGCAAAGCTAAAATTCACTCAAATACAAGCAAACGGATGTTCAAATTTGCTGAAATGTGAGCAGTGCAGATTAGGATTTCTAAAAATTTGAGCATTGAGGTTAAAATGCGGTGAAAAGTGAGCAAAATGAGATTCAAATTTATTCAAATGTGAGCACATAGGTTAGAATTTTGAAAAAGATGAGCATGCAGGTTAGAATTTGCAAAAAATTGAGCATAGGGAAATTTTTTTGGCCAAATGCAAGTAAATTTAGTTAGAATTTGGCGAAATGCGAGCAAAAGGGCTAGAAAATGGGAAAAGTTGAGCAATGAGGTTAGGATTTAGATAAAAGTGAGAAACAAGCTTAAACCCATTCAATGTGCCTCAAATTAAACATTTAAAAGCTCAAAAACCTCATTTAATAATTATTTAAAACCTTTAGAAAAGTTTTAAAATAATTATTTATATTTTCCAATAACCCTTTGACAATTCTTTATCGCTGCAACACTGAAACCTGCATAACTTTCAATTGAAAAAAATCTTTTTTCCTTGAAATTATCATCATGATGAGCAAAACCAGAAAAATAATTTCAATTTGAGAAACCGGTTTTTAAACTTTAATTATTTCTGACATTTTGTCTAAAAAAATTAAAACTTTAATTTCTCTCAATTGGGAAGCTGGGGTTGCTGCACAAACTTGCCATATTGCTCGGAAATGCCCCCAAAAAAAAACCCTATAAGACAAATCCTTCTAAAAACACTTGGTTCTCAAGATTAAATTGTCTCCACTCTTTCACCAATGTAGGAGATTGATTTTAAATGCAACTAGAACCACTCATATAAAACCTTCAATTTAAACATTTGACATTTAAATTGATATTGCCAATCAAAATCCACCAATGAGACTCGAGAATTACAATTGCATATGATGACTTGCAAAAAAAGGCATGACATGACTAACTAGTGATAGAGTTTTGTAAAATGATAACCCTAATCATACTTAAAATGGATGATATGAAAATACCATAGGAAACCCATACTAACAATACATTTAAAGATGACAACAAATATTTAGAAATGAGCATGTTGAAAAACAAGGGACAACACATTGTAATTCAATTGTAATAAAATTAAAATAAATGGTTGTGTTATTCTTCTTTATTCATTTACTGCAATAATGAATTATTTTGTATATTTAGTGTCTATTCAATTACAAGTAATTAGAACTAATGTTACTAACACTTTCACCTAAACAAGGTTCAAGGATTACGTCGATACAAAACTATATGTATGTTAATATGTTATAGAGTATGTGTTTGTGCATGAATAGGCTACAAGTTAAAAGTTCTAGTTGCATGTGGTTGGATTAAATAATTAATAATAAGTGCTAAATAAGAGAATGAAATAAACTTAAGCAAATCTATATTTTTTCCTTAAAGAAATCAAGTATGATCTAATTATGAAATATTTGCATGCAGATTTAAAACATAAAACAATACTAATGGAAAAAGAGATTTACCATCAATTTGACAAAGAAAACAAAAAAAGGAAATATAATGTTCCCATCTAGTTGTCAAATCAATATTTATCTGGATTTTATGTGATAAGTGGATTAATTTTGGATACTTTTACTTGATATTTTGGAGGCTTTTACCATTAAATGACAACTTGTTTACTTTTAAACAACACTCCTACTAGGATTTGGTAAAATATTGTCACTCTAGCTAAGGTTTGCTAAAATTTTGCTTTATTTGTGAATTTAGGTTCAAAAGCCCTAAAAAACCCTACCTAGTTTTTTCTACCCTACACTTTATTTTTAATTTGTCATTGACCTACTCCCTCAACTCTCAATGTCATTAGTCATTTTATTAAGTCGTTTGCAATGTTAAGTTATCAACCCCTTGATCCTCTCTTAGCACTCACTTAAGAAGAAGATTTTGCATGTGCTTAATTAAATGGCTTAAGTAAGCCCAAACTTAATATATGGTTCACATCACTCATTATACCTATTCGCTAATCCATATGAAGTATTTTATTAAGAAATGGAACACCACAAAACTGTGGAAGGGTTGGCACTTGACTCCTTTTAGTGGCTTCCTTTCAACATGATTTTGCGAGTTTGCGAATAGTTTTATAAAGGTTAAGTTAATTGTTGTGCAACTGTGGAAAGGGGAAAGGTCTCAATGCCATGCTTTTTAAAGATATTCTACAAGTCTGTAGGATGATTCAAGAAGATCTACATGATTCACAAAACCACAAAATAAGGACACATGGAATCATCTCAATGTTCCAATGGGATTTCTATCAAAGGCTAGGATTGTGAGCAATAAAATGACAATACGTGGCACAATCTCATGATGATTATGTATCCTAGCACAATTTAAAGTTTAAAACAACTTAAAAACACATGTTTATATCATAAGTTACTTGATTGCTCAATGAACATATGATGGATGGCTATAGTTGAATTTTAGAATGAAATGCACAAAGTACTAGGCTTGTGAAACCAAAGGTCTCCAAAATTACCCTATAACTATTAGATTTATGAAGATCAATGGTTGAGAATTAATTTGAGATGGAACATTTGAATGACACCACCTCTCGCCAAAAGTGATCAATTAATAGAAGGCACAAAAATGCAAGACAACTATTGAATTTATTTCTAAGTGTTTGTACGAAATTGTAATGTACTAATTGTGTAGTCTAGAGGTAACACATTTCATTAACTTTAATATTTGAGAAAAAGGAAAGAATAAGTGATCAAGTTCTACTGCTAAGTGATTTTATTTTTAAGTGAGAGGGTTAGCACATAGGGAGATTGCTCATTATAGTGCATCAAAGAGATTTTGGGTTCCAACACAACCAGTCCACACTTGTCAATGTCTTTATATTAATATTTTCAAGAATCAAAATTTTGGGTAAGTGAAAGATAAAAATCCTATGTTTCATATTTTCTTAATTTTTTTAATCTTGGGGTTTAGGGCTAAGAAGATGAGAGGCTTAAGAAAAATTAAGGACATAAGAGGGACTTAACACTATACAATCATGTCTACCACCACTACCATAGAAGTTGTTGGGAAAGGGAAAGAAAAATCAAATAGAAAAATACATTATGTTGGAGTGTCTATAACCCCAAGTTTCATGGATGAATACAATGATATTTATGATCTTGAAATCTATGGTAGGCTTACCTCAAAACTTATATTTTTATTTGAGTATAAGGTTGCAAAGAAAATGAAAAATAGTAAAACAATGCCAATTAATAGTATCACTACACTGTGGGGTATGTGCACCAAGTTGTGACACAAAAATGGCTCTTAAGATGCCACTTTGTTCTTGAAATCAACAAAGTCTGATATTCACAAGAAAATGAAGATAGTTACGCTCAAAATTTGAAGATGCAACAAGAACAAGAGTTGTAGTTCTTTGAATCTACATTCTAAGCTACTATTATTTTTTAAAATAATGGAGATTAAGGGTTTAAAAAATTGGGGCTGCGAAAAGTGGTGCTATTTTTATCAAAAAAACAACATAGCGTTTGTTGTGGCCTCCCTCAAAAGTTAGCTTTTTTTAAAGTTTCAAAAATCACAATGATGAGAAATTAGCTAACACCATGTAGTTTATCCTAGTTTTTCTGGCAATCTTTTTAATGAATATAAATATTTTACTAATTTTCAAAGTGGACACATCTTGAAAAGAGAAAATTTGAGCGTCCCCCCCTTTAAATTTTGAAAACTAATTAAAAATCAATTTTTTTCATTACGTGTAGAATGGAGTCTAGTTTCTAAAAAGTAATTTGTTTAAAAATTTGATGAAAGAGTAAAAATCTATACCCAAACTAGCACATGTTTGTTTTTGACAAAAAATAGAGGCACTAACAAGATAAGTTATAGATGAAAACCTTAACATAATAAAAATGTAATTTTTTTAATATATTTAGATAGCTAAGAGAGAGCCTAACCTCATAACAATATTTTTATAAATTTGTATTGAAACATGTATGCAAACTTGATGGAGAGCATGATAAAAAATGTGTGAAATTTTCTCACCCTTTGAAAAAATCATTTCTTTGTAATGAAATGGTCATCCAAACCAAAGGTTTGGTTTCACCCAATGCAATCCATTTTGATGAGCACCCAATTTGGCACTCGCCAAATGTGAATGATGAGTTTTTTGAATATTTTTTTTTTGTTTCTTTGTCTTTCTTAGTCACTCAAACTATATACATGCAATAAAAAATTAAGTATAAGTTGACTATATATAGTTTTAATATGTTTGAGAGTGGTTTCAGATCTCTTGGAGTTATAATGCAAATTTTTGCTTTTGGAAGATCTTATAATTTTTAGACTTTATCAAATTTCAATAATTAGGAGGTCAAATTTTAATAATCAGTAAGTTGTATCATGTTTCTCTCTCTCTCTCTCTCTATCTCACTCATTGTTCATCTCTTATGCTCTAGACCTCTCTCTATCACTATCTCCATCCCTTTATCTAACTCTATCTCCTTTGAGCTCAAGAACTACCTCTCTACCTATCCATCTATCTCCCCCTCTCTCTATCCCTCCTTCCCTATCTAATCTCTATCTCCCTCCCTCCTTCTCTACATCTCTTTGTCTCCCCTCTTTCTCTCTCTATATCCCCTTCCCTCTCTACTTCTCTCTATCTTGTTACTCTCTCTGTGTGTCTCCCCTTCTCTAGTTATCTTTATCTCACTATCTCACTTCTCTCCCTCCCTCCCTACCTAATTTCTCTATCTCCTATCTCTCTCTCTCCTTCCCTCTCTACTTCTCTTTATCTCACCTCTCTCTCTCCCTCCCTCCTTCCCTCACTAATTTTTTCTATCATCCCATATCTCTTCTTTCCACCCTCCTTTGATCTATACTTCTCTCTATCTAACATATCCCTCTATACATATTTCTCTCTCTCCCTCCCTCCCTCCTTCCCTTTCAACCTCTCCACCTTCCTCCTTACCTATCTTCTCTCTCTATCACCTCTCTCTTTCACTACCAATCCCTCCTTCCCTCCTCTCTCTATATCTCACATCTCTCTCACCTCTCTCCCCCTCCCTCTCTACCTCTCCCTCACTCTCTCCTTCCCTCTCTACTTATCTCTATCTCCCCATCCCTCTCTCTACCTACCTCTTTCTCTCCATCCCTACCTCTTTCTCCATCTCCCCTCTCTACTTACCTACCCCTATATATCTCTTTCTCTCTCCCTCCCTCCCTTCTTCCCTCTCCCAATATTTCCACCTTCCCTCTCCACATCTCTCTTTTTCTATCAATTCTCTCCCTCTCTCTCCTTCCTCTCTCTATCTCAACTCTCTCTTCCTACCTCTCCCTCCCTCCTCTCTCTACATCTATTTATATCTCTCTCTCCATCCCTCCCCCTCTTTCTATATCTCCTCTCCCTCTCTCTACCTACCCTCATCTCTCTCCCCCTCTTTTTATCTCTGCTCGCTCTCTCTCTACCTAACTCTCTCTACTTCTATTTATCTCAACTATCTCTCTTTACCTCTCCCTCCCTCCCCCTTCTCTCTACTTCTATTTATCTCATCTATCCTACTTTACCTCTCCCTCCCTCCCCTCTCTCCTAACCTCCCTCATCTCTCTTTTCCACCCACCTTCACTCTCTACTTCTCTCTATCTAACCTATCCCTCTACACCTCTTTCTCTCTCCCTCCCTCCCTCCTTCCCTCTCTCAATATCCCCACCTTCCTCCTTACCTCTCTACTTCTCTCTCTATCACATCTCTCTATCACCTCTTTCTCACTTCTCCCTCCCTCCCTCTCTCTCTCTCCCCTTACCTCTCTACTCTCTTCCTCTCTATCTCACCTCTCTCTCTCTCACCTCTCTCTCTCCCTCCCTCCCTACCACTCCCTACCTCTCTCCTTCTCTATTTCTCTCTATATCCCCCTCCCTCTCTCTAGATACCTCTCTTTGTTTCTCTATCTCTCACCTCTCTCTCTTCATCCCTACCTCTCCCTCCATCTCTCCCTCTCTATCTACTTCTCTCTACCTACCCATCTATCCATCCTTCCCTCTCTCAATCTCTATACCTTCCTCCCCTCTCTAATTATTTATCTCTACCCTCTTTCTATCTCAACTTACCCTCTCTCTACCTACATCTCTCTCTAATTATATCTATCTCAACTATCCCCCCTCTCTCTCCCCTCTTTCTATCTCTTATTTCCATCTCTATACCAACCTATCTCTCTCTTTCCCCTCTTTCTATCTCTACTTTCCCTCTCTCTACCTGCCTCTCTCTCTATTTAATTATATCTATCTCAAATATCCCTCTTTACCTCTCCCTCCCTCCACTCTCTCTACCACTCTCCCTCATCTCTCTCTCCCCCCTTTCCTCTCTACTCCCTTTTTCTCTATCTCACCTCTCTCTCCCTACCTATCCCACCCTCTCTCCTCTCTCTCTATTTCTCTATCACCTATCTCTTCATCTCTACCTCTCCCTTTATATCTCCTTTCCTCTCTACTTCTCTCTACCTACCTATACCTCCCTCCTTCCCTCTCTCAACCACTCCACCTTCCACCTTCCCTCTTTAATTATCTCTATTACATCTCTTTTTCCCTCTCCCTCTCTACTCTTCTCTCTTTCTATCTCTATCAACTCTCTCTTTTGTCCCTTTCTATATCTTCTCTCACCATATCTACCCTACTCTCTCTCTCTATCTAATTCTATCTATCTCAACTATCCATCTTTACCTATACCTCCCTCCCATATCTCTTTCCCATCCTCCCACCTCTCGCTCACCTCTCTCTCTCTCTCTCTCTCTCTCTCTCCATATCTACCTCTCCCTCTATCTCTCCTCTCTCTCAATATCTCCAGCTTTCTCCTTCCCTATCTACTTCTCTCTCTAATTGTATTTATCTCAACTACCACTCTTTACCTTACCCCCTCTTTTTCCCACTCCCTCCCCTCTCTCTCTCACACCCTACCTCTTCTCTCTCACTTCTCTCTCCCTCCATTCCTCCCTCCCTCCCTCCTTTCCTCCCTCCCTCCTTCCCTCTCTACTTATCTCTATCTCCCACCTCCCTCTCTCTACCTACCTCTCTCTCCCCATCCCGAGCTCTCCCTCCATCTCTCCTTCCCTATGTACTTATCTCTATCTCTCGTCTCCACATCACTACCTAACTCTTCCTTTATAAATCTTTACTAATCTCTCTCTACCTACTTATCTATCTCACTTATAAATCTTTACATCTCTCTCCCTCCTCTCTCTCTCTCCCACCATCCCTCCTCTCTTTCTCTCTGATGTGCACACATATGTGATATAAAAAGGGGAGGAATGTGAGGAGATTGAGAGAGAAAGAGGGTAGAGAGAGGGAGAGAGTGAGAGAAAGAGGGGGAGGGATAGAGAGGATGGAGGGAGAGGTAGGGAGAGAGTAGTGAGGGGAGAGAGAGGGGGGAGAGAGAGGTGATAGAGAGATGTGGTAGAGAGAAGTGGAGAGAAAAGGAGGAAGATGGAGAGATTGAGAGAGGGGAGGACAGAGGGAGAGAGTGAGAGAAAGAGGGGGAGGGATAGAGAGGATGGAGGGAGAGGTAGGGAGAGAGTAGTGAGGAAAGGAGAGAGAGGGGGGAGAGAGAGGTGATAGAGAGATGTGGTAGAGAGAAGTGGAGAGAAAAGGAGGAAGATGGAGAGATTGAGAGAGGGGAGGGGAGATAGAGGAAATTAGAGAGGGAGGGAGAGAGAGAGAGAGAGAGAGAGAGAGAGAGAGAGAGAGAGAGAGAGAGAGAGAGAGAGAGAGAGAGAGAGAGAGATGGGGAGATAAATAAGTAGAGAGGGAAGGAGAGAGGGAGGGAGAGGCATGGAGAGAGGGAAAGATATGTAGTTAGGGGGGAGAGAGAGGTTAGAGAGTGAGGAAGTAGGGTGGGAGAGAGAGGGGAGGGAGGGAGATGTAAATATGGATAGTTGAAATAGATAGAATTAGAGAGAGATAGGGAGAGAGAGTTGAGATAGAGAGAGTAGAGAGGGAGAGAGAGAGGTGTGATAGAGAGAGAAGTAGAGATGGAAGGAGGAAGGTGGAGATACTGAGAGAGGGAAGGATAGATGGAGGGAGAGGTAGGGATGGAGAGAGAGAGGTGAGAGAGATGAGGGAGGGTGGGAGAGAGAGGGGAGGGAGGGATAGGTAAAGAGGGATAGTTGAGAGAGAGGAGGGAGGGAGAGGTAGGGATCTAGAGAGAGGTGATATCTCTCTCTATCTTCCACCAACCTTCACTCTCTACTTCTCTCTATCTAACCTATCCCTATATACCTCTTTCTCTCTCCCTACCTCACTCCTTCCCTCTCAATCTCTTTACTTTCCTCCTTACCTCTCTACTTCTCTCTCTATCACATCTAGCTATTACTTCTATTTCTCTCCCTCCCTCCATCCCTCTCTACTCTCTTTGTCTCTATCTCACCTCTCTTTCCCTACCCATCCCTCCTTCCTCTTTCTCTTTGTCTCTCTCTCTCACCTCTCTCTCCCTCCCTCCCTACCTCTCATTCCCTCTCCAATTCTCTCTATCTCCCCCTCCCTCTCTCTACCTACATCTCTCTCTCTCTCTCTCACCTCTCTTTCCATCCCTATCTCTTCCTCCATCCCTACCTCATCCTCCATCTCTCCTTGCCTCTATACTTCTCTTTATATATTCCCATCCCTCTCTCTACCTACCTCTCTCTTTATTTCCCTCTCTCTCACCTCTCTCTCCATCCCTACCTCTCCCTCCATATCTCCTCTCTCCACTTCTCTCTACCTACCTATCCGTCATACCTCTTTCTCTATCCTTCCCTCCTTCTATCTCTCAATCTCTCCACCTTCCTCCTCTCTCTACATCTTTCTCTCACTTCTCCATTCCTCCGTCCCTCTATCTCAACTATCTCTCTCTCTCTCTCTATCTATCTTTCTATCTCTCCCCCTCTTTCTATCTCTCCTATCTCTCTCTCTCCCTTCTATCTATCTAAACTATCCCTCTTTACTTCTCCCACCCTCCCTCCTCTCTCTCTCTTCCTTCCACCAACATTTTCTCTCTACTTCTCTCTATCTAACCAATCCCTTTATACCTCTTTATCTCTCCCTCCCTCCCTTCTTCCCTCTCTCAATCTCTCTACCTTACTCCTTACCTCTCTCTCTCTCTCTATCTCACCTCTCTCTCTCCCTTCCTCCCTACCTCTCCTTCCCTCTCTACTCTCTTTCTCACCCTCATCTCTACCTACATCTCTCTCTCTCTCTATTTATCTCTCTCACGGGTATGTGTAGGATCATGATGGGCCAAAAAGTGGCAATATGATGGGTATTTGTAGGATATGTGGCTACTGACTTTTTTTTAACCCAAAATAGATAAAATGAAAAGGGTTTTTAAAGGAGATTCTTAGCTTTCCACCAATATAAATTATGCTATACTTTGAATTTAATTAATAATTATTATTCATTTTCTATTTGAATTACTACTAAAGTCTTGATTGATAGGCTAATTGAAAAACATCTATAGCTTTCAAACGCTATCACATTTTTGGAATCCAAAACATGCATCACATTCTATGCTTCACATACTATAGGATTAAAAAAATAAAAATTGAATTTCATGAAGTTTTGACCAAGTTAAGGTGGTCGACATATGAGGTTTTATATTTTTTAAAATTTGTAATAAAAAAATCATATTAAATTATTTACTGGAAAAAATTACAAAAAATATGCATCACATCCAAACATGAGTCCTCTCTATGTCTAAAATATTATAAAAAATATTATCATTTTATTGTGGTTAGTGGTCGACAAACACCTACTTCTTATTTTTCCCTGAATTTAACTACTATGCATTGAAATTTCAAATTTTCACCAAATAGATTTAAAAAAAATATATAACTAGTAGTTTAAAACTACATTCAATTTTCTACAGATTCTATTCTTACATATTTTTAAAATAATATAGATAACTTATTCAAATTTTTACGTCAAGTTGCCTAACTCTGATTTTTATGAATTTTTTGCCACTTAAGGGCCTATTTTTTCCATGATGATCCTGCACATACCCTCACTTATCTATCCATGCCTACCTCTCCCTTTATATCTCCTTCCCTCTCTACTTATTTCTACCTACCTATCCCTCTATACATGTTTCTCTCTCCCTACCTCCCTCCTTCCCTCTCTCAATCTCTCCACCTTCCTCCTCTCCCTACTTCTCTCCTTCTCACTTCTCCCTCACTTCCTCTCTCTCCTTCCCTCTCTCTCTCTCTCCCTCCTCCTCTCTCTCCTCTCCCTCTCTACCTACCCCCTCTCTCCTCTCCCTCTCTCTACCTACCTCATCTCTCTGTCTCTTTCTTTGTCTCTCTCTAATGTGCACCAAGATTTGATACAAACATGGGAGAAAGGTTGGGAGATTGAGAGGGAGGGAGAGGTAGGAATTGAGGGAGAGAGAGGTGAGATAGAGAGAGGGGGAGGGAGGCATAGATATTTAGAGATGTGATAAGAGAGAGAGAGAGGGAGAAGTGAGAGAGAGAGATGGGCGAGGGAGGGAGAGAGAGAATGGAAAGATAAAGAGAAGTAGAGAGAGGAGAGAGTGAGAGAGAAAGAGGGGAGAGAGAGAAATGGGGATGGGGAGGTGAGATAAAGAGAGAGTAGAGAGGGAGGAAGGGACAAGTGAGGGGTTATAGAGATAGAAGTAGAGAGGGAAGGAGGGAGGGAGGGAGGGAGGGAGAAAGAGGTATAGAGGGATAGGTTAGATAGACAGAAGAAGAGAGGGAAGGTAGGTGGGAGGAAGGAAGAGATAGAGATAGAGATAGAGATAGAGATAGATAGAGAGGGGGAGATACAAAAAAATAGAGAGGCAAGGAGGGATGGAGGGGGAGAGAGACAAAGAGAATGGGGAGATATAGTGTAGGGAGGAAAGGAGAGAGTGAGAGAGAGAGAGAGAGAGAGAGAGAGAGAGAGAGAGAGAGAGAGAGAGAGAGAGAGAGAGAGAGAGAGAGAGAGAGAGAGGGAAGGAGATATTGAGAAATAAAGGGGAGGAGGTGGGGAGGAGGTGTGAGATAGAGGAGGCCAGGAGGTAAGGAAGGGAGGAGGAAAGAATGGGGGATGGGTGGATGAGAGATAAGTGGGAGGGAGAATGAGTTGGAGAGAGAGAGAGAGAGAGAGGAGAGAGAGAGGAGAGAGAGAGAGAGAGAGAGAGAGAGAGAGAGAGGGGGGGGGAGGGAGAATGGTGAGATATAGAGAAGTAGAGAGGGAAGGAGAGAGTGAGAGAAAGAGAGGGAGAGAGAGGGGGAAGGAGAGAGTGAGAGAGAAAGAGGGGAGAGAGGACTACTAATCTAATTTCCTACAGGTTCAATCTTGTGTGTTTGCAATTTTTAATTAGGAAAATTTGGAATTGGTGCTTAAAAGAACAATCATCTACTATGTTTTGTGCACTTGCACACATGTGATTCAGTCTTGTCACTAAAAGTGTGTTGTTTATGTATCATCTCCCCTTGCACTATGTGCGAATCTTAGGTGATGAGGAATATCGACACTTAAGCTTTCCCTTTTTATTTTCAATAGGAGGTCTACCTAAAAGTTCACCCCAAGGTTCGACCTCACACATGCTTTTTCCAATGAGCTATATAAAGGGGTGAAAAATGAAAGTTGAGCTCTATGCACTCATGACTTTCCAGGAATTTCTTCGTGGTCCCAAGCGATTTTGAACATGAGGATTTGAGATTTTGATCTTGCACTTGTGTAGGCAGTGGTGTTTATGGAGTACCTCCACTATGTTCAACCAATTTTTTTTAGAAGCCTAAATTCATTTTGGCCATCAATCTATATTGGTGTAGCATGATATGATCAACATGTGGAGTTACTCGCCATGTACAAACCCTTGTTAAGGTGAAATTAACCCCCTACAAAGAGCTTCTCTTTCTAGGGTAAGAGGTGTTAAGGTGGTACATGACAACATACTCTAGTCATCTATTCAAGGGCCTCATATTTTATTGTGTGATCTTGATATCTACTAATAAACCCACTTGAATATTTAAATTTTTACTTGTCTTCATACTATATTTTTTTGTACAATGCTAGTGAAACCATTGGGGCTTTGCCCCTTAATATTTTACCCAAGAGTTAGAGAGTCAACAACCAAATTTGTATTGTTAGTTCTTGTTGTGTTTTTTGTCCTAAAATTGAAACTATCCAAAATGAAAATTCACTTAGAAACATTAGATTTTAGGTCAAAGACTAGTAAGCCACATTTGTCAAATTCTAAAATGCATCTGTCAAATTATATGTTGCATTTATCTAGAAAGGCCTAGGAAAAGATAAAAACATGCAATCATCTAAAATTGAGCCGCATTTGTTAGTGTACTGTAATTCTCCATCTTTGCATCACATCTGTCACTTTTTGAGTCTCATCCATGGAAATCTATAACATCACATTTATTCCTTTCAACACTATATCTATCAAAATTATCCAACACATTTGCCTAAACTACAAATTTTGACTCAATCCTTGAGTATCTAGACTTTAACTCTAAATATAGACATTGACCTTACATACAGACCATAGACTTGTCTAGTTTTTCCTTTACTTTTAACACTTTAAATCCTATTTTCCTAGCTTATGTTGTATCCTTTAGCTTAGCATCTATCATATAGCATCTTAGTTAATCACCTTTGTCTTTTTAATATAGGAAACCTATTAGACCTTGATCGGACCAGAATCATTTATTTAGGTATCTTGACCTCATAATATTTTATCTATCTTATCCTCAATTTGAGCCTCAAACTTATAAGTATAGTTTAGGTTCACCTAAATATCTATCCACAAGTCAAGCCTTAAAATCATAAGTCTAGTTTAGGTTCACTTTTATCCAAGCATCATCCTAGTTTCATCCTTCTTGAGGTCTTGATATTTTGATCTATTACCTTGGTCCATCATCATTTTTCTAGTATCCTTCTCAAAATCTAAAGTCAAAATCTAGAAAATCCCAAAAACATAGTCTAAATATCATTGTCAATTTGCATCTTTATATCCAAAAAATCCTAAAAAAATATTGCAATTTCTTTGCAGTCCCAATTTTCATACATCCCCAAATTAACAAAAGTCCAAAATAATCCAAAAAATTATAAAATTCAAAAAACATTTGAAAAGTCATAATTCGACCAAACTGCACCAACTTATCCATCCAAACCATCCCATTATCCATCCTAATCCAAACTCACGACCATGTTTTCATTTTACCTTGATCTTCTCTGTAGTCAAGCTGAACACCATATGCTCCATCAATACTAACATACCACAAGCCTTAGTATTCCATTCATTGATCCTCAATACCAATCACCCATAGTCCCGAGTTAGCAATTTATCTACCCCTCTTACCAACAATTTATAAGCTCTATTCATTCATCCATCTACCATCACTATCAAGAACTAGTTAACACAATCCATACCATTAATACCCAACAAACATCCATTAGTCATCCTTATCCTATACTTGACAAGGGAAACCAATCTTCCATCCAAAGCATTCCTTAGCACCAAACCATATTGTAAATCTCTATCTTCCATGCATATCCTAAATTTTCACCCCTATCACCAAACCAATAAAATATTATAGCCTCTACACCCTATTCTAATTTGTCATCCACTAAGCCATTACAAGCCACTCCATCCCAATCCACAAATCTATCCAATAAAAACACATTTAGTAATGCTCTTTGAGGAAAACTAGCAAGGGATCTTGTTCGAATCCTATATGAAATAAAATTTAGGCAATCCAATCACATTGCTAATCATACACCATCCAACCATCTTTCACCATCATATCCTCCATTTCCTATCAATCTTGAAAAAGAGCTTACTATTGAAACTCCATTATTTCCATGTCAAAATCTTGAATCCATTGAAGAAAATTCTAGATCATTGTCCAAAATCACATTCCATTGCCTAAACCTTTGGATCTATGTCAAGATAAAAGTCAAAATCATGATGAAACAAACTCCAAGATAAATCAAGGTCAAGTTACCCAAAGAGTCTCTATAGATCATTATGATATAAAAGTTAAATCAATCTTTGATCAATATCCTATTCATAGAATCCATGATAATCCAATCATTGACTGTGATCGAATACTTGAGTCAACCCAAAGATCACCTATATAGATGATCATGAGATCCATGATAATCCTATCCTTGTTCATAATCCTATCCTTGAGTCTATCTAGGAATCCCCTCTAGATGATCATGATATGATCCATGATAATCTAATCTTGGATCAAGATCTTATTCCTTTCCATGTCATCCATGATCCAAAAATTAACGTTGAACCCATCCATATTCTAGTCACCTCCACCTTTGTAGATGCAATAATTTCTTCCACTAGACACATAGATGATCTTCCTCTAGAACAAAAGTATCCTACTCTAGGCATATTTGAAAATGATCAAGTTATAGTTGAATTCATAGGAATTTATGGTGATGACCATAAGGAAGGTTTCTACATTGACTTTGAAGAATCAATATCTTTTGAAGAACCATTAGAATTGAATATTTCATAAAATTAGGCTGAAGATATCGATTTAGAACAAAGTAGACTTTATCATAGAGGATAAAATTCCAATCAATGGTTTCAAAATACATAATGATGGGTTTGTATCTTGCTTCTCAAATAACAAATACACATGGAAAATATAATATTTTAGAGCATGCAATATCAAGGAAGATGATTGGGCCTACATGAGAAAGGCATTCTAGAACTAGTACTTCATACAAATCCTAGACATCAAGGTCTTGCCTATTCTTCAATTAGAAAATAAAATGATGTTAGTGATACCTGTACAATATTGGGGGAAAATTTATCCAATACAAATATCAAAATAGGGTCCATGGGTAGTCCTTGTCATAATGTTTCTACCAACACTCCTTCCACCCACACCATAAAACATCATTCCAACATAATTAAATCCATAAATTGGAACCAGGAAAAATAAAATACTTACAAATCTAATGTCCAAAATCAAATGTCAAAGGACATTGAATACAAAAATCCAAGTGGAAAAAGAAGTTAAAATGGATCCCAAAGAAAATAATTTAAATCCAATATCTAAGAAAATAGTGGAGCCACAAGAAAATAGGTCTCCTACATGTAGCAAATTTTCACCTCCTTCAAAATGGTCATCACACAACAATTGGTTCCAAACACTATCCTAATCAAAATTCCAAACTCTATCATCCACCACCTCTAGTTTGAAAAATTAAAATTCCTACATCCAAAGTGCCAAATAATTTTTCCACATCTACTCTCATCCATCATAATCTAACATCTTGCCTAAAGTCCAAAAATTCCCACTTCACAAATCTATCACATCTTGGTAGCAAATCTTTATCATAAGGACTCCCATGAAACTTTATCACAATATGCATATGTCGATAAGGCCGACCCTAGTACCATAAAGGATGACAATGACATTGATCAATTGTACACAAGTGTTATGATCTTGACTAGCCAACTCCTCCATAGAGGTCACTATTGGCATACCATGACACTAACATCTATATCAACACCATCAAAGGATATAGAACAGTTAGAGATTATCTAAAACATTAAGCCCATATAAAAATTAAAAATTCATGAAAGTCAAAAAAGCAAAAAATTGTCACCTTGATGAAAACCTAGCAAATAGATGTCTTGTGTGACATCAAAAAACAAAAAACCAAAAAGTGAATAAATTGAAAAAAAATAGTGAAGAGAAATAATTTTTCCAATAGTGCAAACCATTCTTATGTCGCTTTGGATAAGCACCATGATGAAAACCTAGAAAACATGCATCATGTGTAAAATCAATTATCTATGTGGACCATTACACTTGGTGGAAATTTGTCTCATCTTTCATACCTTCCTCATGACATTTCCATCTAGATCCATCTAATCCATATCATTTCCATCCATCTTCCCTACCTACATTGATCTTGATAAGGACTAGGGTACAAACATAAATCATGCCTTGGGAAAAATCTTGAAATGTTAATCCTTTGGTCATACACTATCCATGAAATATCATGTCATTGCCTACATAGTATTATCCAAACTCATATCTTGGAGAAAACAAATTATTATTATGTGACAGTCCTTGGAGATCATATGCTAATTCTTCCATCCAATAATCCTTATGTCTCCTATCATTTACCAAAGTAATTGATTATCCTTTCATACCTATTGTTGGACTTGGTTTTCCCTTGTCAATGGTTTAAGTATTTTAATCCACTTATCCAAAATCCCTCCATAATTCCATCTAGTCCTAAGGTTAGTCCATTCAAATGCAACAAGCCTAATCCATACAAACTTGTTATGCAATCTTGCACACCATTCAAAACATTTCTTGGCTTTGTTCCCATCCTTGCTGCAAACCTTGACTTTTAATCACGAATATGATATGTCTTTCCTACTCCTCACATTGTTTTCGGGATTTTTCCTTCCCATATCAACAGCCTCATCATCAACATCACCAATTAATTGGTTTTTAGCTTGACTAGGGGAAAGATCATGATTTTCCTTGTATCCTTGTTCATACTTGCTTTATTTATTGTGTGTATCTTTGACATGCATTTTTCATCATGGTTTTTATAGCATACCATCCATAACAAAATATCTTCTTCCATAATAAAATCCCCCTTTCCCATCTACCCATATAATAAATCTTTGTCACCACTCTCATCGCCTAAGAATAGTTGACATTTGGTGTCTATTGCTTTCCATACCTATCCATAATAAAGCTTTCCCACCTAATTTCATCCATAATAATGATCTTGTACTTGATTGGGGACAAAATCCTCAACTTAGATTTTCACATGGGATCTTAGACATGGTATTAGAGGAAATTATCACAAAAAAATCCAAAAAAACCTAAATGTTCCTTCAAAAATCCAAAAACAACCAAATATTCCTTGAAAAATACAAAAACATAAAAGAAAATTAAAAATAAAAAAAGTCATGAAATGTCAAAAATGTAAAAAAAAACATTGTCATCCAACATGTGCTAATGTCAATCCAAATGATCAAACTAAGTAGCCTCTATGTGTATCACATAAGCAAGACCATCATTGGTGAGCCCCCGAGGCCTAGGTCTGTCCTAATAAATTATCCATTCATTGCAATCCACATTCCATAATAAAATCTCCTTTTCCAAATTTAGTCAAACTACATTACCTTTGTGTGTCTATGTAGGAAAGGCCATCATGGATGAGCCCCCGAGGCCTAGGTCTATCCCTTAGCTCTCGTCACAATAGATAATATATCCATCAATATCAACATCCCATAATAAATTATCCCTTGGTAAGGTCAAAACTTTTATTAGACACAAGCAGGATATCCTATGGAGAATTGAGCTTCACAAATCATAAAACAACAAATGAACTATCCAACTAGTCTCTAATCCTAATTGATCAATTGCCTAATCATAAGTATCTGTCAACATTAGCTACTTCTATCAATCCTATGATCAATTGTCTTATATAGGCTGTTATACCTTCAAAACCAAACTACTCATCTTATAAGAGGTGTCTCATTCTTGAAACTAAACCTTATCTTATCACTTGTCTTATACAAGATGTTGCATCATCGAAACTAGACTTGATGTCTTATACAACATGCTTCATTTCCTGAAACTAGACACTACCCTTACAATCCTATCAACAGACACTCATTGATTGGCAAGAAGATCTAAATAGCTATCAAATCATTTGGTCCAATTAGTCTTATCTTTTTATTTGATTTTATCTTTTCAATCATGTTACTATGCGCCTTGAGGAAGTCCACAAGTGATGAGAGGAGAGATGATGCATGATGACCTTTTTCTCTTTGATTTTGTTTGTGATTTGGCTTGATAATATGACCGAGGAAACTAAGTTCCTTGTGTGTGATTGGTGTTCCATATATGGCATAATGCAAATATCCTATGCAAGTTAAATGTCATCTAACACTTTCTTGCATCAAGACCAACATGCTTCATGGTTACTTCCTCACATATTTTGATAAGGTTCTATTGTCACTGGTATGCATCATGGCACTCTTTGTCTACAATGTGTCCATTCATGCAAAGGGATAACATTTTTGCACCTTATTCTATGTCATACCCTTTTGTCAATTACTCATTTCCATAATAGAACGCTCTATGATGATAATCATGCTTAAAATTAAAGCTCAAAATTTAATCTATCAGAAAAATCCTACATCAATCTCAATCCATTTCATCCATCTCATTTCATCTCATATAATTATTCTTCACTTATTATTAATTTTTTCCTCTTGCTAATGTTTCTTCTGTGAGTCCTCACACCTACACGTATCAAATTAACCTATCAAAAATTTTGCCAATTTTTTTGAATTTTTTGAAATCCAAATTTCTTAAAGGGGCACCACGCTATCCCACCATCACTGAGGCATACTAGGGCAACACCTAAACATAATTTTTTAATTTTATTTGACACAACACTATAAAAAATCATTGTATCAAAGAGGGACAAAATGTAGATACCTAAAATTGTCCTAGCCTACGAACTAACATTTTAACACTACTATTCGTTTTTCCTTAATGATTAAATAATGTTCAATTAATTAATTATTGTCTAATATCATATTTCCACTATAAATTAAATAACTTTATGTTATTTAATTAATTTATTTCGATTAATCTTCTTGATTAATTAAATAAATATTATTTATTTAATTATATCTTTAATTCTTTATTCTTCTTGATTAATTAAATAAATCCTATTTATTTAATTATATTTTTAATTCTTTATTCTTCTTGATGAATTAAATAAATATTATTTATTTAATTTTTTATTCTTATTGATTAAATAAATTAAATTTATTTAATTATATCTTTAATTCTTTATTCTTCTTGACTAATTAAATAAATCATATTTATTTATCTTTAATTTTTTATTATTCTTGATTAATTAAATAAATCTTATTTATTTAATTTTTTCTTTGATTATCTTATTCTTCTAATTAATTAAATGATTATTATTAATTGTTTAACTAACATTCACCCACTTCCTAAATCAAATAATTACTTTAATTATTTAATTCTCCATATTCACACTTCTTAAATTAAGTAATTACTTTAATTATTTAATTTATCCTTATTCTCTCAACATTATCAATTCATTATGAATAAATAAAACATTTTATTTATTTATCTAATTCTTACTTGCACATTCCTCAAATTATTAATTCATTTAATTAATTATTATTCTCTCATGTAAATCTAAATTTATCTTCTAATTAACACTTTCTTCCACTTCATCTTTCATGCAATCATTTAACTCTATATTTAGTCACTTAGCTTTCATGCAATGAATTAACTAATTGATCTATTCTTATCAATCAATCTTCACCATTGATAATATTTCATCATCACTTAATCCTCACCGTTCATCAAATTTGAATTTCTATTAAATAAAGCATTCAACCTCATTCTGATTCAACCACATTCTTCAAGAATTTTCTATCATTCAATCATGCATATTGAAGAACCACATTCTTTGAGATTTTTCTATCATTCATTTACATTAAGCTTATTGTAGATTGTGCATGCTTCATATTTGAGAGCGAACATGCAAAATTTAGAAGAGCAATGGAGGGGAATCAACTTTGACATAAAAGTTGAGGTATATTTGATTTATCATGTGATTTCTATTGTCATCTTATTATTCATTGTTATATTAGGGTCTCTATGGCTTGATTTAGATAGTTTTGTGGTTGCTATTGATGGTTCATGCCTTCCTCCTAATTTTCCCTCTTGACAATTAGCAAATAATGTGTAATACCCACATTACTTTAATCCATTTCCCACATAAACCCATGAGAGAAAATCATGCATACAAGCTTATAAAATAACCATAATACATATATCAAAATAGACAAGCCACAATATAACACAAGATATACCTTGATAAAACGCTCAAGAGGGAAAACCTAGCCTTTAAAAGAATCCATACTCCATCTATTATTCATCAATAAAATAGTAAATGCACTTACAAAGTTACAATGAATAATTCTAAAACATCAAGCCTCTCTAATGAATCATCCATGTGTCCAAGTATAAATCCACACATCCCATGCCATGCTTCACATATGCACTCCTAAAAAAGACTCGATAATGACATCTCACTCATCTAGCAAACCTTAACCACTAAATATGTGTTTTCTTTTATAGATACAATCTCACACAAATATGATCAAGTGTGTAAGATAAAACCATGTTCCACAAAAAACATGTGAACACAAAACCATTGACCCCTCATTTAATATTGGGTACTAAGTTTTCACTTTATTAAATACTTTCCCCAAATATTAAATAATTGTCCTATGTCTCCCACACATAAAATAATAACCCAATGTTACAAGTTTCCCCAAATAATTATCTAATGTGGCTAAACACCTCCTATTTAATCATAACATTATAATATAACAAGTTATGTAATTTTGTACAACACCAAATCTTGGCATAGGTGTCTCGAGGTTTCAAATATATTTTGCATGTGATATTACCATGGTCAATAGACATAACATAGGAGTAAAAATATTTTACCAACAGATCTCTAATATACCATTAAATGAATTCAACCATTTTTTTTGTAATTAATGCATTTGTAAGGATACATAAATATAACATAAATTCATTCATAATTAACATATTCAACAATCCATAAAATATAAATTATTTGATACTTATGATGGTAATGATGTCATCACATCTTCTATGTTTTTGATGTAGTTTAGATATTATCCTTTGTTGGTTCCCCTTCTTTGATGAGGCATTTAGTTCCTATTTGGAGGAGTCATTTCTTTCTAGCATGAGGACATCAATGTTGCATTTGTTGGCACATTTTTGGATTTAGGTTCCCTATCAATTTAGATAATGGGAACAACTTCTACGTTCACTAGTAGATATGTTTCTTCCTAAGGGGAGAAGTTGTGTTTGTAGGTAGTGGATTTTTTCTATCTTTAGGAACTCATAATTGACACTAGAGCTACTTATTGCAACGGATTCATAATTTCCTTTATCTACTCTCTTATAGAGGGGTATTCATTATGTATTTGCATCGAAATTGGATGTTTGTGATCTATCACTTGTACACACCTATTAATTTATCTCTTTTAGAGAGGGGTTTTCTCCCACTTGGTTTTTCTCTTTGACTTTAATTACATGAGAGATCTATGATTTTTAGATGGGTATGTGATTAGACCTTATTGTTGGGACCTATATTTCCTTCTAGCTTGTATGTGTAGCCTCCCTCAGTTACACTTTAAGGGGGTGTTTGTGTGAAATTATATGCACAATGTAGTACAAGACGACTTGCAAGCTTTGGGAATGGGTTCAATGCTATTTTGAAGTGGAGAACATAATAGAGTGGTAGATTTAGGGTTAAGACTAGTGAGTGTTCCTAAAGAATCAAAATAAATAATTGCATGCATGATTTAGTCCATGAAGGCTCTTGAAAGATTTGGGAATTCGTTTAATTATAGTCTAAAGTGGATAACATAATAGAGTGGTGCATTCAAGATTAAGGCTAGTGAATGTTTTGAAGAATCAAAATAAATAATTGCATGTGAGATCTAGTTTTAAGAAGGCCCAAAAGCCTTGGGAACTAGTTTAGTACTAGTATGAAGTGAAGAATATAATACATCAATAAATTCAAGATTAATGCTAATGAGTACTCTCAATAAATCAAAATAAATAATCACAAGTGCAATCTAATCCATAAAGATGAGGCTGTCATTGTGCCTTAGACGACTTCGATAGAATGAATACTCCTCAATTATCAACTCTCAATTGAAAATATTTCAATCTAAAACTTGTACCCATGAATGAATAACCAAACAATATTGTAGATGCAAAATCCTACATAAAAAATCAAAATACACATTAATCATTCATTAACATGATGTAACAAAATAACATAAAAGAGGTCAAAGTGCATGCACTTTTCTTGGTATGCACCCTAGATGTTGACTTTCATTTGTTATGAACATGGTAAGATATGAGCGTTGATCTTTATCCTAATTAGGAAAGTGTTTTTGAGAAAAAAGAGAATTTTTACATGGGGAATCTTGGACATTCTGGCTTGGCTGTTTTCGTAGCGCACACGGAAACGAAAAGAGTTAAAGACGATGGGTATTATATGGCTCTCCGAGAAGGAAAAGGGCACAAAAGCTGGTTAATTATTTAGAATCATTTATCAGGGTTGGAAATATGCGCGGTGGCCCACATAAATGTTACTTGAGGATGCACTGCACAGTCGCGACACCAGCGAGTTGTGAGCTGTCCAAGTTCGAGTCTCGAAGAAGGTTTCCTACACTGAAAATGCACGCGTATAGTGAGTAAGAAGATGGAAAACCCTAACGCGGCCCATTTTGTAATTCCTCTTCCCGACCAAGGAAAAATTGGATGTCGGAATCACACCGGACAGTCCCCTCTTCTCGCTAAGCTTATCGCTTAAGATTCCCTCGTACCCCCGCGCTGCTTTACCCTTCTGTCAGATGCGAAATATTAGGAAAGTTGGCCAGTCTCCCATTCGTCTTCCAAGCGGCTGCGACCTTAGCATTTACAAATTCTCTTCGCATGCTGCCACCCGTCTACTTCTCTTTGACTTTCAAAACACCCTATTTCAACCATTAAATGCATACTCCAACTACCCACCTGGAGCTTTCACACCGATTAATTCCTTTGTACCCTCGCCCATGTGATTCTCTCCGATTGCTCATCTCTTTTATTCATTTTCTGCCTCTCTGCGCTTTGTTTTTCCTGTATTAATGGGCTTTGTCTAGGGTTTTCATGTCGAGCTTGTGTCAATAAATTGTGGTAGCAGAGCAGCAGAAGCTTGGTATTCTGAGCACTGGGAGTTCATCTTCATCAGTTTGCGTGTTTGCAGTGTAAGGCAAAGAAACGTGGATAAATAGTATCTGTGCAGAGGTAGGTTCAGTTGTGGTCAGGATGACTTCCAACAGGCATTGGCCAAGTCTGTTCAAATTGAAGCCCTCAACATCTCAACATCAATGGCATCAAATCGACACATCTTCAAACATCTCCCCCACCAAGTTATCCTCTAATGAAGGTAAGCGTTTTTTATCTTCTCTCTGCAGACAAATAGTGCTTTTTTGTCCTCCTTTTTCTGAAGCACAGGTTCATTTGTCTGGTGCAATAGTTATTGATCCTTACAATAGCAACCCAAATGGATAGTTCTACTTAGACATCAAAAGCTTGAACAATCATAATAATCAAAACAATCAAAAACCTTAGATTTCAATCATGGTACTACATAATATTATACCACCATGTGTGTCTGAATCCTGAATGGTGTGCTTTGTATTAACGAATCTTGAGACAGGAACATCGTCGCAGGAGGAGGAGAGGGAGAAGGAGAGGAACCCAGACCCTAAACCTAGATGGAATCCCAAGCCCGAGCAGATTCGAATTCTGGAGAACATATTCAATTCTGGGATGGTGAATCCCCCGAGAGAAGAGATACAGAAGATCAGGATGCAACTTCAAGAATATGGACAGGTGGGAGACGCAAATGTGTTTTATTGGTTCCAAAACAGAAAGTCCCGAACCAAGCAAAAACAACGCCATCTTCAGGCTTCTGCTGAAAAATCTAAATCCTCTGCAACTGGGCAAAGATCTTTTGATCCATACGGTGTTCCCAATAATAATGCAAGCAGTTTCATTGGAGAACTGCCTTCCTCTCTCCTGCCTTGTTCTGCTTCTTTTCCAATGCAGTACCTGGGTTATCAGCAGACTGAAGGAATTAATACTGAGCAATACCTAAACATGGAAGTAGCACAAATGTGGAATGAAGGTACATGTACTGGTAATATTAATGGAATGCCAAATCTACCTCAGAATCAGACCTATTCTTCCTTTTTACAGAACGAAGGACAAGCTTACCCTCCATATGTCGATCACTTTGCACCACCGGAGACCTTTAAACCCCACCAAAATCTCTTACCATCATCTCTGAATGACAATACTATTATTCATTCAGGCACGGGTATGCAAATATTTTCTACTAAAGTAGATTCAAGAAATAAGATCTATAGTTAAAACATTTTTTTGGGTTAGACAGTGGATGATTTGAAAGGAAATCTTGGGAAAAGCATCTTGTATTTTCCAATCCTTGTCGATCCGTTATTAGAAAGAACTGTATCTTATCGTGCTCTGTGATCAGAAACCTTAAATAAATATATATGTGATATAACTGTAATCTCATTTTTTATTATTTTTTCTATGCTTTTTAAATCCCTAAAATCATGTAAGTCATGTAAGTATGCAGAATTGTTATTTTGACTTATTTATTTATTGCGTGCAGAATCGGAAGTTAACAGCTCGAATGCTTTTTCATTCACTGTGTTTATCAATGATATTCCATTTGATGCTCCCATGGGCCCCATCAATGTGAAGGCCCTCTTCGGTCTAAATGCTATTCTGTTTCATTCCTACGGCCAACCAGTACTAATGGATGAACAGGGATTCACCTTGCAAGGCCTGCAACAAGGAGCTATGTATTACTTGGTATGCTCATAGTCTTTTCTCCCATTTATTTCTGATTAAAAACTGGTAAGAAAAATATAGATCAGGCCAGATATAAACTGTTCTTTATATTTTTTGCAGAGGCATGTATGAATTGGTCGATCAGCTCCAACGAATAGCAGCTCTCTTGACTGTGGCAAATATATATTATTCTAGTTGCATATACAGCGCTTAGAAAGTTATCATGGTAAGCTCAGTAACATGGTGGTTATATAGCCCATTAGAGCCTTCTTATCGGTCTTTCCGTAGCACAATGGCAGCCTAAGCTTCAGCTGACTTATAGATTCCTAGTATGTGGTGTTTTGATTCTATAGCATAACCACATATATCTAATAAGTAATGGACATTGTAATAAGTATAGATTCCTAGTATGTGGTGTTTTGATTCTATAGCATAACCACATATATCTAATAAGTATAGATTCCTAGTATGTGGTGTTTTGATTCTATAGAATAACCACATATATCTAATAAGTAATGGACATTGTAATAAGCAGTATACTATTGGTTTATTTTTCATTCTATATAAGACAATCTGCCATTGTTCCAAGATTGGAATATGGTTTATGTCCAGTCGTTTGTTACAGCACTATCATGGAAGAACAGTTCATTGTTTTCTTCAAGCGTCATTAACTGAATATATGCATTGCTTGATGAGGGTCGATCAGTATAATAACAAAGGAAAATGAAATTTAAAAAGACCACATTGAACCAGCAAGCTTAGAACACTGCATCGAACTGTCTTAAGGTTTCCATTAGAAAAAGAAACATTGAAAAATGATTTCAATTAATCTTATCCTATTTGTTCGAAGTATGGGTACATGAAGAATCCGGAATTCCTGAACCAGAGGGATAAACATGCTTAAACATATATTCTAGAAATTCGTATATCAAAGGAAATCATATTCTTTTAAACCTTTTGCATATTGTGAAATGCAAATGTGTAACCAACTTAAAGATTAGAGGAGATTTACTCAATAAACCTATGCCATATCATCTTCTTAAAGACATTAAATTATATTCCTTAGTCTCTCTCTTTGACCTCTAAATATTCTAGTACAAAACTTCTCAATACACTATCAATACATACCTATGCCACATCATGTTCATTATATCCCTATTCTCTCTTTAACCTCTAAATATTTTAGTAAAAAACCTCTCTATACACTATCAATACATATCCCCTTATTTTTAGCATATACTTTAGCTACCTAATTTTATAACGACATTATATTTATCCCATTTCAATTCTGTCTAAGTTGGTTGGTCTATTCATGATCATCACATAAAATTATTTAAGATAAAATATTGTTTCAATAAAATATTTTAGTAGATGGAAATTTAGATGAACTATCTATATTATTTCAAATATATTCGTACTCTATGTTTAAAAAATATATTTATGAGTTCAACAATAGAAAATGTATAAATTTATACTTAGTACATCTCAATAAATCATAAGTTAAAATATATGTTTAATAAATATTTTAAATATGTTTAAGTTATTTATTTATATTTAATATATATGAAAACATTTCGTGAGTAGATTATTTTCATGTTATAAAATCATTACAAAATTATTCCATCATTAAATTCAAAAAATAAGAAATATAAACAAAATATTTAATTTTAATATCTATAAATAAATTATGAATTAAAATATAAATTTAATAAATATTTCAAAATTTCAAATATGTTCAAACTATCTATTTATATTTAATATATTTAATATATGGAAACATTGGTAGTTGGATTATTATCTTCATTTAAAAAAATTATAACCTTATTTTTGAATTTTTTTTTAAAATAATAGAATATTTATCAAACATTTATGATAAAAGGAAATTGAACCATATATATGCCTTGCTATGAGTTATATTTTTTCATTTACAAAATAATTTCTAAATGTTATAGAGTTAAGAAATTAATATAAAATATATAAATAGTATTTATGTAATGCATAAATCACCTACAATACATCATTTTATAATAAATTAAAATATACTCACCACCTCTAAAGAAATACTTAAACATGTAGGAGTAGGTATAATATTTATCATAAGTGAATATTACATAGACAAATTTAATAGATATAAAGAAAAATAATAATTGGATGATTAATTTTGAATTTAATTGTGTATATTTTTAATTTATGTTTTGAATCAAATTAATTGAATAAGATAATATTTATGATTATGTAAATTCCATGTAGATCGATTCGATAGAAATATAAAATTAAAATAATATACATTCTATCAAAATCAAATTATTTTTTTCACTTATATAAACTAGATTAAATAGATTTTGAAATAAAATTATTCTTATAAATTCAAGTATTTGTTGAGCATCCAGAATATTGAGAGGGGGTGGGGAGGGTGAATCAGTATTCCCTTAAACCATTCAAGCATTAAACATCCAATCACCAAAACATATTCAATTGTAGTAAGGAAAGAGAGCATGAAACATTAACAACATCACATAACACATGAACACCAAGATTTTTACATGGAAAATCCAAAATGGGAAAAACCACGGTGAGGGTTAGCTCACAATATATTATAACCAAATATAGTATATTTATAGAAGTTTTCACTCCAAGTGGACTCACTGTCCATATAAAAAAAGATAGAAGAGAGATGGTGGCTCACAACTTATTTTGAATTGTTACAATTGCATCTATTATACATGCATGAAATACAATTCCAATGAACCTCAATAAATTGACTCTACATGCACTTGATTTGATTTAGATCTAACTCTCTGACTTTCTCTACATTTGTATCACTATATTCTTCAACTCAACATTCACAACTTAAATTCACATTGCTTTGATAATATTTGCATGTAGAATATTTGTATTACACATTCTATATTCATATTATTTATCAAAATACCGAAAAGATCCAACATATATATTTGCATCAACTCTAACATCAATCAAGTCGGTATAATTAGATGTAATACTCAAATCATAACTTTTCATCTCAAAATATTTCATCCATATTGCGTACCACAATTCAAATCTCAAAACAACTTGAAATAGGTTGGCATGGACCTATAATTAATCCCACATAAGACAACACTTATTTAACCTTCACACACCTTCAAACATATTAGGTTGTCACAACATAAGACCTAATAGAAAAATCCTTCAACTGTGTATCCACATCTCGACATGTGGACCTCAAAAATCAATTCCAACTTGAATTCATACTCTATTGCCATCTAGAAACTTATCTTCAAAATCACAAAGTCAAAAAATCATCCATGAAGATGTGTGGAATCTCCCACACAATTGAAATGTACAAAAAACAACTATAATTTCCAGGTCAAACTGCTATAACTCATATCTCTGAAACCACTTGTCAAAACATGATGAAATCTTAGAATTAGATACATCTAACATCGAAAAAAATAATGTTAGAAGCGTAGAGTGAAACCTCCATTTGTGGAGTGGTGTGGACCCAAAAATAACTGTGGTAAATGCATTTAGATTTTTAAGTTTTAATAATTTGTATGTTGGTATATTTACATCCTCTAGGTACATGTGTGCTACCCAATGCATTGAATAGGGTACACTCTTTAGGGTGTTATTCTAGCAAATATAAACTACATATCCTACTCCTTAGGGATAGGTAGACTAGGAATGATTGCTAACAGGAACACCTCATTTCATGAATTTTGATCTTCAAATTTTACTTATAGGTGTAGATTAGTTTGTAGAGTCTATTTACGTCATTTGTTTGATTGTATGATATGGGACATATTTTTTTTGACTTGTTTATATGGAAACCTAAGGTTGGGATGTTTTTTTCATATCTTATATCTTTAAATTTAGTTTTATGATTGAACACTTTATTAAGGGTGTTGAATTGTCCTATGCATGAATACAAATTTGTGTGTTCTAGGATGTGTCTGTAAGAATGAGTAGAGGTTAATCATTGTGTTTAACCTATACATAAATATTGTTTGTGTTGTGAATGCCATATTTTTTTACATTAAAAGCTTCAAATTAAATTCATCTTTATATGCATCTATATTTCATCACAAGTGTAGATAAGCATAGGAGACTCTAATAAACATGAACATTTTGACAAAAACCATCCATGCCATTGAATACATATGGTGCATTTTGATAGATATATAGCTATTATCATTGGATGATATTTTGTTAGGCTCGGATTCCTCTACAATTAAAGAGGTGTTGGATAAAGTAAGGAAGGGCCAAATAACTCTAGGACCTTTGAGGGACTTCATACACTTATCCAAGAAAATAATAATTCCATTGCGAGTAAGATGGAAAAAAAATGAGGATTTAAATTTTTTTTTTTTTGGGGGTCTTTAGATTTTAAAATTATTTAAAAAGTAAATATCTAATAATAATATATTTTAAATATATAATAATTTATTTATTTTCTTCTAAATTTTAATTATTATTTTTTAAAAATATTTTGATTTGTTTAAAACATGGCTAGAGAATAATCTTCTATCTATTATGATTTTTCTTTTTTGAATTTTACTATTTTACCCATTTAAATTTCACATTTTTTGAAAAAATAGTAATTTAAAAAATTAGTTTAAATATTTCGTGTATGTATCTTAAATCATTCAAATAATTAAATAAATATTAAAAAAATTGAAGCAACTTAAACATCTTTTATTGTTCACTTTTAGTTTTTTAAGAATATGTGCATTAATGAAACTAAACATGTTCTCCATTTCCTTGTAACTTGTCCTTGTCTAAATAAACACCAAACTATGTAGCTCAAATTTTATTTGAGATCCTATGGGACCATTTCTTGTCATAATTCTTGGATTAAACTATATTAGTGGGCCTAAAAAAAATGAAGCAACTTAAACATCTTTTATTGTTCAATTTTAGTTTTTTAAGAATATGTGCATTCATGAAACTAAACATGTTTATTGTTTCCTTGTAACTTTTCCTTTTCGAAATAAATGCCAAACTCAAATTTTATGTGAGATCCTATGGGATCATTTCTTATCATAATTCTTGGTTTAAATTATATTAATTTGTCATAATTCTTGGGTCACGATCTAACACACCCAATGGGACTATTTCCCAAGCTAATTCTTGTCATTTTTTAATTTTCTATGAAAATTATTTTATATATTTTTTTCAAACTATTCATCAAATAACATATCCACAGTCATCCACAAAATCTTTGTAACATGAAAACATAAAACCCTAAACCCTCAAATTTTGGCTTAGTTGGTCTATACAGTAGAAAATCCACAATAACCTATAACACATGTGAAATTAGAAGGATTAAACTATTTTTTTGCACAAAAATAACACTATTTAACATTTTAATGGCTTGTAAAGTTTTCATTTCGCAAGTGGCATAGGAGACTGGGTTACCCTCTCATACTAGGCCATTAGAAATATACCTTGACTTGTGAAATTGGGCCTCAAGTATATTTAGGTATCTTAAGTACATTCCTTGAACACCTTGTACAAGCCTAAGATAGTGAACCTTTTGATCATTTCAAATTTATAGTGTACTGATAAGTAGTTAGCCTCATGAAGTTACTCATAATGTAATTTTAGAAATGGAATAGTAGTCCATAAAGATCCAAAAATCAAGTCTGCAATCAACATGTTGAGAATAATATGCCATGTTATTTATGCTTGGGTTAAATTATATTGGTGGGCGTACAAAACCAAAAATTCCTAATTCAATAATTTAGGTTATTATCATGTTTGATGTGTTTGCACCTATGAAAATCCATTCAAAAATATTAAAAAATCCATAAAATTTAAAAGTAAAAAATAAAAATAAAAAAATATCAATTTTTTTTTTTTAAAAGAAAAAGTTTGAAAAATCCTACATCAAACCAAGTTGCACACATAACCCATAACCCTTGTCTCACATGAGAACCAAAAAGAATGAACCTCAAACCTCCAATCTAAAACTAAAGTCAAATCTCAAATCCAAATAAAAAACTAACCTGTCACTCACCATCCCAAAAAAACTTAATACCAAGTTATTTAAAGTTTAAACCTTGACTCTCAGATCCAATCAAGAAAAACATGTATTTATCCAATCATAAAACCATGATAGTCAAAAAAATCAACTCTATAAAGAAGCTAAGGTAGCGAAACAACTTCCTACACTAATCTTGAGAGGAGAATAATGCAAACTTTATAGATCTTTTCAGTTACAAAAAATTAAACAAAAATAAACATAAATATAATGCATACCACAACATAGTGATTTACATAGGGAAAAACCTTTTGAGAGAAAAACCCCACACTCCAAAAGCTGTCCAATATATTATTCAAAAATCACAAAGACTACAATATACTTGTAGAGCAAGCTTCTCACAGGAGCATTGCCAACCAAAGATCCAGAGGAAACATGATCGCTATCAAACTCTCAAAATACATCACAATCCACAATTGTAATAGGGTTTTCTTCTAAGGAAAGTCAAGCTAATAAAATATCAACTGTCAGATTTAAGACCTAATGATGAATAGTCCATATTTACAATAATAAAATATAAATAAAATTGTCCTTTCGGGAGTGCTTCCACCAAGTCCTTATCAGGGTGTGCTACCCTTGAACCCCTCGTGAGGGGGGGGACCCTTGCACTCCCCATTGCCATTGTATGAACAATACCTTATGTATTAATAGTAACTTATGTAATTGCAACACATTTTACTAACAAATCTCCCACTTTCTAAACACCTTGTAGGGACAATGAGATGGCACTCATCATCATCTCCTAGTTGCTAGGGGCCAAAAGGCCCATAGTATCTAAACACCATATGAAATTTTCTATGCTCACATGCTTAGTTAAAGAATAAAAAACATTCATCACAGTGTCTACCTTAATCAACTTCACCCTACCATCTTTGACCATATCTCTAACAAAATGATACTGTACATCAATGTGCTTGGTCCTGGCATAAAATGTCAGGTTATTGGCTTGACATATCACACTCTAACTATCACAATAAATTGTCACTACACCTTGTTTTATTCTAATATCTAAATAAAGTATCTTAATCCAAATGACTTATTTACAAGCATAAGTAGCTGCCATATACTCTGCTTCAGTAGTGGACAAAGCAACCACAACCTGTCACTTACTCATCCAACTAATTGCACCACCAAATAAAGTAAAAGCATAAGCATTGGTGGATCATCTGTTATCATCGTCACCTATCTATTTGAATCCACATAATCATGAATATCAAGAGAAATCTCATCCTTAATCATATTACTATCAACAATAACTTATTAACAATACCTTATGTATCAATAGTAACTTATGTAATTACAAGGTTGAGGCACATTTTCCTAAGAAATCCAACCATCCCAAGGTCATTTAAACCTTAATCCTTATCAAAAAATCAAACCCCCCAATTAAGTTACATCAATCAAAACAAAAAAATGAATCTTAAGATCTATGAATTTAATCCTAAATATAAAAAGTGAAATCCATCACTTTTCCTTAAGTTCTTAGACCTTTATCAAATAAAAAGTCAACACCTCATAAAATTAATTTAATTAATTTTAAAAATTCAATCCCATCATCAAGTTACCTAAGGTCCTTGGTCTTCATCCAAAATCATGATCAAGTTACTTGAAATACCCAGTTTTTAATCTTGTTTATTTATCAACTTACCAAAACTATCATTGAAATCCATCTCAACCAAATTTAAACCAATCGACCTCTCATAAAAAATTAAAATAAAAAAACTTCATCCAAGACCCAACCATCACCTTATGCCACCATTCATGTGATCACAAGTGTGATTGAAGATTAAGTTCAATAACAATAACCTATTTATACTAGCAATTCTATGTAGTAGCACACAACAATGAGCTAATAGGAGGAGAGCGACATGAAAGGAAAGTGATGTGTAAATGGTGATTGTGGAAGAACATTAGAATGTGAATGGAATGAGTGGGCATAGTAGCTATGAAAGGCATATACAACATTGGGTATATGTTGTAGTAGATGTAGACAATATAGTTACATATTAGGGAATCCAAAGAACAATACAATGGATGGATATATATATTAAAGGTGATAATTAAAGTGATTGAGTGGAAAAAATATTGTATCCCATTTTTACCTTATAGTTTACCATCATTATCTTATTTGAAATTATAATGGGGACCAAAGGAGGGTGTTAACCCTAATGGGTTGAAAGGAGTATATGTATATAAAGGATAAAGTCTGTAAGTAATAGTTGGTGAAAAAGTAACTTTGTTGAATATATATACACATAAAGAGGTTTGGTTAAATAACAATTGTATTAAAATTCAATTAATTATTTGGTGGTAACATCATTATTATTGGTAATTAGTTTTGTGGGGTAAATAATAATATTATGTAGTTAAGTTGTTAATTAAAAAAAATATATTATTATTAAATATGAAATATTTTCATTAAGTAATACCAATATCATTAAGTTTTATTAGCTAGTCAAAATATAATATTATTATGGGATAAGGTTCAATGTCTAAATTGATGACATTACTAATCTGTATTTAGTTGGAAAATAATAATGTTGGTATACTATTAGTTGAATTCATGATTATATAAGCCCACCCCATAATTTGGCCATTGCATCAATTCTTTATGATACAAACTAAGGATCTTTTCATATCTAGTAAAAAAGTACCCTAGATGAATTATAGTTAAAAAAATCTAAAAATAATACCAATATCATTAAGTTTTATTAGTTAATCAAAATATAATATTATTATGGATAAGGTTGAATGTCTAAATAATTGATGACATTACTAATCTATATTTAGATGGGAAATAATAATCGTGTCATACTATTAGTTGAATTCATGATTATATAAGGACACTCCATAATCTAGCCACTGCATCAATTCTTTATGATACAAACTAAGGTTCTTTTTTGTAGCTAGCAACAAAGTCCCATTGATGAATTTTGGTTAAAAAATTTAATTATTTGTGTGATGTAGAGTATAAGAAAGAGAAAAATAATCAACAATGCCCAATGGAATCTAACATAAATTATATAAGATCAACTATTTTACTCCATTGTAACCATAAGCTTAAAAATTTGAATTTTTTCTGAATCATATGTTAGAAAGATAATGATCTGTACATAAAAAAATATAACATAAAACTCAACACAATGAGGCTTGCTCTCCACCCTACCATATTGGGTCATGAAGCCTCATGGAGCCTCACCAAATCCCGAAGCAAGAATATAGATTGGCCACCATTGTGATTAGTGGTGAAATGAATATTATGTATTACAATCAATATAGAGTACATTAGGATCTGATTGTCTATTTAACCATTGTTGCTGATTTTATAGTCACCATCATTATTCAGGAAGGTTGTTTGTAACACATTAGTTCATCAAATACCATATTATTGTTGGAGCATAGTCTGCAAGAATAACAAAAAAGTATGAAATTTAGTGTGGTGATTATGCAAAAACACAATGAACTAAATAACATTAAATATTTTACTCCATTACTTCAATCACAACAAGAAGCTAAAAATCATAGCTACAGTCCAATGCAAAACTTTCACTAAAAGGGCCACACCGTATATAGGTTATCTATATATAAAGTGTGAATTTTAGTGTAGTGGTCATGTCTAATTCATACACAATGTCTAAACGAGGAGATGTCAAAGTTCTATATTTTATAATACATATCTTGCTCTATGCTTGCAAGAGGACAAATGAAGCAATTATAATTTAGGCATACCTAGTGCATGTGAAAAAATGGAGTATTTACAAAAAAAAAAGGGTTGATATCCACCCTACCATATTGTCCCATGGAGCGTCGTACGCTCTCAACAAATCAATGAGAAAGAAAATAAATTCTCTATCTCTGTGACCAATGGTGAAAGCAATGTTTCAGACGTGAATGACTTAATAGAAGATCTAATGGCATCAAAAGGGCTTCAAAGCACAGGTGTTTGGGTTGTGGCTAGCTACAAACATGAAAGCATTATGTGAATTTTAGTGAAATAAACACACACCATTAGTAGATAATAAATAAATCAGAAAATATAACGACCTATACAATTAATTACAAACACGATGGAATGTAGTTGTAGTAGAACATAGTAAGTAAATAAAATATAGGCATACCTTCTGTATGGAATGGATTGAATTCTGGACATACAAAAGTAGGTCTTCTCTCCACCCTACCATATTGGGTCATGGAGCGTTATCGACTATTCTCCCTTGGGAAAGAGAGTTCAAGAAGTGGGATGTTGATTGATAGCCAAACTTACAATCACTTCATCTTCATAGTTGCTTGAACTTCATTCGCAAAGCTTGTCCACCTGTTTAGCATATAAATTGGAATATCATCACCCAACTTCTTGAACAATCTCTCCCAAGGGAGGAGCATGTTTTTTGGAGCAACTATGAATATCAACATATTGTAAAAATGGCTAAGAGCAATTAGATAATCAGCGAGGAAATTTAAAAATTCAAGCACAAAATGGAAAGGATAAAGGGAGAGCAAGAGGGAATTGATAGCAAATCAATAGAACCCTATCAAAAATTGAAACAACATAGCCTCTTCAACAACACCTTCTCAATAATGCAACAATATAGCTTAGGAAAGAGAACAATAATCAGCAATGCCCAATGGAATCTAACATAAAACGTATAAGATCAACTAGTTCACTATGTTGTAACAATAACCTAAAACATATGAATTTTTTATGAATACTATGTCAGAAAGATAGCAATTTCTACATAAAAATATAAAATGAAACTCAACACAATAAGGCCTGCTCTCCACCCTACCATATTAGGTCATGGAGCCTCATGGACTCTCACCAAACCATCGAGCCAGAATATACATTGCCCACTACTCTGATCAGTGGTGAAATGAATATTGCTTATTACAGTCAATATAGAGTACATTAGGATCTGATTGTGTAATTGACCATTGTTACTATTTTGCAACCACTATCATTATTCTGAAAGTTTTTTTGTAACACATTAGTTCATCAAATATTGCATTATGGTTGGAATATGGTATGCAAGAATAACAAAAAAGTGTGAAGTTTAGTATGTTGATTATGAAAAAATAGAATGAACTGGTCACATAACATTAACTAGTTTATTCTATTATAGCCATCATGGCAAAAAGCTAAAACTCATAGCTAGAGTCCTATGCAAAAGTTTTAGTTCAAAGGTCAAACCATATACAACCTATCTATATACAAAGTGTGAATTTTAGTGTAGTGATCACACTTTATTGATAGACAATATGTACATCAAAATATATCAAAGTTCTATATTTTATAATACATGATTTGATCTCTACTTGCAATGGGATGAATGGAATGATTATAATTTAGCCATACCTGGTGTGTGTGGCAGAATGCAGTATGTACAAAAAAAACAAGGCCCGATTTCCACTCTACCATATTGACTCATGGAGTGTCGTGCACTCTCACCAAACCCTCGAGCAAGAAAATAATCCATCCACCACTATGATCAATGGTGAGAGAAATGTTTTGGCCACCAATGACTTAATACAAGATCTAATGCATGAAAAGTATTGTGAAGGAAAATTGTCTCGGTTGGTAGATAATAAACAAATGACAAAATATAAAGACTTATAAAATTAATTACAAATGAGATGCAATGGAGTTGCAGTACAACAGAGTAAGATTAAATAAAATCTAGAAATTCCTTGTGCACGGAATGGGTTGAAGTCTAGACATAAAAAAGGAATCCTGCTCTCCACCCTACCATATTAGGTCATGGAGCATCATTGGATATGACCAAAGCCCTGAGTAGTAACATTAACTATCCACCACTTTGGTCAATGGCACTAAAGGAAATGCTTTGGCACCTGAGGGAATCTGTTTAGTGGAAATCAACATTATACATTTTTTATAATTTGACATGGAATTGTGAAATGAGAAATGGAAAAAATGATACATACGATCACATTGTATATAGATGGAATATAGGTGAAGGCCATACAACATGCAAATGTGGAATTGTAAAGCCATTTAGCATTTTTGGGGAGCCCTACATCTTGTATACGAATACAATGTGGCTATAATCTAAAATGGTTTCAATGGAATATACCTATGTAGAAGTGAAATGTGGACTTTGGTACTACAAACATGTTTTATTGGCAAGCAATATCTAAAACATGACATTTAAGTGGGTCTATAATTTCTAAGCAAAATATATGTAATAGCACAATTACATGTGACATATAAAAAATTATAATGAAGTGAATTTAGACAGGGTGCAGATTCTATATGCATAGAGGTGAAGAGGAAAGGAGAAGCAATTAACTTACCATAAAGAAGAGAAACTTTTGATGATGATGGTAATGAACAGTTTTGTTGGAGAAGATCATCTTGTTTGATTTAAATAGTGGACTCTAATTGTTGGTATGTATCTTGTAGTTTCTAGCAAAATACAAAGGTAGGGCTACATAGTTCAACTAAGCAATTTAGTTTCTTGCTATTCGGTGCAATATTTCTCTATGCCTAACCTCTGAGACAAATATGAGCCTTTCTGAAGAGGCACGCATATACACATTGTTGATTGCACAAAGCACAAAAATATTGTGACTGGAAAACCAATGGATAAAAAACACCCAAGGTAATGAGAAACAAACCACCAAAAAAAGATAGACTATGTTAAGAATTTTACTACATTGCAAATATAGACAAAAAATTGAGGCCATACAAAGAAGTACACAAAGAAATTCAAGTTGACAAACCCATGCAAACCATTGGCTTGTTTTCATAGAGAAGCACTGGCAAAAAATTATCATAGGGGAAACGCTACAAAAGTTGATCCATGAATCAAAGAATATTGGTTTGAATAAAATATATAGTCTCTCCCAATACAACCTTACCAAAAAGGAAAAAATATACCCTAAGATAGAGAACAACAATCAACACTCCCTTACAGAAAACAAAGTAACCTGTATAACTTGAGCTATTTGATGTTCTTGCACAAAAGAAAGCAATCATCACTTTGTACACCTTGCCATGGGAACATTGTCTCATGTATGTGCTACATATATTTCCAATGGTCACAATAATACTTTGCATTTAAAACTCACCAAACGAATTGAGTAGTTTACGGTAGTTTCAATGATGCATTGTTCAACATTGGGTTGTGGATTGAGCTGCACAACATACACAAGAAACATTATAGCCAAGAACCATATGAAATCCACATCCAACATGGCACTATCGTTAGGGATCACAAAGTAGTAGCAAGAACACTTGGTAAGCATTAAATGGATACCCAGACATGATACTTACATAGACAAATACATCATAGACATATATCTACACAAAACTCTATCAAGATATTTTATGCACTAAGAACATTGTAAACAAGATAAAAACAACATTCTCTTTAGGGTAAGTGCACCAATCTATGACAAAATTTAGGTGTCAATTTGTAAAAATTTGCAAAAAAAGGCTAAAATTGGTCATTTGGCGTGTGCCAAATTGAAAAGAAAAATAAAAGAACAATTTTTTTTTCAAACCCTCATTTGTCTTCAACCCATGGCTTGGCTTGAAGGATTGGAGGTCTGCAACTTGCACTCACCAAATATCATCCATTATTTGCATCATTGGCTTGCTATCTTTCATGAGGATGCCGCCAACACGTCAGAGATGTCCAAGATTGCGAAGAGGTATGTATTTTTATTCAATTTATTTTGAATTTGATTTAGAATTCAAATTGAAATAGGTTTTTATAATAAAATTTCGTTCTAATTATCAGGGAATGAATCTCCACCTCAAAATTTTGAGAATTCAGTCACCCCCTCAAGAAGAGCCTCCTATTCATGAACAACCTAAAACCCCTCCATCAATTCATAGGCATCCTCAAGGAACACAAGAAAATATTCTAAATTAAATTGAAAACAATAAAAGAGACATCAAACAATTAATTGGAAGATTAATCGAGCATGTTGAAAGCCACCCTTATAGGAGAGGGATTGTTGAATCATTGAAGTCAATTGTTTCTCATGTAGGAGAAATGAGCAAGAAAATATTTTTTTGGTCAAATAAGAGGCATGAGACAAAACAATATTATGCTAGAGGTTTGTCATATGTAGATGTTAAAAAACAAAAAAATAGCAAAGCCGACTTGTGTGCCCTATTTACAGACCAGAAAACCAACACACCTTTGTCTCATACATGTAGGAGGTTCCCCATCCATTAGTGCCACCATGAGTTAATAAAAAAAATAATTTGGGAGCAGTGGTGGATGGTATTTGATCAACCTCCATGCAATAACCATGAGGTACCACAATACTTTTTGAGGAAACTGTATTGTGAGTTTATCCTCAATAAGATGCCAAATTATTTTGACATCTTAAACTTTCAGGGTAGAGGTGGGGGTTCCACAAAAGATAGAATTGTTGCACGACGTAATCCATAGTTGGAACTGAGACCCTTGGCTAGACCCATGGTGGAGCATGTCGTTGGGTTACCTTAGAATAGTGGTTTACACTTTCTAAGAGGAAGGAAATTTTGGATTTTTTCCATTCACCATACTGAATGGGTTCGGCCGAACCCAATGGTTTGACCGAACCAATTCAGTGGTTCAGTTGAACCCATGGTTCGGTCGAACCAAGGAAAGCCCAAATAAAAAAACATATTCAAATGGGTTCGGTCAAACATGGGTTCGATCGAACCCCTTCAATATGACAAAACCAAAAAATTGTTTCATTTTAACTGTCACTTTTACTTTGTTCTTTTACCAGTCACTATCCCTGGTGCGCGCCGTGAACAGAGTCCGTAATGGCGACCAAACAAGGTTTCTCTCTCTGGTGAAAGAAAATTTATGTTTGTCTCTTCAAAGTTCATCATTCCAGTTTGCATATCCAACACTATTTAGCACTAGGTATTTACAATTCGATTTTTTTAGAGTTCAAAATGCATCTATTTGTTTAATTTTGAAACCCTAAATGCAATTTTTTTAAAATTTGTTGAATTCAAATTGCACTTGTTTGAAAGTTTTTAAAGCATTTTCAATATAGTATTTTGCTTCCCCGTTTTGCATATATTTTTGTCTTGTTAAACACCTTTCATGAGAAAAATGAATATCAAAACTATCAACTATCTGTTAGGGGATGAGAGGTCTATAATTTCAATGCATCTACACCTTTTCAATGCATCTACAACATTATTTCAAGTGTCAAATGCTCCAACATCACCTCCCCATCATCTACCATTTCATAGTGGACACCTTAACTATCATCCAACTAATAACACAACAAATAAACTAAACACATATGTCACAAAATAATTTTAAAACTACAAATTTAGGGTCAAACTTGTAGATGAAAATGTAAATTCCATACATGTAGGAGTGAACCATGAAAGTCATATCTTGGTTTGTTAAGGTGTCATAATATTAAATCTTATAAAAAATCAAGAATCATATCATTGATTATGTACATTACAATAAAATATCTCCATATAACAAATGAAGCTAAAAACCCTAACCCTCTTTGTCAATTCTATAGTGTGCTTGTCTAGTATTTTTAAATTCAATTGTATGTTCGAAGGTAATTTGTGTATTTACTTATTGTATTTATTTATCCTAGCTAATTAGAAAAGAAAACTCTAAAGAAATTATTTTCTTTTCATTTTGGCAAAGCCATTTAATTTGGTATGTCCTATGATTTGGCCATAAATGTTTTCTTGAATCTTATTTAGTTTTTAGATTTAAGTGCTTTCTCATTGTCTAATTTCTTAATCAAATCTAAACATTGTTCGATCCTTATTTCCTTCTAATACCAAAATCATCCTATTTTCCTAGTAAGAAGTCATAGTTCAATCCCACCATGGTTGTGAATCATCAAGCTAAAATTGGTATGATTGGGAATATGCATGATACTAAATTTATCATAATGGAGAAGAATCATTTGACCATGAGGCCCTTGTTGAGAAAATGGTAATCAAGATATAGCTTTGATGCACACAACCTTTCTTTGGATCTTGCAAATTTGGCTAGTAATATTAATCCTAGTACAATGATTGATATCCTTCATATACTATGTTGATTAATAAGCCATGTGGAAAGAAAGTACTTAAAGTTAAATAGGTAAAAGGATAAGCTCAACAATCCCTTTGAGTGATGTGCCATTTTCCCTCCATCCCAAGCTTCTTCTTCATGTATTCCTCCTTATTGTTTTACTCCTATCTATCTTATAATGCAATTTATTTCTCCTTCCACCAAATCTCCCCAAATTTATCCTCTCCTTTTTCCTAGATCTCATCTCATGCTTACTTATTATGATGCACATAGTTCTGTTGTCTCCACATTAGTTCTCATTAGTTTTGTTTACACTTCCCATGTTTCCCTCATTGTGATATTCCTACGCAAGTCTTTGTCACTCCACACTCATTTATTATGTCATGAAAAATTTATACACCACCTTCCATTTCTCATCTTGCCATTTTCATTCATGTCCTTAATCCTAGTGTGCCTCTATCTGCCCTTGACATTAATGTTTAAATTCTTGTTGAGATGAAAAGTAATGTTGATTCCTTACCTAATGGAAACAAAAAAATACATACACATAAAAATCAAACACAATTCAATTTCTATTGAAAATTTTACATATCCATTTTTTGTTGGATTTTTGGATCCTAGATTTGAGATATACAATGTTAAAGGAGATCCCATGACACATTCAAGGTTCTTTAGTGCTACATATTTGGATTTTGTGTATGATGATAAGTTATTGTCTAAGTTCTTTCCATGAAATTTAAAATATTATGCTATTAAATGATTGTATTATCTTCCATTTGGGTCTATTTTTTAATATTGAAATTGGTCAATGCAAATATTGGGAATGTTGGATTGAAGTTTATTATTTTATATTTTTTGACTGTAAACAAGGATCTACAAAGTATATACATTCTTAACATTTGCATGTGCAAGTGAGATGAATGTTAAGAACTAAAGTTGTTAGAGGCTACCACACTTAATTATGGATCTTCTAATGCTTCATCTACATCATCCTACCCTTGTAAATTTGAAAAGAAAAATTATTTCCAAAAGGATAGTAAAAAATAATGGAAATGACCATTGTACAAACTATACATTATAAATGTTTCTAATATTATGACTCTAAAGCCTCCAACTTTTTCCTTTGTAAAATGTGCTTCAAAATTTACTTAGTGCAAACATGATTACACTTCCTCCTATTAGGCCATTAGATAAATCTAAGGTTATTCCCAAAAGATATAATGAGAAAGAATTTTGTTATTAAATTGTAGAGTTAATTGTAATTATACTCAACATTTTATGGGATTAAGGAATAATTGATTAAGGATTTGATTGATAAAAAAAAATTAGGTTGAGGGGGTTAATATTGGGGTCAATCCTTCAATTGTTCCTCCTAATGAAAATTTAAATATTTTACACTAAATAAATCTAATAAAATGGTTTTATATGAGGGTCATGAGATTGAGGTACATATACATGTTGACGAGCTTGAAATCATTGATTCACCTACATGTGAGGAATGATTTGTTGGTATTAATAAAAATTATAAGGGTACTTATTCTTCTTCTTATGTACTAGTGATTGAATTTTATAGAAATTTCTATGGACTAACCAGTATTCAAACTTAGGACCTCCCATTTGGTGTTAGGATGCTCTATTATTGAGCTAATGGCTCACATTATGATGAGTCCTTTTATGGCTTAGGTGTGTATCATTTCTCCAACACACTCCCTTGAGCCACAACATAGGTGTCAAATGCACCTATCTTGGCTCTAATACCATGTTGAAATTTCCATGAACCACTTAGGATGCAAATCTCCACCACTAAGCTACCCACCCACTTTATGACAAATCAATTTACGGTTTAGGTATGCTAATTTTTTCGACACCTTTTTCACATTGTGAGATATTACCAAATAATTATAATGGTCCTTTGGTTTTGTGTGGATCATGAACCATGTAAGGGTGTGTTTATTGATCTTACTCACCAATAAAATGTATGCATTGAATAATTTTTGTTTTATCATCATTTTATAAACAAGCATATGCATATTTGAGGGTTTATTTAAAATTGACTAATGATATGTTGATTGAAACTATAGGATACATTATTTTACCTTAATTTTTTGGTCTAAAAGATGAGGGAAGTTATTATTCTATGTCATATTATTTCTTCTTTAGATGTATCTCATATTTTACTTGGGTATCCATGGATAAAGCAATATCAAGCAACATCATCTATGTCATGCCATCAAGGTATCAAATATGTTCACACTAGTAAAGAGGTTACAATTGCAAGAGATCCGTATATGCCTTTATTTTAGATTAAGTCATTTAACCTTAAATAATTTTAAGAACATACCTAAGGATCCTCTATATAAGTGCAAGGATTCTTTGCCTAATTTGTAAAAATTTCAAAAGGAATAACAATGGTGGGAAAATCAAGACAAGATGCAACAATTTAGAATTCCAAAATGGTTTACAATTATTAGAGCCAAAGTAGGTTATATGTAGGTTTTATATTATAAAATGATTCAAGAATCTATAAGGCCAAAAGAACCATAAGCATTGCAAAATTTAGTTCAGAAGCATAAGGGATTGGATATTTTCATTCCTAAACATGGTTTTCATAAAAAAAATTACTCATGTAGCAAGGAAGGATGAGGATTACAAATGATAAATCTATATTTTCTTCATCTTAAAATGGTCTTCAAACTACTTGGGCATCAAAGAATGATTTACATAATAAAAAGTTGAAAATCTACAAGTAGAAATACCAAGTTACAAAAACAAGAATAATCGTTATGGTAATAGAAAGAGAAAATGCTTCCTCTTAAAAAACATGTTTATTAAGAGTTCTAATTTACATAGTGTTGAGGAGCACATAATATAATAAACATGATTCAAGTACCAAAACATTAAGTATGATGATTGGGATGAGAGGATCAACTTGGGGAGGATTATTATAACATCATTAGTTGGAACTTTTTAATTTTATCTCTTTGTGTTGGTGTTGTTTTTAATGTTCTTAATTAGAGTGTGGATGATGTTAATATACATTTAATGATGCATTTTGAAATTTATTTAGTAAAGGTCTCATTTTGTACATCTTTAGTAATTGTATAAAAATTTGGAATATTTTGGTTAATACATCTTATTGGAAAACCATTCATTGAAATTTTTTGAAGCCCACAACTGAATGGTTTGTGATAACCTCTTGCCTTCATGAATTTTTGTTATGCTCATCAATTTCAAACCATTTTGGGGTTCTTGAATGTTTTTAAATTTTAACAAACTCATTACAAAAAGATGGATTTTGAATTTCTTTTTCTTTTTCACATTTAGGTTATGTCTTCTTATGTAATTTGGAGACACGTTGAGTTTCATTGGTTCATGTGACATATTTATAACAAGTATGCAATGAATTCAAACTTTATTAGATTTGATTCAAGTAATATGACATATTTATTTTGATTTCCAATCTATAATTTTTTTATGTTCTTTGCTATATAATTGAAGTTCATTTATGTTAACAACTATTAGATTAAATATTTTTATCCCCAATTATTTTCAAATGATTTTATACTTTAATCTTTGTATTCTTATTCTTTCTTTCATTGTTTCATTTAAAATTTGAACCATTTAAGGATGTTATGTTATAGATTATAGTTGTCTTCCAATTCTTTTTAAATCAAGTTAATAGTATGAAAATATTATTGATGAGTAGATGAATTATTACAAGTTCTATTTTAGATTTGTATTCTCTTTATCTAGATATATTATTTACCAAAGTCTCATTGTTTTTTAAGGTGTACTGTATATATATATATATATAACATGGAAAATGTAGATAATGTTCCACCTGTGCCAGATTCTTTGTTTGCAAATACTAGTAATGAGATAAAAAATTTGAGAGATTCATTAGCACAAGGTGCAAACCCGAGGATATATAGTGAACCATGCATGTTAATATTGCATAGTCTAGAAAAACTAAAAGATGAACTTGAGAGGACTAGTGCATATTCCCCAGATAGAGTGACTGCTATTCTTTCCTGCATGCGGGAAGTACATGGTGACATTTCAATTAAACAAATACAAGATAGTGTCACCAAAGAAATGATTAAAATCACTTGTTTTCCATTTTATCAAAATGTGTGTAAGGTTAGGGGATACTAGGTCACTAGATGTGTCGATCATGCTATGGCCTCATTGATCTACCCACGATTTCTCATAGCACATGGTCTATACCCAAACAATGACTAGATTCCATTTTATTTTGTTCAGCAGTTGTATGCTGAGGTCCATTTGGGCCTCAAAGTTAACTACCTGGACATTCCACCATATGTTGGTCAAGGGCGTGGTAGGATTGCTGATAGGCCCACCTATCATCGAGCAGATAAACCACCCCCAATGTTTAGGGTATTGGTTGGTGACAGGTCTCCTGCTCTCACCCCAGCTCTAGCCCCCATAGCAGATGAGGTTGTTGTTGCTTCCCAAAAGGAAGTAATTGACACTGTAGGTGACATTGCGGCTGCCACCACTAGGATATCTGATGATCATGTAGGTCTATATTTGATATCTAGACATTGCCAATCCACACCATTTTCAGCACAGTGGACCACCATGGATCCTTTTACAGTGGCCGACATCCCTACTCCTACACAGCTTGACTTACAGGAGATATGTCACGCATGACTCTACATTGTTTGGCTGAGGACCTATTGGAGGCATATTCCCACATTGCATCAGACAATGGGATCGGTATAGAGCATGTTAGAGATCATTTGAGACATAGAGGTCGTTCAGTTCCAGGATCCCATCACTCTCAATCGAGCACTAGTGCGCATCAGAATCCACCTACAGTTCATACGGTAGCTGCATAGACTATGGGTTTCACTGATATGTTGATTGGTTCTGGTTCATCATCACCGATACCATCTCACCTTCATAGTCCTCTACATTCATCATTTCTAGCACGACATGGGATAGATCAGATGGATGCAGATGTTGATTCGTCACTTGATCGTTTGGTGGATATGGTGGAGGCGAATGTTTTAGAGGACTTAGGTCATCCGATATCAGATGATGTGCATGTATGTGTGTATGTGCATGTTTCAATTCTTTTTTCATTATTTTTTAAATTTATTTTTAACTAGATATTCATGTAAGTTGATATATATGTGTATATATATTGTTATAGGTGGACATACCTCATATCACTCCTAGCCTTGGTCCAGATCATGTGCATGATCAATGTGACTCTGTGGATGAATCTGCTATCAGTGGACATGTGAGTTTTCATAAAATATATATTTATGTATGCATAGATAAATACAAGTTCTAGATTGATATTTAAAAATACAAGTTCATTTAAAAATAACTTTCATAAAATTTATTTAATAAAAATTATATGTATTTAACACATCTTGTACACAATTTTATTTGCAGGGCTCAGCACATCCATCAGAGCAGGACTGTTCTCATTCAGATGGCCATTCGTCTAGGAGTAGAAATTCATATTAGGCCATGCATTCTATATTTATGATCTTTACCACATGATGTGTATTTGATTATATGATGATCTTTAAAATTTAGTATTTGATATTTGATGATCTCTAACTTACACTTGCTTATATGATATACATACATTTTCTTATTTTTTGATCTTTAGTATTCGACATTTGATGATCTTAAATTTACATTTTTCTTTTATGATATATGTACATATATTTTCTTATATGATATATACATACATTTGCCTCTTTGCTTATAATATGTGTTATGTTTATATGTATTGAATCCCTTTACATATATGTACATGTGTTTGCTTATGGTTTAAACATGTTTACATGTAATATATGTATGCATTTGCTTTAAATATTCAATATACATACATGTTTTCTTATTTTATGATCTCTTACAACTTACATTTCCTTATATTCAATATACATTTGATCTCTAGTAGAATTTTAGGGAAATCAATGCCATTTTATAATTAAGTTCATTCATGTTGATCACAATAAATATTTTTAAAAAATGACTTAAGCAACATGAACCATTGAGTTGAGAACAAGATATAATCTTTTTAACAAGTAACTTGAAATTAAATTCAAATATAATTTTAAGAAAATTCAATTCGAATTATATCGAGCTATTATACGTTTTTTACAAGTAACTTGATATTCAATTCAAATATTTAATTAAGAAAATTTAATTCAAATTATACCTCTATTATACATTTTCGACCTTCTTGAAATTCAATTCAAATATAATTAAGAAAATTCAATTCAAATTATACCTCTAATATACATTTTGACACTTTAACACAATTCTAAAATTACTAGATATGTTGTGCATACCTATAAATTAAATAACAACAAACTCCACAATGAAATAACTTGTTTTTTTACTACTTGATTCATTTAAACTAGGATCTAGTTATTCCATGTACACTTGAATAATTTTGATTCACTTGGAGCACAGATTTTGGAGAAGTTTTTGCACATTTATCAAGGAGGCAAATGTTGGAGCTCGATAACTTTTCATTTTTATCAATCAAGGAAACATTTGGAGGATAAATTAACTAAGCTGGTAGAGGACTTGTTAAGAGTCATCTTTAAGTTGAAGAAGAAAATGGGACAACAAAGAAAAAGAAAAAATGCATCTCAATGAAAATTGTCAAAAGAAGAAGAACAAAGAGGCGTGATCAAAACTTGGAAAATTATCATAGAAAGAAACAAGGTACATGCTTGTTTCTTCTCTCTCTCACTCTCAAGTGTGTGTTTAGTACTTTTACTTTGAAGGTTTCTAACCATCATTGCACTTGAATGACTATAAATACTTTTAAATATCCTCAAGTCATCTTGGTCATGCAAGTTGCAATGTTTATATGATCCTTGACTCCAATTCCTTAAGCCAATTCTTTTTGTTTCAATATTTACAGTGTTTGTGTCTTTCATATTTTATTTTCATCACTTCAATGTTCTCAAATTATTTTTATGTTTTATGCTCTAGGGATTCCTCAAGCTGGAGTCGAGCCAAATCTAGATATTGGATCAAATGAATCCGTTGAAGAACACATGGACCTTGAAGTTAGGGAGGAGACCCAAGTTCAAACAATGCTTGTTGGAGAGGGTCAAGATCACTTCCTTCTACTGGTATGGATGAGCATATAAAACTAGCACAAACTTCTCTCACTTATAGCTCATCATGTTTTATCAATTTGTTTGCTTGCATACATAAAACTTCACTTATATTTTTAACATCATCTCTCACTTTTGTTTGGAAAATATTTTGTGAAACATGTGTAGGAAGAATCAACAAGCAGGAATTTTTCATGCTCAAGTCGAGCCAAATCTAGACATTGGATCAAATGAATCCGCTCAAGAATGCATGGTCCTTGAAGATAGGGAGGAGGCACAAGTTCAAACAATGCATGTTGGAGAGGGGTTGGGATCACTTCCTCTTGAAATGGATATGGAGAAACTCAAATATTATGCCAACTAGCCTTATAATAAGAGAAAGAGGTCAATGACTAAATCTGTAAATGGAATGATCAATCATCATTTCAATCATCTTGATACACTTGAAAAAACCCAATTGTTATCACGTTTACTTCTTCATGATGAGCTCAAAGAGTCATTACAATTGTTGGGTGTCCATTCATCATCAAATAAGAAGAAACACATGGGATTACAAAAGGATATTGTTCAAAATGTTAAAAGGGTTTAGATTCCATTGGGAAAGGATCTCGAACTGTGGATAAGGCCGCTACAAGAAGGGTGATGTTGACATCTAT
>VDFB02000015.1:83035814-83189917 GCA_007258455.2 Sequoia sempervirens | reverse complement strand
TAACAAGGATTAAATTTGATGGTCGAATTTTCCTATCAAATTTTTTTTTAATGACGGTTATCTATTCAAGGGTACCCTTAAAACATTATGATATACCTTAGTGTATGTAAAATTATTATAATTCTATATATATTTTTATAGTTTATATAAATTTTGTCCTTTTATACAAAATATCTCCTTTTACAATCTTCTTAAATTTTTTATTGTATTCTATGGCAAAAATCTTTCTCTTAAGCTATCATTTAAAAAGAATATAAATAATATTTATATTAATATTAAAATCAAGGTGTTCGACCGAACATCTTTAGAATGTTCGCTTGAACCCATTTAAAATCATTTTTTTATTTTATGTGTAGTGGGTTCGGTCGAACATGGGTTCGGGCAAACCCCTATTCGACCGAACATTTTTATTTTCTTCGAATGAACACCTATTCGGCTGAACCATTGTTTTTTCACCCTTGCCTCCTAAGGCACAAAAATTGCTGAGAATTTTGCACTTCGAAGCTTGATTTGAGAATGAAAATGGAAGAGATCTCAAAAACCCAACTAGTATTGGGTTCCCCTCAAAACGAGCTATCCAACGAATATAATTTTAATATGTTTTGATTATATTATCTATCTATTTTTTAAGTTTTATTAAATATAGGTTTTTCACTAAAAACAAAACTCTCTATTCTGCACAAGTGGAAAAATAGAATATTATCAAAAAAAAAAATTTAAAAATATGAGTGCACCAAAAAAAAAAAAAAAAATTTTTGATACATACAGTAAAAGTTATGCGTTATGCATTCGTGTTATGTGTGAATTGTAGTTGATTTGACTTTGAAATTTGATTAAAGAAAAAATATTGAATAAAACTATCTAACCAAGTGGAAGCACTAGATATCAGAGTTAGAAATCTAAATTTGAAAGAATTGGAATTTTGTCTTTGAAGGGAAAAAGTTATGCATTATACGGTGTGCGTCACTTTTTTAAAATGCTGCTTTTTGAAAAAAGCCAATTTTCATGGGAGATGGAAAAAGAAGTGCAATCTGATTCAAAAAAAAATAAAAAATATTTTTAGAATCTACAGACAAAATATGACAAGACTCTAGTTTGCATCACTTCAAATTCCTCATGGTTTAATCGCTATAGGTGCCTGAATGTGGAGATTTTGTTAAAACTCTCGGTGTCGAGTTTGGCCAAAAATTGTAAACCACTATTGTGGTATCATCCATCATTTCTTCCATTGTTAAGGATGGTGTGAGGTGGACATGCTAGAGTCTATTGGCTCCTCATCTAGAACATTTTACAGTGTGCGAGGCCTCTAGTAGGGCCTGGTGTGGAGGAGGCGTGTAGGCCTCGAGCTCCACACCACCATTGTTGCACTTGTGGTGTGGTTTGCGCGTCTGATTATCGAGTGCTCAAGATGCGGCTACATAGCCTACATCGGTTGTAGAAATAGATTTCACAGTGTTTTTTTGGGTGATACATTTGGCATTGACAATCAGGTAAAATTTAGCAAGTTCATTTAATGTTGTTTATTAAATTATATTTTGAAATTTAAGAATAAGTAAATTAGTAGAATTTTGATTTGATGAAATTTTAGGGTCGGAGTGTTCATGAGACATTCCCCATTCCTACATACCCTTATTCATTCTTGACATTGAGTCCATAGGTATGCAACTAGTATTAATGATATTATTATTGCATTTGAACAATTGAATTTTATATTTGAATGTTTGTCTCATAACATGCTTTGGATTTCAAATAGTTTCCTAGTCGACCTTCGACCTCCACACCTCACAATTCATTTCCTGAAGGACCTTACACTCAAGTATCCTTTATTCAATAATGGTGTTGTAAAACAATATTAGCTAGTTTTCATAATTTTTCATTTACAAATCTAAAAAATTGATGAGAAACATAAACATTGCATTTGTATTCCTTGATTGTGTCACATTATCTTCTCCTAATTCACTTTTTGTTCCTTTATTCCTTCCTAATCCCATCCCATTAACATTTAATAGTTCACCCTACCATTTACTCTTTCATTTACCATTTGCAGATTTTGAAAACCGACAACCCTGGTGATGTTGGTGGCACGATGGACCATGGAGTTGCTGCAACAATAGCTAGTTATGATCCATTGAGAGACGTATGTAATAGATATGTTGATTTGAAATTATATTTTCTCTTTTATGGTCTATTATGGCAACATTTCATGATACTTTTGTGTATCTTACTTTGTATCTTGATGATTGCTATAGGTGGTTGTCACTCTAGACTGTGGATGTGGTAATGATGACTATCTATATGCGGTAAGTGATTATATTTTGTTATATGTCATTCCACAATTCAATTTATGTGTATTAACATCTTTACATTTTATGGGATCAGTTGAAGGTCCAGAGTGAAGAGAGGAGGACTGGCAAGTGTGTGCGAAATACCAGAGAACCAACAGTCACTCCATCCATCTGAATTTCAAAGGCAACACGGGATCTATTTCCTTCCCCTAGAGGGAAATGACTATATTAGGGTCATTGTTTGTATGCCTATGTGGAATTTTAGAACATATGTTTTGTACAAGTGATATATACGTGAAATTTTATGTCCATAATATGGCTCCTTTGTACTAAGCCTGTATGGATTTTTTGGATATATTCTATATACTTTTATCAATATATATCATTGTATACCTTATGAACTTTTGATTAAAAAAATCTTACTTTTCTACTACCATTCTTGAATGATGTTATCATGTGTATTATGTAAATCGTATGCTTGAATGTTGTAGGAATGGATTTTGTTTACATCTAATGCTTAATTAATTATTGTCGATTTCTCAATAAGCTCCATCTAAAGCTTATTGTGTAAATAAGCTCCATTCCTAGTGGTTTGTATCCTTTGGAATGCTTCAATTACTTGTGCCTCACTTATTTACATGTATGCTTCACTTATTCACATGTATACTTCACATATAATGCATGTATTCACGTTTATTATTCATGCTTCAAATGCATAGCAGCAAAAATATTTCAGGGAAAAATTTGACAAACCAAAAGTATAAGAGTTTTTAAAAAGGTTGGGAAAAAATCTTATTTAAAAAACGTAAAAAAATTGTAGAAGAAGAGATAAAATATATTTATTTTAAAATTTAAAGGTATTTCCATAGCATATAGAGATATAGAGAGCAAATAAAATAAATATTTTAACTAATGAATTGTAAAAAATATTTTTTTGCAGTTTATATTCATATTGTTGATTACATTTTATTGCACATATTTCAAAGTCAAAGCATTACTTTACACTGCATAACTAATAACTAGATGTTGATAGATGAATAAATTTCAATTACAATATAGTTTTTACAAAGTCAACCTAAGAAGCTATGCAATTACTTCATATTGCATAACTAATAAGTAGGAGCAGCTGCCAATTGCATTTTGTTATCATGGCATTCTATGAGGCTAGATTTATTTGACGTATTTTATCAAATAGTTCACTTCCTTGTCTATGTTACCACAATTTTCATACATGTCTACCAAAGTAATTTTTTTAAACAATTCATTGACTTGTTTCTATGGCTAAAAGCATAAAACAAGTGCTTTTGAACAAGCTATGGATGCTTGGAAAAAATATATCAAAAGCATAATAGCAAGCAATACTATAGACAAGGCAATGAATTGCTTGAAAAAAATGCCTAAAAGAAATGTGGTCTCATGGTGATGGAATGCCATGACATGAAAATTGCTATGGATTTTCATGCCATTCCATTGCCATCAAACCATGTTTCTTTGAGGCATTTTTTCAAACAATTCATTGCCTTGTCTATGCTACCATATTTTTCGTACATGTTTACGAAAGCATTTTACCAAACAATTCACTGCCTTGTTACTATGGCTAAAATCCTAAAATGGGTGCTTGCAAACAAGCTATGGATGCTTGGAAAAAATATATCAAAGCATAATAAGAAGCAATAGCATAGATAAGTGATGCAGAGACAAGGTAGTGAATTGGTAGTATGCGATGGATGCTCCCATGCTTTACAAATGAGGGGTGAGCTCAATTTATAGGCTTCTCGAATACAATTCAATGGCTAAGATTGATTTCAAATCAATGAATGAGATTACAAAATAAAACCCTAATTAGGGTTTGTCACAACTAACTACCTCTTGACCAATGAGAAAATTACATTTGGGGACACTTGTCCTTCTGCTAAATATAAACCAATGATAAAAAGTTGTTGCATTATGAAGTGTCAAGTTCATTGAACCTAGACATGCTAGCTTGGAATAATTTGATTTGTTGGAAGATGACAAGGCACCATCTCAGCATGTTGGATGTTCCCTTTGATCTTGGCCTAAGGTGGATTTCAAATATGTCTTCCATCTCATATTTTCAGCTTGGGGTGGACTTTAAGTTGTCTTTTCCATGTATGCTTTGAGTTGGGATGACTTTACATTGTATTTTCCATGTATGCTTTGAGTTGGGTGGAATTTACCTTTGTCTTAGACAATCATTATTCAAGCAAGGGGTAGAATTGACAACAATTTGGACATAGCTTTTCTTTTCCAAGTGGACTTTGCATCATCTTTGACATTTTCCTTGACCATAGGCATGGCAGACTTTGCTCTTGACTTAGACATGCTGATTTTCCTTCCAAGTGAAAATTGAGAAAGGTTATTGTAGAGGGCCACAACACAATCCCATAGACTCAGACAAGAAGTTTCTAAGTGTTACAGTGTCTAAATATCGTCATGTTGAAGTTTGCAGCCATTTTGCACTTCGGACTCATAAGGGATCCAACTAGTTGAACGTAGCTTGAAGTGATTCAACGTATTTGGATGTGAAATAGGGCCATGCCTAGCATAAACATACCCACTCAGATGCATTGGAATAGTTAGTTTGGTCACACGAGTTGCAGAATGAAAGATGCACCACTTTGCAACTTTGCACTACTTGCATTTGACAACTTTTTCCGCAAGATAAATGTTGCCGCCATGGGAAAACACCTCCGAGATAGCAAAAAATGAGAGATTTTATTGTAGAGGGTAACAACACAATCCCATAGGCTTTGATGAGAAGTTTCCAAGCCCCATAGTGTCTGAGTAATGTCATGCTAAAGTTTGCAACCATTTTGCACTTCGAACTCTTAAGGGATTCAACCGGTTGAACATAGCTTGGAGTGATTCAACACGTTTGGGTGTGAAAGAGGACCATGCCTAGTGTAAATTTACCCACTTGGATGCGTTGGAATGGTTAGTTTGATCACACGAGTTGTAGAACAAAAGTCTCACCACTTTGCAACTTTGCACTACTTGCATTTGACAACTTTTTCCGCAAGAGAAATCTCATCGCCAAAGGAAAACACCTCCAAGATAGAAAAAAATAAGAGGTTATTGTAGAGGGGCACAACATGATCCCATAGGATCTAACAAAAAATTTCTAAGCACCATGGTGTTCGAGTAATGTCACATGTTGAAGTTTGCAACCACTTTGTACTTCATACTCTTAAGAGATTTAGCCAGTTTAGCATAGCTCGAAGCGATTTGACATGTTTGGGTGTGAAATATGACCATGCCTAGCATAAATGTACTCATTCAGACATGTTGGAATAGTTATTTTGGTCACATGAGTTGCAAAACAAAAGTTGCACCACTTTGAAACTTTGCACTACTTGCATTTGACAACTTCTTCCCCAAGAGAAATCTTGCTGCCACAGGAAAATGCCTCTGAAATAGAAAAAAGTGAGAGAGGATATTGTAGAGGGGCACAATATGACTTCATAGGATATGACGAGAAGTTTCTAATCCTCACAGTGTCTGAGTAATGTCATGTTGAAGTTTGCAGCCATTTTGCACTTTAGACTCTTAAGGGATTCAATCGGTTGAACATAGCTCAGAGAAATTCAACACATTTGGGTGCAAAAAAGGATCATTCATATCTTAAATTTACCCACTTAGACACGTTGGAATAGCTAGTTTGGTCACACGAGTTGCAGAACAAAAGTTGCACCACTTTGCAACTTTGCACTACTTGCATTTTACAACTTTTTCCCCAAGTGAAATCTTGCAGCCACAGGAGAACGCCTCTAAGATAGAAAAAATAGAGAGAGGTTATTATAGAGGGGCACAACATGATCCCATAGAATTAGATGAGAAGTTTCTAAGAATCACAATGTTTGAGTAATGTCAGACTAAAGTTTGCATCCATTTTGCACTTCAAACTCTTAAGGGACTTAGTCGGTTGAAAATAGCTTAGAGCGATTTAACGTGCTTGGGTGAAAAATAGGACTATGCATAGTATAAATGTGCCCACTTGGACACATTGGAACAACTAGTTTGGTCACATGAGTTGCATAACGAAAATTGTACCACTTTGCAACTTTGCACTACTTGCATTTGATAACTTTTTTCCCAAGAGAAATCTCCCTGCCATAGGAAAACATCTTTGAGATAGTGAAAATAGAGATAGGCTATTATAGATGGGCATAACATGATCCCATAGGCTCTAACGAGAAGTTTCTAAGCCTCATGGTGTCTGAGTAACATCATCTTGAAGTTTTCAGCCATTTTTCACTTTGGACTCTTAAGGGATCCAATTGGTTGAATGTAGCTCGAAGTGATACATTTGGGTGTGAAAGAGGAAAATTCCTAGCATAAACATACACATTTGAATGTGTTGGAATAGTTATTTTGTTCACACGAGTTGTAGAACGAAAGTTGCACCACTTTGCAACTTTGCACTACTTGAATTTGATAACTATTTCCCCAAGATAAATCTTGTTGCTACAGGAAAAGGCCTCCGAGATAGAAAAAAATGAGAGAGGTTATTGTAGAGGGGAACAACATGATCCCATAGGCTTTAAAGAGAAGTTTCTAATCCTCACAGTGTCTGAGTAATTCCATACTGAAGTTTGCAGCCATTTTGCACTTCAGACTCTTAAGGGATTAAGCTAGTTGAACGTAACTCGGAGTGACTCAACGCATTTGGGTGTGAAAGAGGACCATGCCTACCATAAAGGTACCCACTTAGATGCATTGGAACAATTATTTTGGTCACACAAGTTGCATAATGAAAGATGCACCACTTTGTAACTTTGCACTACTTGCATTTGACAACCTTTTCTCAAAGAGAAATCTTGTCGCGACAGGAAAATGCCTCTGAGATAGTGAAAACTGAGAGAGGTTATTATAAAGGAGCACAAAATTATCCCATAGGCTCTTACGAGAATTTTGTAATCCTCATAGTGTCTTAGTAACGTCATGCTAAAGTTTGCAGCCATTTTGCACTTCTGACTCTTAAGGGATTCAGCCGGTTGAACGTAGCTCAGAGTGATTCGATATGTTTGGGTGAAAAAGAGAACCATTCCTAGCATAAATGTATCCACTCAGACATGTTGAAATAGTTAGTTTGGTACACAAGTTGCAGAAAAGAAGTTGCACCACTTTTCAACTTTTCACTACTTGCATTTAACAACTTTTTCCCCAAGTGAAAGCTTGCCGCCATAGGAAAATGCCTCCAAGATAGAAAAAAATGAGAAGGTTATTGTATATGGGAAGAACACAATCCCATAGGCTCTGATGAGAAGTTCTTAAGCTTCACAATGTCTGAATAATGTCATGCTAAAGTTTGCAACCATTTTGGACTTCGAACTGTTAAGGGATTCAATCGGTTGAACATAGCTTGGAGCAATTTAGTGTGTTTGGGTGTGAAAGAGGACAATGCCTAGCATAAAAGTACCCACTTGGATGCGTTGGAATAGTTAGTTTGGTCACATGAGTTGCAGAACAAAATTTGTGCCACTTTGCAATTTTGCACTACTTGCATTTGACAACTTTTTCCCCAAGAAAAATATCACCGCCATAGGAAAAAACCTACGAGATAGTGAAAATTGAGAGAGGTTATTGTAGGGGGGCACAACACTATCCCATAGGCTTTGACAAGAAGCTTGTAACCCTTACGATGTCTAAGTAACGTAATGCTAAAGTTTGTAGCCATTTTGCACTTCAGACTCTTAAGGGATTCAACATACCAGGAGACTCAAATTCAATCAAATTAACTTTCTTTCAAGAGGCATCTAACAAGATTAAAATGCTCTTTTAAATAAATTCAAACAATCTTGCAAGTTAGACAACAATCAGAAGCATTGATTTCTCAATTTCATCCATGAATCCTAGTAGTAGTGCAAACTTAGTTTTTGGCCTTTTACTCAAATAATCTCCAAGACACCTGACAAAAATATGATGGTTTCAGACACCCATTTCAAAGTTGTAACACATATCCCAAAGTTAGAAATAAGTAATTTGGACCAACCTCCTAAAATCAACCCTTCTACACTAACCTATTTAGGCTGATTAGACCTAAATTACAAAGCAACATATCTTTAAACTTCTCACAGGCCATTGAAACCTTGGGGAAACATTTCCTATGCCCTCAAACCTCTAAAACAACAATTTTTTCCCAGGGTTAACCCTTCCAACATAGCAAACCACAAAAACTTCAATTTCATGCCAAACCAAGAGGGTTTATTCAAAATCATAGTTGCACAACCTCCCAGACCATGCCATCAACTCAAACATGTGTATTCTAACCCCTATGTGCTCAAAAGTTGAAAAAAACTCCACACTCTCATTGATTTTCACAAACCCTAGGCTAAGGGCTCCATTTTCATGTGTTTTCTTTAACAAAAATCAATAGGACATCAAACTTATCTCCTTTGTTCCTTCCCCACAACTCTAATCATGCAACTTACAACTTAATAAAACTACCTAAGGCCCATTACACTAGTTACAATAGATACAATTGGTGTAAGGGCCCTTTAAGACATGTTTTTTATCACAAAACCCTCAACAGGGTGCTCTCAACTTGTCATAGGAAAACAATGATTTCTTCAACAAATCTTTATTAAATTCTTTCAAACCTGATGCAAAATAAGGCTAACACAATCCTCCATGAGAAATGAAAGATTACATAGCAAATGTTAGTCTGTACGGCTTGTATAGGTCTAAAAATGTGAAAGAAACACAAAAAATTATGAAAACTTAGAATTTTCTTATTGCCAATAACTTAAACTTCGAGCCAACATTAAAAATGGTGTCCTCATGCATTTTTAAAGGCTTATCCTCTTTGAAACCAATGACCAACTGCCCTCCCAACTGAAATTTAAACCACTTATGACCATTGGAGATCACAATTTCATCTTTTACATAATTTAATATATCATTACATGCTTTGCAATGCTTGCTCTTTTTGACCCTTTTAATCACCTAACCTATTACAATGGGTCTAATGAGACATTATTCACCTAAAAACCATGTCTTATTCAATAAAACAATATGCTACCACCCTTGACACCACCTTGACAACTTTGACACTTATTTCCATTTGATTTACAATCATTACAAAATGAATACATAAGCCCCTCAAAGTTGACCAAGTACCATAGAATGGTCACTTAGGACCTTATTTGAACTCATGGACTCAACAAAAACACCCTAACACACACACTACCTATCAAAATCTTCATGGAAAACAAAGAGAAGGTTGGTGCTCTTGCACCAAGTCTAAACATCCAAATGACCTACCATGCCTTTGAAAACCTTCTATCACATAAAAATACACCTAATAACACTGAAACAACTAGGTTCCAACATTCTTCCAAACTATTGCTTTAATTTGCTACTTCAAGCTATGCCTCCTAGGCCTAAATTCACACTTTTTCCACAAGGGCAGTGTGGAAATTTCCACCAAATGTCTTTTCCACCCATTGCATTCTACTGTAATTTGGTGGAATGGCATAATTAGGTGTAGGGGGCATGTGTGCATGATTTCAGGAGTAGGGGTGGCTATTTGGGGGTTTGGGCATGATGCCTAGTTATCAAGAATGTGTGTTTCAAGTGAATTTTGGAGGTTAAGAGTAGGTAGTGATGGAAAAAATTTAGGGAAGCACTTTCTAAAAGTTAATTAAGAAAGGGAAGATATATTTGAAGGTGATGGAGGCATTCAAATGGTGAGGAGAGATCTGTAGGTGAGGTTTTCAATAAACCCCCTTCAATGATGACATACCTTGAGATTAACATGTAAATGATGTTGTACCTCCAACTTGAGATGTCATTTGTGGAGTGACTTCAAATAGAGGTGTGTTTTCTGATGTATTTTTGAAACACAATGTTGTTGATGGTGTGTCTTCAACTGTAGGTGTGATTTCTGATGTACTTGGATGACCACATGTTGTTGCTAGTGTGTCTTCAACTGGAGATGTGCATTAAACTTCACCTATGGTTGATGATGTGCATCCAACTTGGGGATCCATTTGTGTCCTTCCACAAAGTTTTTCCATTTGCGCCCTTTTTTTTTCCAATTGTACATCTCTCTTACTTAGATTGCACAGGAATTTCTGGTTGTATGGGCTGCAATTCTTTTGCTTCATGAGTTGCAATTTTTGATTCTCTTCTCCTTGCATTTTTTACTACATGTTCTTCTAGTGTTAGAGTATTTGGTTGTTTCCTCGGCATGACATTGAATACTGCATATTCACAATCACAAATATAACAAAAGTAAGTAATGCATTTTATGAAACATATTGATAATGTTGATTACATTGCATTTTATTGAACACACCAAAGCATTTTATGAAAGAAGGAAATGAGCTGTTTGGAATTATCAAACATATATATATGCTACAACATTTTTCATACATAAATCTACCAAGGAAGAATGGTAAATGGTATGAATGAATGGAAACTTGCATTAAACCAACTATGTCTTGAGTCACTTGAAATTATCTAAGCACATGATGAAGGTGAATTCTTTATGGTGCAAAAAAATTAAAATAGAAACTTTCACATTAACATTGATTTAAAAGCTCTTAGGTTTTCCAAATTAGTTGAAAATAATTTTTTTCCCACAACCATTAGTAATAATGAATTTAATGTTTAATTCTATGTGTAACAATGAAGATTAATAAAATCATCAAATGAATGGTCTATAAATTGTCAAAACAAAAAAAAAAACTTTTGTTAAGTTGAATTCATTTATCTAAACATGCTGGAAATGGACTACTATAAGCAATGCAAATAGAATTCATAAGAAAATTTGTGTTAAGTTGATGTCATTTATATAATTTTAAACATGAATTCATCTAAATTATGTCATGGTTTTCATTTTTTCTTCAAAGTCATAAAAGATCAAACTTTTTTATGCAACTCTCATATAATTCAATGTTGAATTCTATGTCCAATTGTTATGATTAATAAAATCATTAAAGGAATTTAGATTATTGTCAAAAATAAACAAACATACTAAATATAAACATTTCAATATTACCAAAAATGAATATATTTTCTAAGATAATGTAAAATGATGTAGAAACTTCAAAATTTCTTCATCTACGTTGTTTGCATGTAAATTGGTGGAAAAAAGGTGATGGATCAAGCATAGATTAGTACAATAGTGAGTCAACTACATAAAAAGGGCATTTCACTGTCAAATTAAGCACTGAACCAGACAAAAGCCGAAGCATGTGGGTCATAATCACGAGGTGAACTCCTTTTTTACCATTTTAAGTTAAAAACACATTTGGTGCTCACCAAATTTAGAGAGCGCCAAATTTTTTGTTCGCCAAATTTGGAGAGCGCAAAATTTTGCGCTCACCAAATTTGGAGAGCACCAAATTTTGTGCTCGCCAAATTTAGAGAGTGCCAAATATGTTGCTTTGAAATGATTTCACAATATCAATAGGAAGGGAGTGAGACTTGAGATAGAGGGAGAGGGGATATGAGTGAGAGAGATTAATCCTAGTAGTGTGGTAGAGACTGAGACTTGAGAGCGATAGAGACTTGAGAGGGATAGACAGTTATCCAATAAGGGTGGGGGTAAATACCTCACAATGGGAGAGAGGTTGGAGTGAAATATATTTTTCTACCCTCTACCCATAAACTGTAACCGTAAACCCTTAAACCCTCAACCCTATAACCCTCAAATCTCTCTCTCTCTCTCAACCCTCTACCCTCTACCATCAACCCTAAGACTCTAAAACCCTAAACCTTAAACCCTCTACCCTCAACCCTTAAAGCATAAATCGTAAACCCTAAAACCTTAAAACTAGCAACCCCCTATCTCTCTCTCTCTGAACCCTACGCCCTCCACCCTTAAATCATAAACTCTAAACCCTAAAACCCTCAACCCCTCCTCTCTCTCTCTCAAACCTCTACCCTCTACCCTCAAACCTCAACCCCCTTCTCTCTCTCTCAACCCTACACCCTCTACCCTTAAACTGTAAACCATAAACCGTAAAACCATAAAAACCTCAACCCCTCCTCTCTCTCTCTCAACCCTCTACCCTCAACCCTCAAAACTCAACTCTTAAACCCTAAAACCCTTAAACTATCTACCCTCTACCCTTAACCCTCTACCCTCAACCCTAAAACCATTAGCCCTCTCTATCTCTCTCTCTCTACCCTCTACCCTCTACCCTCTACCCTCAAATCTTAAACCATAAAACCCTTAAACCATCAATCGCCTTCTCTCTCTCTCTCTCAACCCTACACCCTCTAACCTTAAACCATAAACCCTAAGCTATAAACTCATAAACCCTTAAACCCTCAGCCCCCCCTCTCTCTATCTCTCAACCCTAAACCCTCTACTCTCAACCCTCTACCCTCTACCCTTTAACCTCAACCCTCTACCCTATAAAATATACCCTAAACTCTCTACCCTCCACCCTCAAACCTTAAACCCTTAACCCTTAAACCCTTAACACTTAAACTGTCTACCCTTTATCATAAACCATAAAACCCTTAAACCATCAACTCCCCCCCTCTCTCTCTCAACCCTAAACCCTCTACCTTCAACCCTCAACCCTCTACCCTATACCATCTACCCTCCACCCTCTACCCTCTACCCTCCACCCTCAACCCTTAAAACCTCAACCCTTAAACCGTCTACCCTCTACCCTTAACCCTCTATCCTCAACCCTCTACCCTCAACCCTCTATATATATCTCTCTCTCTACCCTTTACCCTCAACCCTCAACCCTTAAAACATAAAATCCTTAAATCCTCAACCCCATTCTCTCTCTCTCAACCCTACACCCTCTACCATTAAACCATAAACCTGAAACTATAAACCTTAAAACCCTAAACCATCAAACCTCAACCCTCTACCCTTAAAACCTTAAACCCTAAACCCTAAACCCTCTACCCTTAATCCTCTACCCTCTACCCTTAAACAATAAACCCTAAACCCTTAACCCTTAAACCCTATACCCTAAACCCTAAACCCTCTACACTCTACCCTCAACCCTTAACCTTGCACCCTTTACCCTTAAACCATAAACTGTAATCCCTAAACCCTAAACCCTCAGGGGGAGAGGGAGTAGGAGGGATAGAGGGATGGGAGAGAGATGGAGGGAGTGAGAGAGATAGAGGGGGTGGGGGAGATACCTGAGAGAGTGGGAGGGGGTGGGAGGGAGATACTTAAGAGAGAGGGAGAGAGATAGAGGGAGTGAGTGAGAGACACAAAGAGAGACCTGATAGAGGGAGAGACTTGAGAGAGAGAGGGATGGAGAGGGGGTGGGAGGATACTGAGAGAGGAGGGAGAGGGAGAGAGGAGAGAGATAGAGGGAGGAGAGAGAGGGAGTGAAGAGAGATAGGAATTATTGTGAGAGGAGGAGGGAGTAGGATGGGGAGACTTGAGAAAGAGAGAGAGGGAGAGGGTGTAGGATGAAGATAATGAGAGAGAGAGAGGGAGAGCTAGTAGGAGGGACAAAACTAAGAGAGAGGAGAGAGACAGAGTGGGAGAGAGATAGAAGGGTGAGAGAGAGAGAGGAGGGGAGAGAGAGAGAGAGAGAGAGAGAGAGAGAGAGAGAGAGAGAGAGAGAGAGAGAGAGAGAGAGAGAGAGAGAGAGAGAGAGAGAGAGAGAGAGAGGGGTGGAGGGAGATACTTGAGAGAGAGGGAGAGAGAGAGAGGGTGTGGGAGAGAGATAGAGGGAGTGAGTGAGAGAGCCAAAGAGAGACCTAATAGAGGGGTGAGAAGGAGAGACTTCAGAGAGAGAGGGAGGGAGAGGGGGTGGGAGGGAGTGACTTGAGAGAGAGGAAGAGGGAGAGAGAGTGGGAGAGAGATAGAGGGCATGAGAGAGATTAGCTTGAGAGAGAGGGAGAGGTGGTGGGAGGGAGATACTTGAGAGAGAGGGGGATGGAGAGGGAGAGAGATAGAGGGAGTGAGAGAGGGAGGGAGTGGAAGAGAGATAGGAGTGACTATGAGAGGGAGATGGGGTAGGAGGGGGAGACTTGACAAAGAGAGAGAGGGAGAGGGGGTAGGATGGAGATTCTTGAGAGAGAGAGAGAGAGACAAAGGGAGAGGGGGTGGGAGGGAGAGACTTGAGAGAGAGGGAGAAAGACAGAGTGGGAGAGAGATAGAGAGAGAGAGGGGGGATAGAGATGTACTTGAGAGAGAGAGTGAGAGAGAGACAAGTAGAGAGATAGAGTGAGTGAGAGAGAGGGAGTGGGAGAGAGATAGAGGGAGTGAGTGCGAGACCTAAGAGAGGGAGGGGAGTAGGAGGGAGAGACTTGAGAGAGAGAGACAAAGAGAGAAAGATAATGACCTAAGAGAGGGAAATGGAGTGAGACAAAAAGACCCAAGGGGGAGAGAGAGGGAGAGTGAGAAAGGGGTTGGAGTGAGATAGATTTATTTAGGTACTTAGGTGGGAGGGAAAGAGACTTGAGAGAGGGGATTGGAATGAGAGAGAGTAGTCTAGGTCGCGTGGGAGGGAGTGAGACCTGAGAGATAGATTTTAGAGGGATAAAGAGTTATCCAGTTAGGGTAACGAGTTAGAGAGCGTATGAAATGTAAAACCTCATCTATCCATCTATGATCATAAACTGTGCACTCTAAGCATTATCAAAGTTGTCTACCAAAGAGAGGGGAAATTCAAGTTTTTCTCAAAGCAAGTCATTTGGCAAGCACCAAATTTGGTGCTCTCCAAATGACACATCATGTTTGGCGCATGCCAAATTTGGTGCTTGCCAAATGTGATGTGCCATTTGGAAAGCACCAAATTTTGCGCTTTCCAAATAGCCTACTTTGGACGTGTTAATTGATAGGATTTGTGAAATTTCTTCATATTTTCCTCTGTGCTCCCTGTCTCATTTACACATCTTTCAATGCAAGTTTATTAAAAAAAATGTGATAGCATTGACCTCTCTCTTAGCTATCTAAATATATAATTCTTTTTTTATTTTTATTTATTTAAGGTTTGGATCTATGGCTTCTATTGTAAATGCCTCTATTTTTGTTCAAAAACCAACATGTGCTAGTTTTAGGATAGATTTTTACTCATTTATCAAAACATGAAACAAATTATTTTTTTTGAAACTTGACTCCATTCTACACATGATGAAAAAAAAAATCAATTTTCGATTAGTTTTCAAAAAATTGAGGGGGGAGCACACTTAAATTTCATATTTTCAAGATGTTTCCACTTTGAAAATTCATAAAATATTATATATTCATTAAAAAAATTATCCAAAAGAATGAGGATAAACTACATGGTGTTAGCTAATTTCTCACCATTGAGATTTTTGAAATTCTAAAAAAAGGTTAAACAAAAAGGGGGGAGCCCTTAGGTACTATGCTATTTTTTTTGATAAAAAAAGGACTTGTTTTGGGCCCCCCCTTTTTGAGACACTTAATCTTCATTAATTTTTAAAAAAATTAGTAGCTTAGAAACTAGACTTAGAGCACTTCAACTTTTGTTCTTGTTGCATCTTGAAATTTTGAGCATAACTATCTTCAATTTCTCATGCAAATAATATTTTGCTGATTTTAGAAAAAAGTGGCATCTTAAGAGCCAAAATTGTGTCACAGATCCATGCACTTACCCTTTAAAACAACTCATAGATACTTGTAAATATTGAATTGTGTATGCATTTATGAATAGATATCCAATACATGTACAAATATCTACACATCTATACCAAAAAGCTGTATACACAAGGAAATTTAAATTGCATACATGTATATTTATCTATATGCATATGTAAATGTACACATACATACAATTATCTCCATAAGTAGATATATGAGTAGGTGTAGATAGTGATACATCTCTTAACAAGGAAAATAAATCTATATAAATAAATAGTATAAAATTAAATCAGAAATATACACTTAAAACGTAATGAAATTATAAGCAACATGAATAATAGAAAAGAAAACAAGTGTATCTTTTTTACTTAAAAATTATAAGTTATACTTCATTGTCTTAATATATAACTAGTCAAACAAACAAAAAAGAAATAGCAGTAGAAAGGAAAGGTCTTTTGATATGAAAAGTAGTGCAAGGAAACAAAACGAACTAAATGTACAGTCAACATGAACTATTAGAAATGTGCAAAGTCACAATTAGCCATGGTTGTTTTGGTGTTCAAGGAAGTATGACAACTATCTCTAGAGACCACTACATGGTAGGAGAAATAGCAGACAAATTTGATAGTAAGAGCTTGCACTAAGCTTCAAAGTTAACCTTTGCAACCTTCACTATTGTTGTTTTCAGTCTTGTTTCTGAATTATAAGTTTGAGTTTTGATTAGAACAGTGAAAACAAATGACGTGTAGGTGACAACATTGATAACAACCTCAATAGTCATTTCAGCGGTAGACTCATATTGCAACATGTAAAGTTGTTTTGTTGACATTTGTAATAGGCTTGTTATAGTCTCATCAAAAGCAGTTGTCGGGAGTTCACCTATGAGGTCTTCCATCTTGAGTTGCAATAAATATCAAAAGTCACAGTCAACTATTGTTGTCTAGCATTTTGGGTAGAACCATGTATTTTTCTCAAATTTTTCACACTTTTTCTTGCATTGCCTACCATTCACCTCTAATGGGCATACATCATAACATAATGTATCAATTTTTATAAATTTTATTGTTTCCTTGAGACTAGCTTGCAAAATCTCTAGAAAGCCAAGGCAATGGTAAAACATATATGCAATAGTGAATCTCCCATTTCCCAAAGCAACCTTTTGAGGGACTGCTCAGGGGGGCTCAACATTAGGTGGATCAATATATCCTCTTTCGATCAATGGTTGTGCTTCTGGTATGTCATGATTTATTTATAGAAGAGTCCCTACAACTATGTTTAGAACAACTCCATTGAAGTACCCAACATGTGCATTTTTAACAACAAGGATCAAAGCTGAACCAAGGGTGTACAAACTCTCCCAATCATGACCCTTTGCTTCCCAATTTGAGCCCCACAAATTAACATCAATTGAAAAGGATGACAAATCATTAAGTTTAATAGTCCTCTAATTTTTTTGGGATTGATCCTTTCCTTGTACAGTCGATACCATTCCCACATGCACCACAGTGCCAATAAAATCACATAAAATTTTATTAGTGCAATTTACAATTTCATTCAATGGGGTGAAGTTAAATACTTTCTCTAGCACAAAGGCCTCATCATCACAAAATTTTAACATTTATTTTTTATCCAAAATTATTTCCATCTGGCTATTTAACTTATTAAATTTTTTGTCTGCTTGTCTCACCAATGCCTTTGACACATAATACGTATGTCCCACCTTAAGCCTATCACAATGTAGATCTACAATGTCATTAAAGCATGTAATCCATAATTATGTGCCCTCATTGTCAATAATATCAAATTTGAATACCTTCCCCTCGTGCCCTTGCCTGCTATAATGGTGCATATCCCTCTTTGTTGTTACACAACCTTTTATCATCCATTTAGTTTGGTAAACATTCAATCCTTTAACAGGGCTGATTTTTGTAGGAGCATCTTGCTGCCTTGGGGATGTATTAATTCCAAAGGTGGAGGCTCATTTGGATGGGGAGGCCAAGTCACAACCAACTTTATGTTGTTCTTGATCTCTAAACGAATATTTAGGTTTTCTAATTAGCTAGCAATTTGTCATTTTTACATCTAGGGATAGAATGACAATTTTCCTGGAATGAAATGAACATTAAATACTTAAAAGGCAGCCCCCAAAAACAAGGAAGCGGGAAAATACAAGTACAAGCAAGGAAAAACTATATCAAACCTTGATTCCTACAGCTTTCTAGACAAATAGTTTTTCAAGCACACAAGCACACAATCAAACCTATTTTTAATTCCCCTACAAACAAAAGGTCATTGTATTTTGCAGGAAAAGTTCCCATCTGCATGTGGGTTCCATTAGACAAGATGAATTTGTACCAGTCGACTGGGCTTTGATCACCTCCTATTTTTTGGTAAGACATTAGTTGGAGGACTGGAGATGGGACAACATCCCCAACAACTATAAATCATAGCACATTACTTGTTAAGGTTGGATTCATATTTGTATCCTACAAGGAAATTGAACTCAGCATAGTGGCAAAAATGAGATATTTATGACTATGACTCAACTCTAGAAGAAAACAGTAATATTGATACATTTGGAAACTGAGACATTTTCCCCTCTAACACATAAGTTACTCCAAAATGGCCAATAAATTGAAGGGGAAGTAAGACAAATAGTTCAAATATAAATAAGTTAGAACATATATCATAGTAATTATTAATTCAAATGAAGTATATTCTTGGTTTGTTTGGTGCACTTGAGAAACTGTCAATATAATTGGCAACAACAATAAACTAAACAACAAATAGACTTATAGGACTACTGCTTGAGGATTTTTTTCCAACCTCGAAAGAGTTAGAGGCCACTAAAATTGTTGCATCTTCTCTTTTGAAATCAGAGAGTTGCAATGCCATTGACTGACTAGAGGGTCTATGACTTCAAAACACAACATGGGAATTCAATTTTTTTACACAGGCATTAACAATATGATAGGAAAGGATTAATAATAACAAGGGCTTCAATGATTCAAATAATACTTAAACATACAAATTGTTATTCCAAGTTCACTATTTTAATTTTAAAATCCCTTCTTTTTTTTCCTAGAAACACCAAGAATGCGAAGGAAAAGAAATAATTAGGAAAAAGGCTTCAATGTTGTATATAACAGTTAATATGAAGTATAACATTTGAAGTATTCCATGTCAAGATTCAGACAAATAACTATTTTGAGAAAATAATAAACATTGGGAAGAATATGTATGTACATTGCTCATATCTACATTGACATACATACAAATCTACACACAACAAAATTTAATAGTGTCTCATTTATGGCTTTTGTTCCGTGTAAATGGTTGCAATATATTAAAATATTCCATGTTGTTCTCCACAACACAATCTAATTGTTGTTCACTAGCTTTGGCTATATTCCACTCTTTTCAATGCATAATAAAATACTTAATATTATATAGTTTATATTGTTATCCAAAACACATTCTTCATTATCATATATATATTGATTTATTAATGGTTCACCTTATATGGAAGAGGCTCTGATTCAGTCTGTTACTACAAGATTTTTGTGCTTTGAGGAAGTTCCATATGGGTCGTTGTTGCAAGTAATATTTTTGTGGCAATGGCTGCAATGCAATAAAATAGTAAATGTTATGCAATTGATATTGTTTTGCACAAGGCACTATTCACTGTTGTTGTCTAGACAAAGCTATATTGTGTCATTTATGGCTTCCATTCAGTGTGACAAAAAAATGAAGGTGGTAGATTTTGTTTTGATTTTTAAATTAAAAGCATTTGCTGCATCAATAGAGAAGACCAGTAAAATGGTATCAACATTAATTGTTGTAGTTTCTGTGTAGTGACAATAGGTATAAGCAGTAGCTACCTTTTCAAGTAGTCACAAAGATAACAAATGCCTGCACAATGATTGAAAGGGAATTTCCCTATGGCTATATTGATTTGTTTCTCAAAGGGTGCCACTAAGAAAAAAACTATATTGTTTCAATTTTTTGATAGCACATTGCTGAGTGTCATTCTCTAGGTTTAGCTTGTTCTTCAAGATAGCTATCAACAATGAGGAAAGCATGCATTAAATAGACATTCGTAGTTGTTAGTTATTCAACCTCAGAAGAGCAGTTGTCAAGGTGATGGACTGTATAGTAAGTGTCATAAGGAAGACTTAATAGGAACTTTTGTATAGATGGTTAGAGGCTATTTTTGTGTTTGTAGGAAATAATGTTTCCAAAAGCAAAATGAAAGTGTCATCAGTGATAATTTTTTCCAACCCTTTTTTGGGATAACAAGGAAACAAATTGCATGGGTTTGTGAATGTCAATTTGTTTGTCAGATTCTTTCTATGACATCCATTTTTTGGCTATGTTTGCAACGGAATAAAATTCTTAACATAATCCAGTTTTCTTTTGTAGTTTGTTGCTTGCTAGCCTGGGTTATTACTATCGATCGATTATCCAAGCACAATGTTTTTGACCTTTGTGCAATTAAAAATGCATATATGTATGTATGTATGTATGTATATATATAGATATACTTACATAAATGTATTCACTAGCATCCTATCAAAAATTGAAACAATACATCCTCTTGAGCACCACCCTATCGAAAAGAATTCCTTTTGGAAAAAAACATTAACTCTATAATATTAGCTATTTTATTATGCATTGTAAATGAAAGTATATAGCCAAAGCTAGACAACAACAATTAGCATTGGGCTATGGGAAACATTGGTTGGATTTTTCATCAGCCTTCTCAGTTTTAGGTCTTCAACATTGTGTAGTAGGTGTTGAATTGTGTTTTTATTCAAATAAAAAAGTGTTCAACATGACGATAGAGGAGGCCAATGGAATGGAATCAACATTAATCATTGTATGGTTTCTATGTAGTGAGGATCATACAAGTAACATCTATGTTTAAAGTCCTTGGAGAACAAAGTGAATGTCTGTGCAATTTTCAATAACGTATTGTGCATATATATATACATATATATACGTATATATATAAACATATATATACATACACACACATATATATACACATACATATATGATACACACACACATATATATATACATATATATATACACATATGGGTATGTGCAGGATCATGATGGGCCAAAAAGTGGCAATACAATGGGTATGTGTAAGGTATGTGGCTAACAACTTTTTTTTTACCCAAAATTGATGAAACGAAAAGATTTTTTAAAGGATATTCTCAGCTTTCCACCAATATAAATTATGTTATACTTTGAATTTAATAAATAAATATTATTCATTTTCTATTTGAATTATGACTAAAGTCCTAATTGATAGACTTATTGAAAAAAAAATCCATAGCTTTCAAACGGTATCGCACTTTTTGAATCCAAAAAATGTGTCAAATTTTATGCTTTGCATACTATAGGATTAAAAAAAGAAAAAATGAATTTCTTGAAGTTTTGACCAAGTTAAGGTGGTTAGATGTATAGATTTTTATATTTTTTAAAAGTTGTAATAAAAAAATCATAATTAATTATTTACTTGGAAAAAAATTACAAAAAAATATGCATCACATCCAGAGATGAGTCCTATACTTATATCTAAAATCTTATAAAAAAATATTATCATTTTATTGTGGTTAGGGTAGTCAGATAGACACCTACTTATTTTTTCCCTGAAATTTAAGTACTATTGCATTGAAATTTCAAATTTTCACGAAATAGATTTTTTATTTTTTTAAATAAACCTAGTAGTTTAGAAACTACATTAAATTTTCTACAAATTATATTGTCACGTATTTTTGAAATAATATAGATAACTTATTCAAATTTTTACGTCAAGTTTCCTAACTCCAATTTTTCTAATTTTTTTTGCCACTTAAGGGCCTGTTTTTTCCATGATGATCCTGCACATACCCACATATATATACATATATATATACACATAAATATATATATATATATATACATAATATATATATATATATATATATATTATGTATATATATATATATATATATAAAAGAATTATCACAACCCACACCATTTGCAACCATCAACACATGCAAAGAACACAAGATAACCTCCAACCACCTTCACAAAATTTCCATAGTCATGGTGGGTTGTGATAGTTTTGTATTCATTTTTTGTAGGCCATGGAGAAAGAACGAAGGGAAGAGAAAGCAAGTGGAAAGAGGTGCATATTGGGAAAATGATTCGTTGAGTATTTCTAAAACAATTTATGTTATATTTGAAAGGGGATTGTTGATTATTGCTCTGTAGCTTAGTCTAAATTGTTTGGTTTTTGGTTTCCACGTAGCCGCCATTGGTGGAAGGAAATATTGTTTCTTTATTGTGTTTCGTGTGTTGAATAACCTCCACCCACCTTCGTAGAAGCTACAAAAAGCTTAATCCAGCTTGCACCCTCACATAAGCTTACCCTCATTTCTCATGGCTCCCATATCAGGTATAGCAACAAAACAACACCAAACAATGGCTTGTTGTTCCCCGGGGTGTTAAACAACAACTATTATTACGACCATCGCCAGTACACACAAAGCATATAGATATACATATATAGACATGTATATATGTAGATATATATATATATATATATATATATATATATATATATATATATATATATATATATATATATATATATATATATAGTAGTTGTAACTTTGGAGGGAAAGCCTCTATGAAGGTGTAAGTGCATGTAGCGGTAATGGTTGTGGTACACACACACACACATATATTGACAAGAACCAACAAAGATTCAATGAGGAATGATTTAGTAAAAGTATACTCATTTCTCAACAAACTATATGTGTGTATATATGAGATTTTTGTACCTGTATATATATATATGTATGTATGTATGTATATATATATATATGTATGTATGTATGTATGTATATATGCATATATATGTATATGTATATATGGAAAGCTTGAATAGTGTTAGCAATGTAATTCCCTTGCAAGCATGGCTACAAAGTTGAAGGAGTAAACAAAGTCCCATACCTAAAAAATTGCAGTGTGAAGGCCATGTGAAGACATATGTATTGTTTTTCTCTCAACAAAACCTGATTCAAAATTGAAACAATATGGGCTTTCCAACATCTTTTTTTGTTTTCTACATTTCCTTTGTTGAATTCACATGTTTTCTATAGGTTTTTTCATCTGGATGACTCTTGAAACCAATATTGTTTTATTGTGTCGATTGTTGTCCAAAACACTATATAGTTTCATGGGTTTTGGCATGTGGCCGACTGATGGCTATATTGTTTCATTTATGGCTTCCATTTTGTGTGAATGGTTGCAAAATAGTTAATATGGTATCTTTTTGGTGAATCTTAATATCAACATTTTTTCTATTTTGTGGGTTTTGGTATGTGGGTGTTTGTTAGCAATATTGTTTCATTTATGGTTTCATTTATATGCACATTAGTGCCTACATTAAGTACAATAAAAATAAAGACCTATCTTTCATCTCACATTTTATATACAACTGGATAAACAACAACTATCATCACATGTATTGCAAGCACACACAAAACATACAACAACTAATCTCGATACCAACCAACATTTAAGAGACCAAACATCCACACAACATTTTCCCTCAATTGACTAGTTGAGGAGGCTACGAATTCAAATATTTTGTTGCCTATAATAATTCCTTTATTTAGACTAAGCAATATATTATAGCCAACAAGAGGTTTGAATTCCTAGCCTTCTTGTTCAGACAAATGAGGGAAAATTCAGTCTGGATGTTTGTTCTCTTTATAATTTTGATCAAGCCAGTTGCATATCAAGGAAAAAAATATGGTATACACATCTATTTAGATATAGCGGGATTTCAACAAATATTTTCTTAAAGGGAAGGTCATTCCCTACCTTTGCATCACTTGACGAGAAGCTCAAAACCAAAAAGGCTTGCAAGGATTCCAACCAAAGTGTAACAAGATAGAGGACACCATTCAACATGTGTATAGATTGTATAACAATGACTACTTCATTGCATTGCAACAATAATGACTAAACGAAAACCATAAATCAAACAATATTGTCCTCAAAGTTAAAAAGCCATGCAAAAGAAAATCTTCTAGCACCTCTTCCCACTTGCTTCAAACACACCTCTTCTCACCAACTTTCCTATAGGAAAATGGGAAAAATATTATCACACACAACACTTTTCTTTTGCATTTTCAACCATCCACCCATGCAAAAAACACAAAATAACCTCCACCCACCTTCATAGAAGCTACACAAAGCTTAATGTAGCTTGCACCCTCACAGAAGCTCACCCTTACCACTCATGGCTCTCATATCAGGTATAGCAATGTTTAGAATAACACTAAATAATGCCTTATTGAAATTTTTTAGACATTCACTTTGTTTTGCGAGGTGCTTAATAATATCTATTCTTATGACCATCCCTAGTACATGCAAAGCATACAAAAATTAATGTTGATGCGAACCAACATTTAATTTTTGTAGCCTTCTCTATCCACGCAACCCGACAGATGCCACCCCATTCCTAAAGTAGCCAACAACCACCTCTGCCACCTTTTTCACGAACATCAGAAGGCCAAAAATATGGGAGGCTGATGAAAATTTTGGCCAAAGCTATAACCCATCTGCCACCTTTTCCCAAACTGTAGGAAGTCGAGAAAATGAGGAGGCTAGCAAAAAATCTGAGCAAAGTTGACACAAATAGCCATATATATACATATACATACATATAGATATATATATATATATACATATATGTATGTACATAAAATACATGCTGCACACATACATATATATACAAATAGATATACATATACATATACATATATATACATATATGTTTGTACACACACACACACATATATATATACATACATATACATATATATGTATACACATAAGTTGTAAATAGACCACCCTTTTGCACAAAAGGTTTAACATAGGTCTGTAACTGTGATTTTCAACATTTTATGGTAATGGTTGCAATGGAATAAAATAGTTAATGTTTTGTAGTTCAAGCTGTTGATGTCCACCTTAGGCTATATTGTCTCATTTGTGGCCTCCATTTACTATCTATGGTTGCAATGCAACAAAATAGTCAATGTTTTGGACATTATATATACATATATATACACATATCTACACACACACACATATATACATATAAATACATATATATTTATGTATATAAATGCATATATACATATATATAAATATTTTGCAATGAAAAAGTTAATGTTTTACAAGTTACATTGTTTTAGGGTATATTGTTAGCTTTTTGATAAGGTTGTGCTGGAAAAAAACTATATAACTTTTGTTCACACCAATATTGTTTGATTTATGGTTTCGATTTTGTAGGGATGTTCTTAGTATGGGTTTGTCACTATTAATAACAATATTGTTTCATTTAAATACAGAGTAACAAACCAATGGAGGAATCTAACCCAAGCCACCCAACAAAAATCAACAAAATCTGCACCATCTTAAAAATTTAATTATGTTACAAACACTCGAGCAAAAAATGGCATCCATTAAATAGGAGCCCACCAAAAAATAGAATCCATTAAAAGAAGCCCACAAAAAAACACAACACCAACAAAAGTTGCATAACTTTAACAATTTCATTTTGTTCCAAACATAGCCACAAAATGCAAGCCACATAGAGAAACCCACAAAGATTTATAGCAACATAGCAAACCAAAAATATACCCCTTTCTCAACAAAACCTTATGGAAATATGAAACAATATAGCATTCCCAATAGGACCTTCTTGGGGATTAACATTAGCAAACCAATCCAAAAATAGAGTCCTTGCTAAATAAAATCATATTATAATTTGAAACAATACATATATATACATACATATACATGTACACACACACACACACACACACACACACACACACACACACACACACATATATACGTACACATATATAGTAGTTGTGAGTGTCAAAAGCAAGATTTTGTAAAGGTGCAAGTCCAATCATTGGCTACCAAATTTCTGCGAGACTCGTTACAAGCTATTCTTTTGTTGTTTTTTGCATGAAAGTGGAAGAGGTGTAGCCACTGGTAGCAGAGCGATGGTGATGAAAGACGTGCAGACTTAGAAAAGAATTCCTCAAGCATCTCTAAAACGGTAAATTCTATTTTCCAAAGGTTATTGTTGATTTGTTGCAAAGCACAAAAAAATCTGCACAACAACAAACTAAGCCAAAAAGATAACCCAAGCTAGCCATCAACACTCGACAATTGTGGGTTTTGGCATGTGGGTGATTGTTGGCTATATTGTTCCATTTATGGCTTCGGTTCTACGTGAATGGTTGCAAAATAGTTAATTTGGTGAATCTTGAAATCAATATTTCTTGTGTTTTGTGGGTTTTGGCATGTGTGTGACTGTTGGCAATATTGTTTCATTTATGGCTTCTGTTTTGTGTGAATGGTTACAAAATAGTTAATCTGTTGTGTTTTTGGTGTATTTTTGCATCTGGGTTACCATTGAAACCAATATTGATTCATTTAGGGTTCGCATTTTCCTGGTGAAAGTTTTGAGTCGTCCTGTTACTAGGAGTTTTTTATGTTTTGTGGGTTTTGCATGTGAGCCACTATTGGAAGCTGTGCATTTGTGTGCGATAATTGCAACCCAATGGAATAGTTAATGTTATACAGGTTGTGTTGTTTTAGGGTATATTGTTGCATTTTTGATAGGGTTCTTTTGAAAAAAGAGTATATAGTTTCTTCACAACAATATTGTTTGATTTATGGTTTATTTTTTCCACGGATGTTTTTGTATGGATTTGTCACTGTTATTTTTAGTGTTTTGTGAGTTTGGTCATGTAGGTGACTGTTGATAACAATATTGTTCTGTTTACATCTTTTGTTTTGTGGCGATGGTTGCAATGCAATAAAATAGTTAATGTTATGTAGTTCATGTTGTTTTTCATAAGGCATTGTTCACTATTGTCATCTACCTTATGCTATATTGTTTTATTTATGGCTTCCATTTACCACAACAACCCTTGTCTTATTTTTCCTCATTTCAGTTAGTCTATGTATACATACGTATTTTTGAGAAATGAATGTCTATGTAGTCATCGAAAATGTATTGTTGGGTGTCATTCTTTAGGTTTATGTTGTTGTTGAAGGTAGCTATGAGTGAGGATGGTAGGCTTCTGTGAAGGTGCAAGTGCATTCATTGGCTGTGGAATCTCTATGAAGGTGGTTGGATGTTATCTTCTATTTTTTGCATGCATTGATGGTTGCAAAAGGTGCATATATGTGTCTATCTGAAATTGGATGCACACAATATTCATATCTACTACTTAATATGCTTGTTCTTTTCATATGTTAATGATGTTTTCTATTTGATCTATGGTTCATATCCAGTGGGGATGGTGCATAACAACAACAATTTTATTCCATTTCAAACATATCCACAAAACGGTGGCCGTAAATAGAAACCCACAAAGGTTCACAAAAACAAACCCAAGTTAAAATATACTCATTTCTCAACATAGCTCTATCAAAAAATTGAAACAATATAGCCTTCCCAACAATGCATTCTCAAAAACTAACAATGACAAACCATATACATAAATATAATCAACAATAAGAAATTGAAATATATATAAATATATATATATATATATGTACACATACATACATATATATTAATATTAAAATACGCCCAATATAGCCTAAGACAAAGAACAATAATCAATAATACCTAATGTAACCAAACATACAACCAACAACAGTAATTGGGTATGTGCAGGATCATCATGGAAAAAATAGGCCCTTAAGTGGCGAAAAATTTAGAAAATTCAGAGTTAGGCAATTTGGCGTAAAAAAATTAAAATTATCTATATTATTTCAAAAATATGTAAGAATAGAATATGTAGCAAATTGAATGTAGTTTCTAAACTATTAGGTTTATTTATACAAAAAAATCTATTTGGTGAAAAATTGAAATTTCAATTCAATAGTACTTAAATTTCAGGGAAAAAATAAGAAGTAGGTGTTTGTCTTACCACCCTAACCACAATAAAATGATAATTTTTTAATAATATTTTAGGTATAAGTAGAGGACTCATGTCCAGATGTGATGCATTTTTTTTGTAATTTTTTTCCAAGTAAATAATTAATTATGAATTTTTTATTACAAATTTAAAAAAATATAAAAAATCATATGTCTGACCACCTTAACTTGGTCAAAAATTCATGAAATTCATTATTTTTTAATCCTATAGTATGTGAAGCATATTTCAAATTCAAAAAATGTGATACTGTTTGAAAACTATAGATGTTTTTCAATTAACCTATCAATTAGGACTTTAGTTGTAATTCAAATAGAAAATGAATAATAATAATTTATTAAATTGAAAGTAAAGTATAATTTATATTGATGGAAAGATGAGAATCTCCTTTAAAAACCCTTTTTGTTTCATCAATTTTGGGTAAAAGAAAATCGTCAGCCACATACCCTACACATATCCATCATATCACCACTTTTTGGCCCATCACGATCCTACATATACCCAATTATTTTATTTTGTTCCAACCATAACCAGAAAACCAAAGCCATAAATCAAAAAATGTTGGTTTCAACAGCAACCTAGATGGAGAAAAGCATAATATAGCCCGAGCTATACAATAAAAATCGACAAAAAACTCCATAACCTCAACAATTTTATCCCATTGCAAACATGCCCACAAAATGCAAACATTAAAGAGAAACCCATCAAAAGTTGACCCATATAACATGTCCATCAATGAAACATAATTTGTTTTAACAAATAGTCGTCTCTTCTATGAACAACACCTTATTGAAAATTGAAACAATATAGCCTTTTGAACATAACTTGATTGAAAATGAGGTAATATAGGCTGAGCTAGATAGTAACAATCGACAAAAACTTCATTAAGGTTAAGAACTTTCCCCCATTGCCAACATATCCACTAAATGCAAGCCATAAAGAGAGACCCATGAAAAATTTATATATATATATATATATATATATATATATATTGATGTTAAAATATACCCAATATAGCCTAAGGAAGAGAACAATAATCAATAATACCTGATGTAACCAAACATATAATCAACAACATTAATTGTTTTATTCTATTTCAACCATAACCAAAAAATGAAAGCCATAAAAAATACATATATAAATATATGTATATATGTATATATATATACACATATATTGATGTTAAAATATACCCAATATAGCCTAAGGTAGAGAACAATAATCAATAATACCTAATGTAACCAAATATAGAATCAACAACATTAATTATTTTATTTTGTTCCAATTGTAACTAGAAAGTGAAATCCATAAATCAAACAACATTGGTTTCAACAACCACCCACATATAGAATGCCACAATATAGCCCGAGCTATACAATAACAATCGACAAACACTCCATAACCTCAACAATTTTATTTCATTGCACACATAACCACAAAATGAAAATATTAAACATAAACCCTTCAAAAATTGATAGTAACAAACCCATAGAAAACAAACTCCTTTCTCAACACAACCTCCTCAAAAATTGAAACAATATACTCTTTTCAACAAAAACTTCTCCAAAATGAAACTATATAGCATAAGACACAAAACTATAATTGACATTGCACAATGGAAGCTAGCACAAAGCATATAGAATTGACTATTTTATTCCATTGCAACCATAACTACAAACTAGAAGCCATAAAACAAAAAAAAATCACAATACCAAATCTATGCAAAACCATACACACAAAACACAAACCATAAATTAGACAAGATATTTGAAACAATCAATAGTACCTTATAGAAAATCAAAACAGTAACAATCGACAAAAACTACAAAGGTTAAGAATTTTTCCCCATTGTGAACATACCCACTAAATGCAAGCCATAAAAAGACACACATAACATATATATATATACATATATATACATATACATATACATATATATACATATATATATATACATATATATATATATACATATATATGTAGATATATATATATGTAGATATATATATATATATATATATATATACATATACATATATACATATACATATATACATATATACATATATATATACATATATATATATGTATGTATATATGTACACACACACACACATATATATATATACACATATATTGATATTAAAATATTCCAATATAGCCTAAGGAAGAGAACAATAATCAATAATACCTAATGTAACCGAACATAGAATCAATAGCATTATTATTTTATTTTGTTCTAACTATAACCAAAAAATGAAAGCCATAAATTAAACAACATTGGTTTCAATAGCCACCCAGATGCAGAAAGCCACAATATAGCCTGAGCTATACAATAAGAATCGACCAAAACTTCATAACCTTAACAATTTTAATCTCACACATATATATTGATATTAAAATATACCCAATATCACCTAAGGTGGAGAACAATAATCAACAATACCTAATGTAACCAAACATAGAATCAACAACATTAATTATTTTATTTTGTTCCAACCATAACTAGAAAACAAAAGCCATAAATCAAACAACATTACTTTCAACATCCAAATACATGAAGAAAGCCACAATATAGCCCGAGCTATACAATAACAATCGACAAAAACTCCATAACCTTAACAATTTTATTTCGTTGCAAACATACCCACAAAATGCAAACATTAAACACAAACCCATACAAAAAACACTCCTTTCTCAACACAACCAATACAACCTTTTCAACAACACCTCCAAAATGAAACAATATAGCTTAAGCAACAAAACTGTAATTGACAATTTCCAATGGAAGTTAATACAAAGTGTATAAGATTGACTATTTTATTCCACTACAACCATAACCACAAACTGGAAGCCATAAATCAAACAATATTGGTTTAAAGATAGAGCCAAATGAAGAAACCCACAAAACACAAAAAATGGCAGATAGGAACCCATGCAAAACCATAAACACAAAAAAAAAACTTAAACCAAACAATAGTCATTTTCACAAACAAGGATGATCCCACAATACTAGTTTACAATTTTTGGCCAAACTAGACATTAAACTAATTTTTTATTACTAAATCTTCATTTCTAGGCACCTATAGCAACTAAACCATGAGGAATTTGAAAATGATGCAAAATAGTGATTTGTGACATTTTTTTAGTAAATTCTAAATTTTTTTTTTTCAATTTTTTTGTAATTAGATTGCACTTATTTTTCCATTTCCTTTGAAAACTATTTTTTTCTTCAGTAAACACCATTTTTAAGGAGTGACACTCACCATATAACACATAACATTTTATCCATGAAGGATAAAATTCTATTTTTTTCAAATTTAGATTTGTAACAATGATATTTAGTGCTTTCAATTGGTTTCATATTGTTTTATTGAATATGTTTTCCTTAATCAAGTTTCAAAGTCAAACCAATTATAATTCAGACATAGGCGGACTATATAACACAACTTTTTTTGTATCTATTGAAATTCAATTATTATTTTTTGTTGGATCAAGGACTTCAATATTTGGTACACACATATTTTTCATTTTTTTTTTTATAACCTTCTATTTTTCCATATGTGTAGAACAAAGAGCTTGATTTTCAATGGAAAACCTACATTCACAAGAAATTAAAAATAAAAATAAAAATTGGGAAGCTTATAATAAATACTACATACTTCCAAAAAAATAATTTTAAATGAATTCATTTGATCCTCCAAAAGGTAAATCAAAAGTGGTTTTTTATCAACATTTTGATAGGTGTAAAGGAGACTCTATTATAGGTATGGTTTAAAACTAGCAAGGTTCTATCCAAGCGGGTTTGAACTAAGGTATTTTGATCAAACCCTCTTCAATTGGAATGCTTTAAATGTAAATTTTTAAGGCTTAAATCATTATATTTTCTAAAAATATGTGATTTCAGCAAAAATCAAAATCTCCTAGAAATTGTAAACTAGCTTTGTGGGATCACCCACAATATAGTCTTTTCTCAATAGTCCCTTATCAAAATTAGAAGAAATGAATAGTACCTTATGGAACAATATGGAATTTTTTTTTCTATATGCACCTCTTGTCGTGTGTTTCAAACAAACCACTTTCCGCCAACTTTCTCTAGGCTGCCTTCTTTCTCCAAGCCTGCAAACATACACAGATAATGGAAACTATAAACACAAACCCACAAAAAATTGTAGTATCAAATCCATGCAAAACCATACACACAAAACACAAACCATAAATTAGACAAGGTATTTGAAACAATCAATAGTACCTTATGGAAAATCATGCAATATAGCCTGGAAAATCAAACAATATCACCAAGGGTTTCTTCAACATGCACCTCTTCCCACTTGCTTCAAACACACCTCTTCTTGCCAACTTTCTTGCAAAGAAATGGGAAAAATATTATCATAGATGACACTTTTCTTTTGCATTTCCAACCATCTTCCCTTGCAAAAAACACAAAATAACCACCACCCACCTTCACAGAAGTTGCACAAAGATTAATCCAGCTTGCACCCTCACTGAAGCTTACCCTTGTCACTCACGACTCTCATATTAGGTACAACAACAAAACAATACCAAATAAAGCCTTATTGAAATATTTCCAAACATTCGTTTTGTTCCCCAAGGCGTTAAATGATAGTTGTTATTACAATGATCCCCAGTACATGCAAATCATACAACAATTAATGTTGATGTGAACCAATGTTTAATTTTTGCAGCCTTCTCTATCCACGTGGCTTGAAAAATGCCACCCTATTCCCAAAGAAGCCAATAACTACCTCCACCACCTTTTTCACGGCCATCGGAAGGCCAAAAATCCAAGAGGTTGACAAAATTTTTGACCAAAGTTATAACCCGCCCGCCACCTTTTTCCCGATTGCCGAAAGCCTGAAAAACGATGAGGCTGAAGAAAATTCTAAGAAAAGTTGACACAAATAGCCTATTGGCTAACTAGACTATGTACATGTTAGAAAAAATTCTCACCATAGTTTTCCAACCTTGTTGGTAAACCAAAATTCTTCATGAAAAAATGTGAGTACTTACTAAATCTTATGAATTATTTTCATATGAGAAAAATATAATCATGGCCAAATCAATTCTTTCCAAAAATAAGAATTCATTGCTCTAATAATGTATTGAGGTTAGCAATATACTTCTTATAGGTTAAAACTTATATAATCTCAAAAAAATCATTCATCTCAAGCCATATACTAATTAATTTGAGAAACCTTGGGCTGAAAACACCAATCACAAAAAGATTCAACCAATTTCCTTTTATATTGAACTCACAAGGATAGTTTCTAACCACCTCCCTCCACTCAAAATAAAACTTCATATAGTGATCCACCTCAAAAAGAAAAAATATCATCATCAAACCTCAATTTTTTATGATATGGATATTGAACAACCAATAAAATTCACAATCTCTATCAGGGATAAACCCTAACCATACACAATATAGCCAAATATTTTACACAAGAAAAGCACCATCTAGTAAAATAAATCACACCATTTCCTATCGTAGCATCCCAAATTATTTGTTCCTCTAATCACTTAATTACAATAATTTTTTTTTATGTGGCTCCCTTTTACACTTTAACTCATCAAACTTCCAAATCCAACCCAAAAAACTTGCATTTCATTCCACCACCACCTCTTAGTAAACCCTTCAACCTAGAGTGGAAAGAAATAAATAATAACATCAAGGAATTGTAAATAGGGATATATAATCAACACAAAAAGTAAAAGTTTGAATAAATTTATCCTTAAATTATATCTTAAATCAAATAATTTACCAATACGTTTTCCTCCTTATTTTGAGATACCCCTGTGATTATGTCAACTTGGAGTTTTACATGATGTGCTAAGAGGTCAATTATGATGATCCATACTTGCTTAGGAAATTCCCTCAAATTTTGGGAGGATAATAGTTGAAGTGGTTTTTACACCTCGCCCAAGACTCCATTACAATGTTTGTTGACCTTGTGATGAAATTTATCAAATATTTCTCTTATAATTTCAAACATGAGATAACTATATTAGATCTTTTTAATAAAAATTAATACAATGAAGAAATATCCTCATCTTTCTTACAATATTACATAAGTCTTGCAAGTCATTTTTTTTGGCCTATCCTCAATAAATAGATATCCCATAATTTTATCACACATGTAAACCAATAATTATCCTTTCACCTTTATGTGCAATGTATCGCCACTTGATATAATCTTAATGAGAACCTTGAGAAAAATCCAATGTAAATACTCATCCTAGGGTAAAAGCACAAAGTTGTCTCACACTTTCAGCAAAACAAATAGTTCTGAGCGAAACATTTTTAGCCGGAAAAGTTTCAGCTAAATAGGTTTCGACTAAAACCACGTGGCTTGTACGTGGCACATAGGGTTTTGGCTAAATATGTTTCGGTCAAATCCCAAAAAAAAAAAAATCTCTTTTCCTCTTTGAAATTGGCTTAAATTGGCTTATGTTATTATGTGAGGTTTCTATAGAAAGGGTTTCAGCTAAAACCCTTTCTATAAATTTTTTTTCTACCAAAACTGTCTATGCAGCATCCTAGTTGGTAGACAACTCAGCTCTTTTTAGAATTTTTTGAAACTTTCAAATTCAACTAAGTGTTTCTTTAGTTAGAATGATTTTTTTTTTAAGAAAAAAAACCCTTTTGTAGAGCTCGGAGTGGTGAATCTGAATATGTAATTTTTTAAATATTTTGATTAGCTTTAATATATTTTATGTTTAAAATAATGCAAGTAGGTACTTAAAGTTAAGAAAGAGGCTGATTAGAAATTAAAAAAATACAAAAACATATTAAATTTTTTGAAAAATATATGGGGCACTAGAGGAGAGAGTCCTCTTCAAAAGGGTATAATGTGTTTTATGAAAATGATTAAAAATATAGACAATAGTTGAAGTCCCATGAAAATTATCAAATTCTTTCAAGTTTGACTTTAAAATGTTATTATGAGAAAAATATCTATCAAAATTTGAATTTTTTTTCCATGCACTAAATATTGAAGTTACCTATTTGGATAAAAAAATTAGGAAAAAATAATTTTTTTATTTTTTTCCAATTTGTTTCTTGATGGCTTGTGAAGTCACTTTTTAAAAAAAAATTCAGCATTCCAAAATCTATTCTTAAATTGATAAATTTTTTTGAAAAATTACAAGAATAAACTTTATCAAAAGTTCTACATTTCATTAGTTTACATCATTTTGAAATTAAAAAAATAAAAACCACTTTTATGTGGTTGAAGTTGAGAATTTTTTTTGTTGTTGGTCGATTCATTTATAAAGTATGACACAAGTTTGTGCTTTTACCCCCTAGAGCTCCTCAAAGCGTCTATTATTCATTGGGATATATTTTAATGCACACTATAATACTGAATGGTTCCTAATGAGATTGTTGCATACTATTTAAAGCTCTTGTAGGCTAACTATCCACCACATATTGAATTACATTTATAAAAATGAAGTGTCACTTCTTGACTCATCCCATAAATTATTGGCTACGAAGCTTGATATTATTGGTTTTGGAGCTCATTTTAGCATTATAAATATGGATCATTCATAATTAGGTCACATATTAGATAATAGAGGTTAAGTTGGCTTTTCTTTCCCTAGAAGGAAACCCCCTTTTATAAGGGCATTGTATTATGGCAATGTATTGGATTGTATTGTGTACATAGACTATAATAGAGAGAAGATGAAGTTACAATGGATGTGCTATAGGTTTTATTCCTTCATTTTGCTAAACAAAATAAAGGAAGTTTTTTTTTTTCTCCATGGATGTAGCCCATATTGGGTGAACCACATATATCTGTGTCTATATTTTTTGTGTTATTTTATATTTTATTTTTACACTCATTTTATTATATATTGCTCTATGATCCTATTCCTAACATAACCATCTCTTTTAGATTGAAGTTTTCATCTCCAAACATAAATTCACGAGAGTCTTATTAGATAATGGATCCATTTTAAGTATATATAATCTAAGACTGGTCAACCCAATTTATCTATTATATTATAAATTTAGAACCAAATCTACTCACCATTAACACCTATGATAATAAAAACCATGAATTAGAAGGAATGATATGTCTCCTCATCCAAGTTAGGTCTATATTACAAAGAATGGAATATTTTGTTATTGATGTTTACTTGTCCTAAAACATCCTCCTAATATACTCATAGATCCATGTCATGCCAATTATCCCATCCACTTCTAAACAATGTTTTAAATCACCCCATGAATGCATGGAAATTACCATCCCACTAGTCCCCATCCCTTCTAATAATACAAAAAGTTGGAAGGTCCTTATCAAAAATCCAATCATTGTCCTAACAATGACATCACCACCTCTCTTCCAACCCTGGTATCTTCATCTTATGTTGAACCCTAGGATATTTCATCCTTATCTACCTCTTCACCTCCTAGAAAATAAGTCAATATTGGTGATACTAGTTATCGAGAGTATGATCTGTAACATGCCTTTCATTTATGGAAGCTCCCTCTATTGGTATAATATTATAGTTACCTTCATTCATGAATGATAAAGGCACAAAACACCATGTAGTTAGTACCACCACCTTTTTCCAACATGGGAAATAATTATTGATAAGGATATTAAAGGAGCAACCAACTCCTAGATCTACTAAGATAAATAATTTGTATCATGTTTCCTCAAGGAGACATAATATAGAACATTTAGTATTTTGTAAAATTATGAACAAGTGTAAGACTCTTGGGATCCATGAATATGGTTTTATTGATTCAATTATCATCAAGAAAAATAATAAAACTCAATATGTAGGATACATACCACATGGTGAAGTGTAACACCCCTCCGTTTTGGATATTTGGGTCGGCAATGTTTTCTTGGTAATGTTTGATTATGCTTATGATGTGACTGTGAACTTAGTGATTGTTTGATCATGAACTGTTTAGTAATGCGCATGTTATATCATGATGTGATGATTGTGTCTGAACATGCTATGACTTTGGAACTTGATTACTTGTGATCGTGATTGATTAAATGATGTGGAAGTTATATGTTGATGTGATGTTCTTTTACTCTGATGTTATCCTTATGGCATGATTTAGAATAACCTAGAAGATATCTGATTAAATGATGTTTATGCTATTGATCATATCATTGATGATTAGATGCGTCAGTTAGAGATACTGTATTGGTGAAAGGGGCGGATTGTATCACTCGCTTGCAAGCGCCCTACAATTCTGAGATTCCCTCTTCACGGTGTGTTTGATCATAACATACATATATATGTTGCACGGTCGACATGTTCTTTGTTGTAGGTTTGCAAGTACATGACATTGACTCCACCTAGTTTCACAGGTGTGAGCGTGTCCATTTACCAACGGAAATTGATTGGGAGATAGTAGCTAGGTTTTCCAAACCAAGTCGTCACCCTAGTCATAGCGTGTTGTCGGGTTGTCGTCGGGGTCAGTTGTTTTAACTTGGTCAGTTTCCCCTTGAGTGTCTATTTAATTTCAAGTTTAAAGTTTATTAAATGACTTGCGTAGTTTAATTAATGATTAAATGTGTTTAATTGCAGGTTAAAAGTGATTAAATGGCTTTTGAAATTTATAAAGGATGATTGTTTTGTCTTATTGAGATGTTGGAAAATTAGTGATTAATTAATTAATTTAATTTAATTAATAAAATAATCTAATTTTGAATTAGATTTATTTTATTGACTAATTAAATTAATAGGGATAGATTAAATCAATTTAGTCATGTTGGCATCATTAGATATTTGGATTAAATCAAAAATTAGAAATATGTTTTATATTTTACTCCTAGAAATAAAGTTGAAAAATAATGTTATTATGAATTGTTGAATTATATTTTGTTAAAAGAAATTTATTTGACCTTGGGGTTGTAAATAGATTTTTATTTAAAAGGATATTATGCAAATTTCACTTATAAATAGAAATTGTTTTATGATTTTTTTTTTTAATTCAAGGGGTAAACGCTTTTGACCGGAGCTATGAACCGGATACAACCATTCAACAATACCACCCCAACGGGGTTTGAACCTTGGTGGCAAGAACAACAATGCCACCTATAAACCATCACACCATGCCAATACCGGCAAATTGTTTTATGATTTTGCAAAAATGAAATATCTACATTTTTTTAGCAATAAGTTTGGTGGGTGAGTCCATTTTAGGGCTTTGACAAATTTGGAAGAAGGGCTTGCATAAGGAAATTAGGATTTTATTTAATTTTAATTTGGAAAATGGAGGATGGAAATTGGAGAGCAAAAAAAATTCTTGTTTGGGGATTTTGGTGGAGAGCTTGGAGGTGGCTAAAATTGTGGAGTTGAAGGAGGGCTTGGAATTCTCCATTGTTGAAAGCTTCCAAATTTGGAGAAAACACAAGGTTCCATCATTTCTTCCTTCTACTTCTTGTTTCATTTTGAATGGAATTTAAATGATTGAAAATATAGTTTTGATTCAATGGAATCCATGGAAATGCTCTCAAAATTGCAAACTTGTAGTTAGATTGGGAAATGGAAACCAAACAAGAAATACACCATGGAATAGAATGGAAATCAAAGAAAACTCCATTTTAGAACTAGATTTTGAAACCCTATAATTGTTTTAGAAAATAATTTCTATTCTTGCAAAGGATTTGGATTATTTTCATAATTTGAGTATGAAATTAAAATCTGGGTATATATATTTGTTATATTTGAAAATTTTAGATTTTGGGTAAAACCCAGAAAATCTTTGTATTTTTCTTTTGAAAAAAAAAAACGCAGGAATAAAATATTAATTTTTTTTATTTGCAGTGAGGTGGGAGGCCAAACCCCACCCCACCCGGCCCCACTGTGTGCCACAACCACTGCCGCCCCGCAGGGAGGCGGGCATTGTGTGCTCCGCACACAGGCTCCGCCACCCGACAGGGAGGCGGGCACTGTGCGCCCAGCGCACAGGCTCCACCGCCTGGCCGGGAGGCGGGCGCCGTGTGTTGAACACACAGGCTCCGCCGCCATGGGCGGCTAGGGCCTGCGTGCCCAGGGCTTCAACCCTTTCTCTGTGTTTAAATTTTTTGAAATTTCTTTTAATTTTAATCTAACTTTTATATATATTAATTATATTATATTTTATATATTATATATAATATTGTATATTGTATATTATATAAAATATAATATATTTAATATATTTTAAATTAAAGGAATTTTAGTATATGTTCAAAATATATTTTATGTTAATCATGAGGATTTTAAAATATGAATTAATTGGAAAATATATATATATATTATTTGATATATTTTATTCAATGGGAGTTTAAATTTAAAGTTATATAATTTATTCATATGCAAATAAAATATTATTTTATTTGGTATATTTAAATAATGTTAACTATTAAACTGAAACTTCTAAATGATCATGTGATTATTATGATTGCGGAAATTGATATTTCAATATATAGTCGTAAATTTCAAAGAAATGATTTTAAGCTATTATTTAAATGTATATTAAAGACATCTTTTTTATGTAAAATAATAAAGAATAAAATATGATTAATTGAATTATATGAAAATAAAATTTATTTAAGAAGCTGACCTTGATCATCAAAGTTGAAGCAAACAAAACTCCTCTAATTAATCAAATTTATTCAAATTATGATTTGAACGGGAAATCTGGGAATTTGAAATGATATTTGAAATATCTGAAATCGGACTTAATCTGAAGTGATTACCACATTGGTATTGAGGAAATGAAAATTGATGTTTGACCATACGTTTTATATAAAATATTGACTTTGATTTATTTATTTATTCTATGATGAAATATGGATTAAATGATTTAACTTAAAGGTCCTTGATTAAAATATTTTATTCTTGAAGACAATAGTGAAACTTAGAAATAAAGATTAATATATTTAATCTAGATGTTTATTTATCAAAACAATTTAAGTATGGAAGACAATTGAGAAACTTAGAGATAATGAATGACTTAGATCAATCAGGTGGTTCTAATCATTAATTATGGAACATAATTGAAGAGCTTAGGATTAACGAATGATTTATTATAAGTCAAAGGACTTTATTTGTCAAATGTTGATTTATTGATAATTTGACTTTGATTAATTATAGATTGATCAAGTAGAGTTGTATTATTGGTTTAAATTCTTTAATGTCGGCAAGAGGATTTATGTATATACTATTTAGTATAATTGATTAGAATATATTGTGTTCAAGTAGAGATAAGACTTAGTTGGATTATTTAATATCGAGTTGAAATTGAAGACTGACTTGTTGATCTAAGTGTTATCTGTTAAGATGTTCTAATTATAGAATACAATGGCGAAACTTAGAGAAAGGAGGGACTTAATATTTAATTGAAATGTTTTGTTAATCAAGCAATTTATTTGCAGTATATGATTGTGAGGCATAGAGTGATTGATTGGTTTAATTCTAGTTCAATGCTGTAATTATTTAAATGTCTTGATTTTGGAATATGGTTGTGAAATTTAGAGTATGAGATTTGTTCTTTGAATATTTCTATGTTGTGAAGAAATGAGTTTATTAATTGGATAAATACAAGTGATGGAAGCTGTGTTTGATTGGATTTAGGAAATCCGAACATTAGCTTACTTAACTGTCTGGAATGCTTGTAGTGTTATAATGTTCGTCCTCAATGTGGGGAGAATAGAGTCAATGTGGAAGTCTTCCAGATAGGAGTTCCTGTATGGGTATGGGATGGAGTGGTATTTTGTACTTTGCTTTCCTCGAGTGTAGGAGAGGGTAATATGATTTGTGCCTCCTTTGAAAGGAGTGGGGTTTTGTAATTGGTTTCCTCCTTTGTTTGGGAGTGGGTTTGTACTTTGCTTTCCTCGAGTGTTGGAGAGGGTTTTAACCTTGTTTTCCTCCAGTGTTTGGAGTGAGTTTCCTTGTTTTGTTACCTCCTTGGATTGGAGAGGTCATGTTATCTGGTCACCTATTGTGGTTATAACCATGTGTGTTGTCTTAGGAGAGTGGCTTGCAATGGGCGCCGGCGCACAAAGTGGTGCTAGGATAACCCTTTGCAAGTTGGTTAATTCAGTGATAACTAAATTAAACTTTTAGAAGCTTAGGTTGCATCAAACATTAAACAAGATAATTTGTGCCTCGCTCATGGGCCCAAGGGCTAGTTCGAGACTTGGGATGAGACGGGAAGGCCTGGAATGGCAAGAACATCTATCTCGGCTTCATGAGAGATATTTGGTTCCGCATGAGTAAGCATTGGTGCCAGGATTTCGGTTGAGGCTACCAGGATAACCCATGGAGTGGGGGCCGGGGCCTAGGAAGATTCCCAGAGGATATCCCTTGGCGAGCTATGCGATGACACTCTTCCTACGTCAGCAATTTGTATTTGATATTTGTGACACTCTTGATCTATTCTATGTCTGGAAGCAATGTAACCTTTGTCAATGTTGTGTGAGTCGTACCTAGAGTTGTACGTATGACTGTTCAGTCATGTGATGGAGGTCTTGTATTTATTTTGTATCAGTTTGTGTGGCCCGTGTCTAGTGGTAGATGGTCTTGTGTAGGAATTCTTGGTTACTATCTCCTAGCACGGAGGGAGTGGGGCCTTTGGGTTCCACGTGGTCGGGTGGCGTGCATCTTATCCGTTGGTTCTTCTTCTTGTTCGTGTGGTCGTGATTTCCAGTTGGAGAGCTCGTGGGAATCAGTTTCTTCTCATACCTTGTTCTCTCAGTTCTTATTGTATTTTATTACCCCTCAGTTGTTATCGAGGTGGAATTTGTAATATGTAATCATTTTGTTGGAATTACCTCATTCGGGGAATGAGTGTTGTAATCTTATTGTCTAAATATTGTTAATTGAAATCTTTTGGTATTTCTTATCCTTCATTGTAAGTTATCTTGTATGGAATGTATGTTGTCTCATTTCCTTAAGTGATTAATGTTTTGGTTTATATTATTGTTTGCTGTTGTTTGGGTTTTAAAGTAATCTTTGTCTCATGGCCTTAGAGGTTGTTGGCAATGTGTATTCATCTTACATGTTATTTGTACTTAAAAAAATAATTGGTGCATTTAAGTAGTGAATTGCAACTTCCTCTAGGGTTGTGTGGCGGGGCATTACATGAAGAATGCAATGTCCCTAATGAAACTTTTGTGCTTGTGAAAGATACCTCACCTAAAATTAAAAGCATCAAGAAATGGTCCTCTTTCTTGTAAAGGAATATAAGCTCTTTTAATTATGTATAAATTCCTTCTTCACATGTTCTCTCTTTCCATAGTTCTAACACCATTCTCTACTTCACCTTAAGGTTTTAAAAAATATTTTAGACTTTGATATATCTTTCTTCCTATCCTCATTAGGCCATGATCCTTAATACTTGGAAATTCTCCATACATGCAAAGCATCTTTCAAGACTTTTATTCATGTATTTATTTCTCACCTCTTATGAAATAAATTATCCATTTTTTTGAATCACTACTACTAATGGAAACACTTGTATTTCCCAAGTATTGGGTAAATAACAAGGGTATGTGCAGGATCATGATGGGCCAAAAAATGGCAATATGATGGGTATGTGGCTGAAGACTTTCTTTTTACCCAAAATTGATGAAATGAAAATGGTTTTTAAAGGAGATTATCAGCTTTTCACCAATATAAATTATGCTTTACTTTGAATTTAATAAGTAATTATTATTCATTTTCTATTCAAATTATGACTAAAGTCCTGATTGATAGGCTAATTGAAAAAAATCTAAAGCTTTCAAATGGTATCACATTTTTTGAATCCAAAACATGTGTCACATTCTATGCTTCACATACTATAGGATTAAAAAAAGAAAAAAATGAATTTCATGAAGTTTTGACCAAGTTAAGGTGGTCAACATGACTTTTTATATTTTTTAAAAAATTTAATAATTAATTATTTACTTGGAAAAAATTACAAAAAATATGCATCACATTGGGAAGTGAGTCCTTTACTTATATCTAAAATATTATAAAAATATATTATCATTTTATTGTGGTTAGGGTGGTCAAGACACCTACTTCTTATTTTTTCCCTAAAATTTAAGTACTACTACATTGAAATTTCAAATTTTCACCAAATACATTTAAAAAAAAAAAACCTTGTAGTTTAGAAACTAAATTCAATTTTCTACAAATTCTATTCTAACATATTTTTGAAATAATATAGATAACTTATTCAAATTTTTAAGTCCAGTTGCCTAACTCTGATTTTTCTAAATCTTTTGCCACTTAAGGGCCTATTTTTTCCATGATGATCCTGCACATACCCACAAAGCAATAATATTTTTCATCTTCTTATTCTCACTTAACATATATTTAAAATATGTTGAACATCTAGAATACCGAGAGAGGGGGGGGGGAGGGGGTGAATTAGTATTCCATGTGACCATTCACATAAAATCCATGTAACCATTATCACAATTTGGACTGAATCAATAGGAGAGAACATATAAACAAATCAAAGAAACCATACACATGAACACCAGGATTTTTATGTGGGAAACCCAAAGAGGGAAAAACCACGATGAGGGTTAACTCACAATATATTATATGCAAATACAAAATATTACGAGGCTCATTGCCAAGACTCATTGTCCTTAAAAAGGCTCACTGCCTAAATACAAAAGATGGTTGACAACCAAGATACAAAGAAAGTGGCTCACTCCTAAGAGATTGAACTGATAGGATACACCTTCAATGTATAGGGTTCAGTTCCAATGAAGCTCAAAATATGAAGTACTACCAAGTGATCCCACAATAGTGGTTTACAATTTTTGGCCAAACTAGACAATGAAATATTTTTTCTAACTAAATCTTCACTTTCAGGCACCTATAATGACTAAACCGTGAGGAATTTGAAGATGATACAAACTAGAGTTTCATGAATTTTTGTCTGTATATTCTAAATATTTTTTTTTCAAAATTTTTGGAATCAGATTGTGCCTCTTTTTCTATCTCACTCGAAAACTAGTTTTTTTCAAAAAACAACATTTTTAAGGAGTGACGCTCATCGTATAACACATAATTTTTTTCTCCATGAAGGATTAAATTCTAATTCTTTTGAATTTAGATTGTAACTCTAATATCTAGTGTTTCCACTTTGTTAGATAGTGTTTTATTGAATATTTTTTTCTTAATCAAGTTTCGAAGTCAAACCATTTACAATTTAGACATAGGAAGACTGTATAACACGTAACTTTCTTTGTATGTATTGAAATTCATTTTTTTTGTTGGATCAAGGACTTCAATATCTAGTGAACTCATATTTTTCAATTTCTTTTTTGATAATCTTCTATTTTTCCACATGTGCAGAACAAAGAGCTTCATTTTCATTGAAAAACCTATGTTTAATAAAACTAAGAAAACAAATAGATAATAAAACCAAAAACTATTAAAATTATAGTCATTGGATAGCTCATTCTGAGGACTACCTGATTCTAGTTGGGTTTGTGAAGTCTCTTCCATTTTCATCCTCAACTTGAGCTTCAAAGGGAAAAAATTCTAATTTTTTTGGTGGCAGGGAGCAGCAAGGTGGGAAAAGGGGGGTTTGAGCGAACTAGGGTTCATTTGAACCCCCTTTCAAAAAGGGGTTTTTATTGTATTTTTTGGCGGGATGGTGGGAGCATGCATTAAATGGGTTCGCTCGAAACTAGGTTCTAGTGAACCCTCTTTTGGTTCGTTTGAACCTATTAGTTCACTCGAACCCCCAAAATGATTTTTTTTGGAATGGGGTCATTTTTTTCAAGTTTTCCTACCCCACTCCAATTGTAAACCACTTTTGTGGGTTCACCCCACCTCACACAATGGTCTTTCAATAAACCTATACTAATCCACAACTGATAAAGCATTTAGGATCGTACCTTTCTTCCACACACTTTTCTTCTCCACACTTTCTTCTCCTTCTTTGCTCTCTCATCTCATTCCTCAAAAAATATTATATATATATATATATATATATATGTATATATATATAAGTATATCTTAATCATCAATTAGGTCAACTTAATTAGATGATTTTTTTTTTTAAACTCTCTTTGTTGGCACCATAAAATATTTTATACTTGTAATGCATTGTACCAAGTCGATTGGCATCCATAAAACACAACTAGTCTCCATAATGTATTGCATACACTAAGTCAACCAAGACTAGAACACAATTCTCCAAAACAACAAATAATCCTCAAAGAAAACACATTTTGAATCCAAGAACACATTAATTTCCAGTCATACCACCAAAATAGAGACCACCAAAAAAACCACAACATAAGAATATTCACCTTAATAGAATGCGGAGTCTCCCACATAGTATGCCAAGCAAGAAACAATAGTAGAATATAGAGTTGCATTCTGTCATAGATAACTTTCTCCTCACAGCCAAAAACATCTCAAGATCTAGGATACAATTTTCTAAATGAGTCATTATAACATGGTTAAGAGATTAGAGTCATATTAGAACTTGCAGTGATTTTCTGACTCAAACACCAACACACTAATCCATCACAAAATGGCATTATTGACAGAGAGAAACTTCTAGTAAACCAAATAGACTTCTCATAGAGTTAGCATCATGTAGATATCATCATGTTGAAGTCAATGACAACATAGAAATAACCAACAAAAACCATCCATACTTCATGCTCATGTTGTAAGGCCCAATAATCTCCCCCATTGGCATTGATGGCAACATGCATGACAAAAACATTTTCCAACTACAACTAAATACACCGAATACTCTAAATACTCCCCCTATCAAAAATGTTCTTCACAATTTTTTTTTTCTCTATCTCTCTATCTCTCCCCCTCTGATATCAATGACAAAGGATGGGGGTCTGAAATTTATGTATATATGCATCAAAATGTAGCCAAAAAGATATGAACAAAAAATTGAATTAATCTGAAGAAGAACCTCTAAGACTCTCCAAGATGACCTTCCATCATGCTTTTCCTTCTTCCTATGAATCTTTTTCACTTATAAGAGTCTTGTGAAATAGCTCAATTTTAGTTAAGGACTCTATACCATCTACTAGAGTATTGGGATTAAGATTAATCTTTGATAATTCACCAATACAACCAAGAGCACTAGAAAGGAAAGTGTGCCTAAGTTTAATCATGTCTCTGAGTGCCACAAACTTCTTAATAACTTTTGTCCTTTGATCCTATAGAAAAAATATTTTTTCCTAAAGTTGCACAATGTAAGACCAACTTTGATTATCTCTATCTTTTGCTAACCTGTATGTGTCTTCCTGAGTGCTCATCCACGATTCACTCATCCTCATCTTGTTTCTTATGTTCAGTGTACTGCTAGACCAATTTAGGAAAAAATAAAGTAGTTCCTATGCCTCTTCTTCACAACTTTGTACAATCTCCAATTCTTTCATCATTCAAGTGTGTGCATTTGCACATTTTTCTTTGATATCCTCCAAATTTCCTTCATCAGATCCAATTTCAGTAGGTACTTCAAGTTCAAAGATGTAGACCTTCAAATAATCAATCATTCCTTTGAGATTCTCCACAATAGAAATAGATGAATCAAAATTAGCATCAGAAATAACCTTTTGCAATTCTTGCAGAGCTTTCTGAATATTTATCCTTTCAAGCTCATGTTCAAACTCACTTCCTTTTGCAACTTCTTGCTTAACAACACTCTTCCTTTTCTTCCATGTTCCGGTTGCACTACCAAAGGTACCTTCTTCATTGAAATTCTTAGGGATTTCCAAAAGAATTTTAGCATAATTATCAACTTCAGCCTCTACCACTTCATAGTATAATTCTAAAATCATACCAACCTTGATTCCACTGCTCCCATGTGATAGAAATCTACAGACACAAAAAAAATTATGCTTCTAAAGTACCTTTCAACAACATTTACAGGAATCCTAAATATTTTATTCATCCTCATCTAAAATGCTCCAAAGAATGTAGCAAGGGTGGTCTCTTGTGCATCCAAGCTACCAAGATTTATCATGAAGTTCTTGATTTGATGGGAAATAGGCATTGTAATTAACCATTCTATCATTCATATTATTGGTAACTCTCCCAAAAAGTAAAATAGTAGACAAACAATAAAATTGTCATATCAGAATGTATTCTTCTTACTCTTCTTGATTTCTTCTAAATTCTTCAAAATATGTATACGAAGTAATTCACATAAGTCATAATCCATACCACTTTTAACCATATCAACAATAATATATACAACAACAATAGAAAATGTGAGGTCATTGTTAGGGATGCAAACTTTGTGATTGATGACCATAGCAACATACCTTATTACTGGATCAACAATTAATCTCAAATCAATCTCTTTCCCTTCAAGATTCACACCGGTAACCTCAATTATCTCTTAATCATCAATAACCTTTCGTTTGAGAACTGGTCTAGAGGAAAAAAAACTAGTTACATCTCTAATAGCTTCTTGGGTAATCAAATGTGTCTCATCAATCCACAAAGATTCATCAAGAATTTTTCTTAAAACTATTCAAATATACTTCTTTTCAAACTCAAATAAAGGGACTTTCCTCCAAACATTCAACTTTTTCTCAACCAATACTTTGTAGGCATCATGGCTCTTTTCCAATTCACTTTCCCATAGCATGCTCAACTGAATTGATGACATTTCTTCTATATTACTATAAAAAAATGCATAGATATTCTCTATGGGAAACACTCTCAAAGGGATGTGAGAGAATGCACCAACAGACTCTTTTGACAGATCCTTCAAATACCTTCTCAAATTAACTTTCACTTTATCTACACTATTCACAATCTTTGAATTATCCATAGAAATAAAAGTGAAAGATTTTGGAAACAAAAATACCTCTATAAATGCCAACAAGAAATGTATAGAAATCCTTCTTCTAGAGCTCACTTCGAATCCACTTGTTCTTTTCTTCAAACCCTGAAACTTTGAATTTCTCTCTAAGCTTCCTTTGCACGCTTCTTCGAATTTACATAAGCCTCTTGAATTATTTGAATTTGTTCCTTCCATTCTAAATGATTTTGCAATAAATTCTTCAAATTACCTCAAAAATTGTGTATGCCTCAATTCTTTCAAATTTTGTAGACTTTATCCTTCACACATACGACTAAGAAATTCCTTAATTTATTTACCACATTAAATATACTTCTATCATGATGTGACACAAGTATCAATGAGGGGGTTCATTAGATTTTCTGATAGTTACTCCTGCTTAGCCACTACTTTACTTAGAAATTGACAAAAGTATCTGCATCGGAGGTTAGCATAGATAAGACTGATGATTCAACTTTCTTTCCTTCCTTTCTCCAAATCCTTTTCATTTCCTTTCTTGCTTCATCTGGATCAATATTTGATCATGCTTCTTCACCAGATAATTTTTTTTCTTCTTATGTAGTTATTAATAGGGTGTTCCAAATTATTGCACTTACAACAAGAAACATTCTTCTTTTCTTTCTCTCTTTTATTCAACTTATCTTTGCACAGACTTTGAGCATCATGTCATTTGATAGGAGTTCTTTTGAAATTATTTCTTAGATCCTTGATTTGCCCATTTTTGCACCAAGTCCTCTTATAAGTAGATTGCTTTGCTTTAGAACTTTTACCTTCCTTAAAACCTAAACCACTCTTATCCATTGCCGATCTTTGAGAAGTAATCAATTCATTAAGCATCACTGAGCTTATCTTAAATTTGTCTTCAAAACTTCTTACCTTTTCCAGACCGGATCTCAAGATTTCTACTTCTTCCCCAATCCTTATGTATTCATCTATCATCCTTTGAATTTCAATTATCTAATATTCTTCAGTTCTTTTCTTTTCATCCAATTGTTGCAGCAGGCTAGAGAAAATTTCATCTACTTTAGCTAATAGATCACATGCTTCAACACTTTTACTTTACAACTTTTCAATATACTCATTCACTTTCATCAACTTGTCCTTCAAATCTTCTATTTCTTCCGAGCATCCAACAGAGACCACTTCTAGAGGAAAAAATTTCTTATATTCAAATTTTGAGACCTTCCTCAAGTTGTTAGGCTCCTTCCGAGGAAGTAAGCTCTGATACCAATTGTTGAACATCCAAAATACTAAGAGGGGGATAAATAAGTATTCCATAAAACCATTCACATAAAATCCATGTAACCATTATCACAATTCTTACTGAATCAACAAGAGAGAACATATAAACAAGTCAAAGCCACCATACACATGAACACCAGGATTTTTATGTGAAAATACCAAAGAGGGAAAAACCACAATGAGGGTTAACTCACAATATATTATATCCAAATAAAAAATATTATGGGGCTCACTACCAAGACTCACTATCCTTAAAAGGGCTCATTGCTTGAATACAAAAGATGGTTGACAACCAAGATACAAAGATAGTGGCTCACTACCAAGAGATTGAACTATAGGATACACCTTCAATGTGTAGGGTTCAGTTCCAATGAAGCTCAAAATATGAAGTACTACCTCACACAAAAGTCACTCAACAAACCTATACTAATCCACAATAGATAAATTATTTAGGCTTATACCTTTCTTCCACACACTTTCCTTCTGCACACTTTCTTCTCCTTCTTCACTCTCTCATCTCATTCCTCAAAACATCTTATATATATACATACAAGTATATCTTAATCATCAATTACATTGGCTTAATTATATTAAAACAAAATAATCAAAACTCTCTTGTTCGACACCTTAAAATATTTTATCCATGTAATGCATTGTATCAAGTTAGCTGACATCCATAAAAAACTAGTCTCCAAAATGTATTACATACACTAAGTCATCCAAGACTAGAGCACAATTCTCCAAACCAATGAATAATCCTCAAAGCAAACACCTTCCAGATTTGAGAACACATTAATTTCCCATCATACCACCAGCATAGAGACCATCAACAAAACTACAGCATAAGAATATTCACCTTAATAGAATACAGAGTCTCCCACACAATATGCCAAGCAAGGAACAACAGTAGAATATAAAGTTGCACTCTATCAGAGATAAAAAGTTTCTCACAACCAAAAAAAATTCAAGATCTAGAATATGTATGTCTGAATGAATCATGATAAAATGGTTAAGAGATTAGAGTCATATAAGATCTTGCAATGATTTTTGGAATCAAACACCAACACACTAATCTATCACAAAAGGGCATTATCAGCAGGGAGCAGCTTCCGGGTAAACCAAGTAGACTTCTCATAGATTTATCATCATGTAGATATCATCATGTTGACATCAATGACAACATAGAAACAGCCAACAAAAACCATCCATACTTCATGCTCATGTTGCAAGGCCCAACAAAAGAAAGATAAATTAAAATAAAATTAACACATTCAAATGGTATACAACATAATCAACATCTTTTATTTTTAATGAGTACAACTATATTTTGAGATACAATTTTCAAAAATAATTTTAGTTTCATAGATATCACCTATCTTCTTCCACAATTTGAATATGGAGGTCTCCTTAGAAACATTCAAGAGGATATATTTTTTAAGACACACCTAAATGGTTCCTCATACCTTGTCTATTTTTAACTAATATCCATGTTAGACACATGAAATGGCTTCTATTCTTTTGAAATAGGGAACCACTGATCTCTTTCTTCAAGTAAATCTTCCATTTTCCACTTCCATATCTTGTAATTGGTACCATTGAATTTATCAATATCCATGCAAGAAGTATAAGCTTTAGTTTTCAATACTTTTCACAAATTTATAAAACCAAATGATGTAAAAAATCCCACTATAGCAAAAAGAACTTCAACAATTAATAGAAAGGAATTTCTCTCTATGCAAAACTTTAGCTTTGATACCAAATGTTGAGAAAAAAATAATAATAATACAATAAAATCTCTTAAAAGTGAGTACAAATATCAAATTTAATTATTTATCCAAGGATCAACATATGACGATAATTTAATTTTACATTACTAGAAATAATAATAAATCACCAAACTACATAAACATATGATTTACATAGACAACCCCTTTTGAAAAATTCCACATAAGAAAGAGGATGCAATTTTTTATTGATATTCATCAAATAGATACAACCAATAAAATAGAACTCTCTACACCCTAATAGCACTCCAAAAAATATATATCCACTTATAAACAATGATATGAACCCTTAGATCATACCTTGAATGTAGAGGTTGTTGTGTGAAAAGATGTATTATCAGACTAGTTAGCTTTTAGCCTACTTAGTAGAGTCTTATTCACACTACACTTAAGCTCACTTAGATGTTATATATAATTTTGTCTCACCTCATGTAGACTCACTAAGTGTTTCAACACTTGTACATAGAGTCCTACACTTGTTTGATACTTGGTCTCACCTCTTCTTTCTTGCCTTTATAACAAAGGCCAATTTGTACATTTTACAACACATTACATGCTTATCATATTTTATCATTTTGAATATGTTCATTTGTGGATTGTTTTGAGTTTGCAAGTAGATCTTGGTTGCTCTAGGATGGTACCAAAGAATTTAAAATGGTGCATTGTGGAAGAAAATTGGCATCATAGTTGCACTTAGGAGGGTTGAAAGACAACTTTTGATATATAACACTTGGGTATTCAGAGAAAAAAATTATGAGTTTTTTGGGGCCCAACCATGGAGGGCTATATAGAAATATGTATTTTCCATGTGAATCTGTATGGTTGTACTATCCAATGTATTGTCTTGCATAACATACTAGGTTGCATTAGTTTCTTGATTTGTGTGTTGCCTTGGCTTTTGTTTAACAATTTTTTATATTTTTTTTGTAATTTATAATCATTAAAAAACTACTTTTTTTGGTTGTTAGTACTGTTCTAGGTGTCAGAGAACATTCTATTGTTTCTATGAATATTCCTTTAGCTGATGTCAATATGACACCATTAGTTTCTTTCCCATTTTTTTCCCTTCATCTTTGGCTTGTTTAAAAATTTGGGTCAACTTCAAGAACCTCTTTCTTGGGCATATAGATGTACTTTTGAGTGATTTATTTCCTTGTGTATTTTTTGTGCTCTATCTATTGGTGTGACTTTTTTGTAGTATGATATATGTATTTTTAAAATTTATATTCTCATAGGACACCCTACATGGTTCCCATTTTCCGGAACTTCAAAGGGCTCATTTGGGCTCATACAAACTCCTTTCTGATTCTTGTTTTTTAACCTGCACAATTTTTTGAGCTCTACACAATGGTGATGATAATTTTTCATGAATATGTTTTAGAATTTTAAATTTTGAGTATGTCTCTTTTGAGGCTTTGTACATCAAATCCACTTTGTGGAATCTGTAATGCACTAAAATAAAGTGCCATATCACTATATCATTTCAAGGGGGTCATGATTTAAATAATGGTGGTTTTCAATTTTTTTATCATCCTCATAAGGTTTTAAAAGCATACTTGATTTATGGAACTTCATTATCTACTTCATGATGTAAAATTGTAAGAACTCAAAATATTAAATAAGTTTGTAAATGCGCCCATATAAAGTACCACAACAACTAAATGTGTGTTCCTTAGGGAGGAAATTTTCTACATACACTAAATTATAAAGTGTAATGCAGGGTTGTGTAGTGCCTTGATTTTTCATCACAACAATGGATCCTTGTGATTATTACCTCATGCGTTTGTGCCTTGATGCACACCTTTTTTCAATTTTCTTGTACATCTTTTTGAACTTGATGTTGGGACTAAATTGTTATGCACACCTTTGTGCCCAATTTCCTTGTTAGTATTATGGGGGGAATTATAATAGTGTTATGCCAGGGTGAGTGTAGGATCAAGGGGGTCCAAAAAGTGGTGATCTGAAAAAAAGTGGTTGACAACCCTTTTTATCCAGATTTGATGAACAAAAATGGTTTATTGAGAAAATTTTCAACTTTCCAAAAATATAAGATATGCCTTATTTATAATTTAATAGATAATTATTATTGATTTTTTACATACATTCTGACTAAAGTCCTCATTGATAGGTTGATTAAAAAATATCTATAATTCTTAAATAATTTCACATTTTTTGAATCTGAAAAAATGTTGCACATTTTATTTCCCATACTATAGGATTAAAAAAGAAAAAATGGTTTTCATAAATTTTTGACCAATTTATGGTGGTCCAACAAACAAGTTTTAATATTTTAAAAAAAATTGATTAAAAATCCATAACTAATTATTTACTTACCAAAAAATTACAAAAAAAAATGTCACATCTAGGCATGTGTCCTCTACTTATATTGAAGGTTTCAAAAAATATATTATTTTTTACTCATACTTAGGTTGGTCAGACATACACCTATTTTTTCTTCCCTGAAAATTTAGTACTATTGCATTGAAATTTTAAATTTTCACCAAACAGATTTACTTTTTTCCAAAAAAGGAATAGTATCTTAGAAACTACATTCAATTTTTTACAAATTTTGTTCTTACATATTTTTCAAATTATGTTAATAAATTATTCAAATTTTTATGTCAAGTTGCCTAGCTCTATTTTTTTTATGTTTATTGCCACTTAAGGGCCTAGTTTGGACCCCCATGATCTTGCACTGACCCACTAATGCTTCCTTGGTTTCAATGGACTAGTGAATGAAACTTCTACTTTTGAAGGGTTCTCATAGACCTTCTACCTTTAAGTCTCCTATGAGGGATTATTTTAGTGGATCATATTGTGTGAGATTCTAGTATTATGTAGAGTATTGTGATGCACATTTAAGTAGTGTACTACATGTCACTCATGCATTTGTTGATCATACTCTAGAATCATAGTACTATTTGCATCTTCAACTTCATAGAGTTTGATTTCCTTTGTGTCATCTATGTATTCATGATTAAGTAGGATTCTATATGCTCATTCATGCATTATTTTGTATCTCTTATCTTGATCTATATTTATTTGATGTTTGTTGATTCCAAAAAATATACCAATAGATACCGTTTCATCTTTGGTAGAGTTTACAACTTTAACATTCTTTAAGAGTTCTTCATTATCATGTTCCTATCTTCATGGGACATCTTTTCATGAGGTGTTATCCTTATTTTTCTCTTTTGGAGAGGAGTTTTGTTCCCATTGGGTTTTCTCCTTTTTCTCCATTTGTGAGAGATCATTATTGTACATGAGTACCTTGTCGTGCCTTTGTTTTAGAACTCATATTTTTGGTGTTTAGCTTACTCCCTAAGTGTCACTTAAAGGGGGGTGTAAGTGTGAAAAGATGTATTATCAAACTAGTTAGCTTTTAGCCTACTTAGTAGATTCTTGTTCACACTAGCACTTAAGCTCACTTCTAGATGTTATCTAGAATTTTGCCTCACCTCATGTAGAATCATCAAGTGTCTCAACACTTATCCATAGATTCCTACACTTGTTTCATACTTGGAGGGGTAGTTAAAGTTTGACTCCTACCTTCTGACCTCTTCTTGCTTACCTTTATAAGAAAGGCTCATTTGTACATTTTGCAACACATTACATGCTTATGATATTTTCTCATTTTCCATAGGTTCATTTGAGGATTATTTTGAGTTTTCATGTAGATCTTGGCTACTCCAATATAGGAAAGAAAGGAGGAAAAAACCATAAATGAATTACCAAAATAATGGATACTAAAACTATGACATCATGTAAAAACCCCACACCCACATGGGACAAAATCTAATAAGAATAGTAAAATGATAAATGAATTCACATGGCTAATGCATGGATACCCTTAATGAATCCCCTAACATAAAATATAATTGCAAAGGAATCTTTGACTACATAGCTTTTGAAAAATAATATTCATACGTCTATGGAACCATTTTGGAGTCCATTAAGTTGTGTGAGTCCCATATATCATACAAATTCTCTATTTCTCCCTCTAGAGCTAAGAAATAATTTTCCGCCTTTAAAGTTTCCAAGAATAATGGTAACAAAAATAGTTGTGTTTCATGCCATTCATGAATGCATATATGAAAAATACCCTAGGCATCTGTGGAATCTTTTTAAGAGTGTTGCAAATACATAAAAAATATATAGCATTGTGAGATAAATGGAACCTTAATCCTAACTCTTATGTAATTGTACATTCAAAGCTAATAGAAAACCCTAAGATCACAAAGAAAATTTATTTGAGTTGCCATAAAATTTAACCTTGCAAAATTTTGAATCAATAACGTGTTTTCAAATATTTTTACTTTATTGTACTTTATCTTTCTAATAACATGGACATTGGTTCTTTGATTCTACCATTTTTCTTTGTTATTTTTCTCTTATCTCTTTCTCTTTAGGGTAGTTTTGTTGATTTTTATGAGACCCATTTCTAAACCCCATTTTTCACCCTTCATCAAATAAAAATATTTTTTTTAGTGTTCCCATTTAGGGAATAATGTGATCTAGATTTCTAAGAAAATTGTAGACAACTTAAATTGGAAAATCTTCTTGGAACTCCTAAGTTATCCTTGTATTTGCTAAAATATCATGAAAGTTAATGAAATATATATTGGGAGATGCCAAAGTGTTTAAGATTCTAATAACAATGAATTATAATGGTGATATAGACTATACCACACCAATTTGAGATTAGGCAATTCCCACTACTTGATGAACCTTAAATAACTGACCCTAATATATTTTTATTACATATAGTATAATTTAGATAGTCTATTATAGTAGTGCAATAGTGAAGTTTTTATGTCCATGAAATTTTTATTTAATTTCATTTTAATTTTGAGGTTGTCTTAAACTACACATACATAATGATAAATGATAATATAACATTGTATGAATTTGAGATCATTACCCTAGTCACTTTCTCCATTTATAACTACATAAATATCTAGACATTTAAATCTATCCTATCCATTTACACACATAATTTATACATTTTTCTTATTCACATGTTCATCACACCTACCTATGGACACACCTTCATTTGCATGTCAAGATCTATTCATTCTAGGATTTGTCAAATTCTTCTTGGGCAAGTTGGTGCTACGAGATAGTCAACTCTCAAAAATGACTATCAAATAGGTTTTTATTACAAATTTAGTATTATATGTGCCTAATGTAAAGTTCCATTTGTAGCTTTTCAAAATATTCATTCTGAGTAGATTTCAAGAATGATTATTGTAGATATGAATAAAGAAGTTGGACTAGAGGTAAAAAAAAATTGAGGTAGAGGATGATGGATTGATGCCATTCCCTTCATAGTGGGAGGACTTGCCAACTATGCTAGATGATCTAAGGATATAAATCTTCTTTCTAAAAGAATACTATGGAGATGTTGGCAAAGTGTTATCCAATTTGTACATTCATCAAAAATTTTATCATTTGGAGGTGGATAGTGATTACACAATCCCTTTTTTTTGTTTTTTTTTTTTAATTTAGAATCAATGAGAATTTTTCCATGGTGTAGCATTTTCCATGCTAGTAGATAATCAAATGGGTTAGTCTAGAAATGAAAATTTTCCTTGTGAAAAGGAGGTGATGGACTCTAGCCAAGAACCACACGGTGGCAAAGAGGGTTAGTGTGTTGTATACAGTTGTTTGTCTTTAGTATATGTATTATTTTTTCTCTTGGGTTGTTGTATGGTTGTAATTTTTTTTCATATTTAGAAAGTAATTTTGGGTTAAAATAGTTGATAGTTGTGGATGAATGTTTATCATGGACATGATAGCATTAGTTAGAGATTTGTATCTCTTGATCATTGTTCTATTTTAGTAGTCTTTTAGTTAAGGGAAAATATGAGATATTTATCTTTTATAAGTAGAGCTTCATATAGAACTCTATTATTGTATCTAAAAAAAAAAAGATTATTTTTCTTAAATACTTGACCTTGTGAAATTCATACAAAAAGACAATGTGATGTGAGGAAAGAAATTATGTTATGTGAGAGGCCATAAGATCAACACTAACTTGGTACAACTAAGATATTTGATTAACATAACATGATCTTGAGATATCTTGTGTTAATTTACTCCTTTCACTTTCCTTCCCTTTACATGGGCCCTATAGGTAGAGACTATAGCTATGATAAATTAAGCCACATAACTATGGAGACCACTGAAGACAAACAAAAATTTTTAAAAAATATTTTTTATTAAACCTAAAAAATATAATTTACAAAACATTTATTTTTAGAGTACAATGTTTACACAGTTATTCTACAGCTATTTGGAGCTAAATTATCTATGTCATTTTCTAGTATTTGGAGTTTTTGCATGAATTCTCTTTTCGGAGCTGCAATTTTTTCTTCACAAACTTTGTTGTTGCTGCAACATTCTCTTCTCTACGCACACTTTTTGTTACTGCACATAAAATACTCTACTATTTTTTGTGCACAAACATTTTTCTTTTTTGTCTTTTTTCAAAAAGCTCCTAATCACTTTCAAACTTACCTACTTGCATTTACTTCTTAGCCAACCAAACAAATATTGTTGTGAGCATTAGAGGGAAGGAAGGGATTGAAATCCAAAAAATATATTTGATAATTCTTTTCAATTAATTCTATCAGATGGCTCAGGATTAATAATGAATTTTGACACCCCCCTTAATCTTGAGTTGCTCTCATGCTAATTTTGTTTTATGGAGATAAGCCTGGTAAATCTAGAGCTCTTTGGAACTTTTTATATATTCCTTTTCAAGCAACTTCTATTGGCTCTTGAGAGGTTGTTGTTGTATTCATGATGCCCAAACTACTTCTCAGATGCTGAAAACTATCTCTATTGAGTGGTTTTGTGAAAAAAATTGTGAGTTGCTCCTCAAACGTACAATACTTAACTTTTATTTCACCATGTTCAACTAACTCCCTTATGAAATGATACCTAATCTCTTTGTGCTTGCTTCATCCATGAAAGATTGAATTTTTTGTCAAGGCTATTTATGATACATTGTTACAAAATATAGTTGAACCATCTTCTTGTTCTTCTTTCAAATCTACTAGGATTCTCTATAGCCAAATAGCCTGACATGTTGCTACATTTGTTATTATGCATTCATTGTCAGTTATGGAAAAGGAAACTATAGATTGTTTGTTGGAGACCCCTGAAATGGCTCCTGAACCTGAGGGGAACACATATCCTGATGTGTTCTTTCTATCATCCACACTTCTTTCCCAATCACTGTTAGTGTATCCAACCAAGCCAAACTTATTTGCTACAATATACAAAATACTATATCCGTTAGTGCCATTAACATATCTCAGGATCCTCTTACCTACTTGCCAATGTGTGTCCTTTGATATCTCAATAAATATGAAAATCGAGCATATTGCATGCATTATATTAGATCTAGTTGTTGTCAAATACCTTAAACTTCTAACCAAACTTTTATATAAGATTGGATTTATATTGTTACTACAATCTTCTTTACTTAATTTCAGACCTGTGACTCTTGATATAAACTTATTATTTTACATGTTAAATCTTTTCAAAAGTTCTCCTACATACAAAATTGATTATACAACAATAAACATTCAAAAACTAACTTTATACAATAAAATAAGTTGGATTGATTGGATATGATGGCATGCTACCAAATTTTGAAAGATAACCCAAAAGAAGTCATCTTAGTAATAACGTATCTATCAAATAACCTTTCAATCAATTTTTATAATAAAATTTTCCCCAAACAACCTGAAGACGAATCAACAAAGAATGGAGTTTCCTACCTAGGTATTCATTTGATCCTCCCACTTCGTCTACAAAGTGCAGATTAAATAGACGAACAGAAAAATGATGATAGCTTGAATGATTATTAAATTTCTTCATGTAAAAACGAATAAATAAATGATTACTAAACAATTTTAATCTTTAAATACTCATCTTCTTTGTCTGGATATTATTGAAGAACATGCCAGTGAGTTAAAGGGATTGACTGTGAAGACGGTGGGTCAATGCATTTCCCTCTAATGGTGAATTGGAACTCCACGTCCATAGAAAACAAATTCTGTTCTGCCCTAACAGAAATCATTAATTAAACGTGTTCATAAAACGCTGGACAGATGTAATTAATAACCATTAAAACAAGCCAGAAATGCATTTTCCTTGTCTAGCGCAGCCGGGAAATCGATTTGACAGTTTTGGACAGCTGCAATGGTCAAGTAAATGAATGCATTTATGGTCTACATGGAGTAAATTGAAAGTTGACGAAAAACAATACTCGAGGCAGGTATAGAGAAGAAACCAAGCTCTCTAAAAATATTATATGAATTTAGAAGGATAAAAGTTTTAACATTTTCATCACCCTAGAGAGGTATAATTTGAGTTGAGAAAATAATATTGTAAATTAAATAAAAGTAGTAAATAGTAAATTAAATAAAGTATGAGATGTGTTTAGTTTTTTAATTAAGGTGATTGTGTTACAATGATATTATATATTTAGATCGTAAGTCTATTGACCTCTGTGATTATATCTAGGGTTCTTGTGATTCTATCTAGTGTAGCAAGATTTTATCTGTGCTGATTATCTATTATTAAATATTTTGACTTTGTTGCAACAATTAAATTGTGGTCAAAGTAGTGTTAAAGTAGATGTCTAAGATCTTGCTAGGAGTGAAGTGGGATACTTCTTTAAGCCTGAAACAAGCCCCTTGTGTTTCCACTATTACTTTAAGAAGATTTCAAACACACATGAAATCCAATATATCTAATGTATATATTATTGTTGCTAGAGTATAGTACTTTGATTTGGATTCTCTATAATTATAAAATACTTGGAGTAGGGAAATGGGATGTTGTTAGATGAATGACTACAAATGTCTAAGGGCTTGCTTTTAAATATTTCATCCTAGGTCTCAATTCAAAACATTTTGCACACAAGTTGACAAGCAATAGTCCAATTTAGAATGGGATTTAGAATGACGAATTTAAAAAGGGTTTTTGAGTATGAAGAATGTAATCATGCTTGTAAATTTATCTAGGAGGCAAAACTAAATCTATGATTCTAACTAGGGTGGGGAAACAAATAAAATTTGAGCTACTTGTCTAAACCACAAGTTGTTAATATGGTAAAAGACAAGGGAAAATATTGGGTTAAATCAATTTTTTCCCTAAAATCCATTAAATTAAGAAGCATGTCAAAACAAAAGGAGAAGGATAAATTGAGTACAAAATAAGTGTGGAAAAGCACAATTTATGCATTTTTCCCTTCTACAAAAAGATATGTCAAAACCCTTTCTTTATTTTGTATACTTAAATATTTTTAAAAATGTAATTAAATTGTACATTGCATTATTATTTTTATATATTTATGTGTGTAAAAACAACTCACATCGATTAACCTAGGATAATTAAATACATGCAAGCAATGAAAGCATAATTAATCTAAATTAATAAGATTTGTGAAACGATAAATAAAAACTTAATTTGGAAATTAAATGCAATAGATAGGACACTTGGCTTTGTGAACTATGATGAAGTAAGTATTGATTCTATAGAAAATTGATTCTCATAGGGTGCAAATTATTTAAGAATCAAAATAGATGCAAAATTCTCAAAAGGTTAAATTTGAGCCCCTAAAGTCCATGAAAATAATTAAATGCACATAATTATCTTGTAACTCATGAGATTGGTTTAGAAAACTATGGAATTGTAAATATGGCTTCACCTCAATCTCTAATATCTAAACGTTTGTAATAACATGTCGCACTAAGAAATACCTTAGTGAAAACTAACAATTTGTGAGGGTCAACTTTTCCTTGATTAGCAATGTATTATGTTGGTTTTATATCCTTTGGGAAATGTTAGAAAATAACATATACATGTGCAATTATCCTCTATCTAAATTTTAAGCATAATGTATATACATGTTAATTTTAAGCTCTCCAAATTTGAATGTTCCTAGAATGATTTTTCTATATTGCCATTACTAATTAATTGCACACTAAATTTATTTGAATAAAAAGACACAACAATAAATTATGTCAACATGTAGTAATTCAAATCTTGATAAATAGTTGGAAAAGGTCTAAGTCAATAGTTTAAAATTATAATTTTGAATTTAGGGTCAATTTTGAATAGATGGAGATTAAAATTAAGCACTGCAATATTGAACTAAGTCATGGACATGAATATATTAAATTAGGAAACAAAACTATAGAATTATATGCTAGTATTTATGGTGAATGTGTTGAAGCCAATGCAAATTAGATTGTAATAAGATCAAGTGTACAAAAAACATGAATAAGTAGGAGTACATGAAGATATATACTTGGATTAAGGAATGACCTTGGAAACATGACACAAGATTATGTCACTTATGGATAACTAAAAATAGGCCTAAAAATAAATGGAAATTCAGATGAGTATGCAATCTTCACCATTACATTTTCCCTCCACTTTGAAGTGTATCTGAATCTTGCATGAACATGAATTTAAAAGAATATAAAATTTCTTAGCTAACATGAAAACTAAATATACATAAAATTATATGGATTACATTTAACTTTATAAACCCAATCTAGATTCATTGTTTATTATTCTCCTTATTTTGAGTTCTCCATATAAACCTATGAAATACAAAATAAATGCAAAGAGTGGATTCTATCAAATAGTTAAAAATAAGAACATGTTAACTAAATAGTTTGCACAAGTGAGTAGAGAGTGAGGGTGTGCAAGAGAGGGAGAGAGAGAGAAGGGTAATAATTTTTTCTTATTTAAAAAATGGTACTAAAATGTTTTCTCCCATTGCATTGGATGTGGTATGTCACTATAGGCATAGCCATGTAATGCCACTTTAGTCACAGTGCTAAATGTAATATGCACTCTAGTAGTATAATATGATATGACTTTGATAATATGAATTCATGAAAGTGATAGATTATAATTTATAGTCTCAACATAAGAGCATTGGAGGTGATATATGCTCCCTTCAAATGGTTGCATATATTAGATTCTTGGAATTGGAGGAGAAAGAAAATGATATATAAAAGTAAAGGTAATATAATCACAGATAAACATATAGGCACATAAATCATACAAAGTAAAAATTATCACAAATAAAATCATGTGACAATTAAGTAAGGCATATGAAATGCTAAGTGTGAAAGCATATATGTAAGAAATAAGCATTAATCTACATTTTATAAGGTTTCCACAAGAAAATTATGACATAGTATGTAGATATATAGGAAATACACACCAAGACACATAAAATTACACCCTATAAGGGTAAATGAAAAAGTATAAATTTCCCTAAAGGAAATATGAGGGGTTAGACCCACAATAGTGTTTCCCACTTGTGGGAGATTAGAAATTTGAATGGTTAGGGAGAAATTTTTTAGCATACACCTTTGATTGAAGGATTTTCTTTGAACAAAGGCAATTTTGTTGGAATTTGATTGCACAATCACCTTTGAATGAAGGAAAGCCTTCATTTGAATGTCCCCCAAAATTTTAATATTTTTTTTTCTTTTCTCATCATGAAAAGGACCTTTGTTAAAAATTGGTACCTTAATATGATGGTCCTTGGATGCCTTTGAATGAAGATCCTTGGATAATTTTGAAGGAAATTACGTTCATTTGAAGGTACTTTGAATTAAATTCCTTGGATGGACCCTTCCACCTTCATACTTAGCTTTTCCTCATTTCTTTCTATTTCAAACCTTGATTTGGATCAACAAATGGAATTAACTTGATATGATTGTGTGCAATATTTTGTGTTACTGTGAACAATTCATCTATTTAACCAAAAAACAAAAAAAATAGAAAAACACTTAGATTGGACTTAGGAAATTAAAAAAAACATACAATTGAATAGCAATAAAACTTTATGCTAGACTCCTCAAAGGATAAGGGGTATTTTATAGAAAAGAGGGTGAATTTAAGGTGAGAGGGCAAGGTGGATGAATGGGGAAAGGGATATGTTAAAACATAATTAATCAAATATTAAGTATGTGTGCATGGTTAATAGGAGGATTAGGAGAGGATTAGAGGGCTAATAAAAAGTGATGGAGGATGGGACATGAGAGGAAGAAAATAAATTTAAATATTAAAATTTATTTATTTAATTTTTAGAAGGAAAGGGATGGGATAAGATAGGGATAGGTAAATAATTAAACTTAAGTATTTATCTTAGGTTAGGAATTAGAGGTGATAGGAGGAATAGATTTAGGATGAGGATTGGGATAGGTGAATATTATTTAAATAACAAAAATATAATTTAACTAATATAGGGATTGGAAATATGAAGAATTAGGGTAAATTTCCCAAATATAATGGTCAATTTTAGGTGTCTACAAGGATAATTTGCTTGATTTTAGACCTTGGTGAAAACTTTCCAAAGAGTAATTTTAAATGGATTTATATTAATTATTATATAATTTTAAATATATTTAATTTGATTATGTTTATTTTCTTTTTCTAGTGAACATGGGTTTTTCCTCAAACATCAAGGTCTTTATTCCACACACATGGAGAAATAAAAATATATATTATGAGTGGAAAAATTAACATCTGATCGAATAAGAGGGAAGAAGCATGATAATTTAATGTCACCAAATTATCTTACCAAGTGTGATGTAGAAAAAGGGGATCTATAGTATAAATCAAACCTTCTCCCATATCACAATGAAAGGAACCAAAAATTATCTCAAACATCCACTTGGCTACTAACCATGTAATGGAAGAGACAAAATGGTGGATTAGGGTTTTGGTCATCTTTCTTTCTTTCTTTCTTTCTTTTGTTTATTTGTTTGGGGATGATTTTATATCAAGATTACTTGATTGTTGATTGAATTAATTTGATAGCTTAAATATGTACCTAGGTCAATTATGAAATGTAACAAGTTGTTATATTTATAGGAAAACATAGAACAAAAAACTAAAAGCAAATTAAAAAGTAGTAGAGTGTAGACACAAAGGAAACTAGCATGTAAATTTGAGCTTGATCTAGTTGGATAGGGGTGTTGGAACCCTAGACTTGTAAGTGCAGACACTCATAATCAAAATTTAGATCCCAATTGGTCTCTATCTATAGGCTCTTCTTCTTTGGACCTAGTGTTAGAACTTTGTTTATCATTGATAAATTCCACATTCCCTAATTTGTTGACTTGTAGGACTTGAATGCTTGAATGGGAAATTAGATCTTCAATCCTTTCTCAAATTTGTTTCAAATCTATAACCTACATGGAAGAAAGAGGGGAAAGGGTTGTTCCATATAGTGGTTTGTCTAAGTCGAACCCTGTTTTGGTATTTCTACCTCCACAACGTCTATGATGAGGTAAAAGAATGCTTACCCTTAGTCAAGCAAAAGAAAATGGATAAAAAAGTGAGAAATTGATAATTTTTGCAACTTACCACTCATATTTGTATTCCTTGATAGATTGAAGTCATTTTACTCATCACCTTCAAGGAGAATTGGATACATGATTTGAAATATTAAAAATGTTAGTACTCACAAAAAAAATGGACATGAAACATAAACAAAATCACATTAAAACTTGATGCATTGCTAACACGATACTTGAATGAAATAGTGTTGCAATAATTCTACTCTTTCTACTCATGAATGATTTTTAGGATGGTCAATTGTATTTCCAAAATGGCTAGATCTTGTTAGGATTTCAAATGGTGAAAAAGAATTGTATTTATATGCATTTCTTTAATTTCATACAAATTAACTACCAATAATTGACAAATGATTTTGGATTTCTAAATTATAAAATGTTGACACCAACATATTTGAATTAGGGCCAAAATAGGCTAGATAGGGATGCTAGCTCCCTAGTCTAGGCCTATTTTAGGGCTTTCAATATCATTAAAAAGTTATTAACTGATAATCCTCAATTAAATTATGGTTTTCAAATATGATCATAAAATGGGAAAATTAAAAGCATAGTTGGGTCCAAGAAAATAGAGGGGAGCTAAACCTAGTGTGAAATTGTCAAGGGTGATAATTTGCAATGCTACACCAACAATTAAAATAAAATAAAATGTTGAAATCTAATTTGTGTACATTGTTCATTGATGCACAAACCAATGCACCCCTACATGATCTTCATTGTAAATTTGAGTGATATTCATTTGTAGTCTAATTTTTTTTCTTGATTCTTGTCATAGGGGTCATAACTCTAGATTATTCACATACCCTCAGGTAGATGACTAGAGGCAACAATTTTATTAAGATAAATTAATAGATGGAGGCAATTGATTATTCCCTTAAATATGTCATTTAATAATTCATTTTTTATATTAATATGCATTTTTTTTATTATACTAGGGTGTTGCCACAATAATGGGTTACACTTTCTAGGACATATTATTTTTTGCTGAAATCACATATTTTTAGAAAATATAATGATTTAAGCCTTGAAAGGTTCCATTTAAAATATTTTAATTGAAGAGGTTTTGATCAAACCTCCTTATATCAAACCACCTTGGATAGAACCCTGCTAGTTTTAAACCATACCTATAATGGAGTCTCCTCTACACCTATCAAAATGCTGATAAAAAACCACTTTTGATTTACCTTTTGGGGGATCAAATTAATTCATTTAAAATTTATGTTTTTTAAATATTTATTAACCTTATTATAATCTTCCTAAAAATTATAATTTTAAATAAATTTAATTTGATTATTATATTTATCTTTTTATTTATTATGAATGTAGGTTTTTCACTTAAAATCAAGCTCTCTATTCTACACATGTGGAAAAATGGTAGATTACCAAAAAAATATGAAAATTTTCTATGCTCTTGGTATTGATGTCCTTTATCCAACAAAAAGATTAAAATTGTATTTTGATACATACAAAAAAAATTGTGTTATACTATAAACCTATGTCTAAATTGTAATTGGTTTGACTTCAAAACTTCGTTAAGAAAAAATATTCAATAAAACACTATGAAACCAAATGAAGGAGCTAGATATCATAGTTATAAATCTAAATTCAAAAAAAAAAAAAAATTATCCTTCATAGAAAAAAGTTATGTGCTATACAATAAACATCACTCTTTAAAAATGGTGCTTACTATAAAAACTAGTTATTAAAGGAGATGGAAAAAAATGCAATTTGATTCCTTTTTTTTTTTTGAAAAAATATATTTCTAAGAATCTACCAAAAAAAAAATCACAAATCACTAGTTTGCGTCATCTTCAAATTCCTCATGGTTTAGCAGCTATAGGTGTTTGAAAGTGAAGATTTAGTTAAAAAAGTTCAGTTCAATGTCAAGTTTGGCCAAAAAGTGTAACCCACTATTGTGGGATCACCCATTAGGTGGAGAACCAAAAAAATTTAGAGAGAAGTTCAAGTTAGTAGGCTCAAAAGAAATCATCATCGCTTGCCTCTCCATCTACTCAAGAGTCAAAGTCTCATCAACTCTCCCATCATAGTGGAGAGGGGTGATTATATTATGAATTTGTTCTATGCCTATATGGTAGTTTGGTACATATACTTTTGTATTGCAAACATGTGACATTGTACACCTATATGGATTTTTTGTATGATTATATGGCTTTCTTATAGTCCTATGATGTTTAGATATTACAAAAAAGTTATTGATGTTTTCTATATTTTATTTAAATGATTATTAGATTATACACATTTGATTCCCTTTTTATTTTCTATAAATATGTCATTTGATTATCTAATTTGAGAGTTATAACATGAATGTTAAAAAATTCCAACCTTACCTCATTTCAATAATTAATGATTCATCCCTTGGTCCAATTGATCTTTTGGTTTCTCTTAGGTATTCTTGTGTGATGTCATTTTTCTATGAGTTATCTTCTTGGATATCTAGATGATTTTGAATCTTGAGTGGTTTAGAAGTCCCTTAGATTAGTCCTATTTCTAGACATGGTCAACCCCTTCATTTTTTATGAGTACATCTTATTCTTACAAAAGGAACATGTGTCTACTATGTATTTGGTATTTTCATGATCATAGTATCTTAATATAGTTTGATATTTTTCCTACATTATAACTATCTTGGATGAGTTTTCTTGGGTTTAGTGTCCTTTGGTATAAACATTATTTTATGGTGAAGAGGGTCTAGGCTACATCAATATTGGTTTGGTTTGAAAAATTCACTCTTATTTTTCCTCCAAAAATTCTTTAGAGTGGTGTTAGAGTCAATGAAAGGGGATTAAATAAGATATATTTCAAGTTAAACCTAGATTAGGGATCCTTTTTCAAGTTAAATAAGCTTCTATAATGCACTCTTGAATATCCTAAACCCTCTCTTTACTCTTATCAACCATATACACTTTCATAAGCCCTCATAAGCCTTACAAACCCTCATAAAGCCCTTAAAATTGTTTAAAAGATTATTTAGGCATCTAAAATTTAAAATTTTCTTAGAGGAAAGGAGTTAAAAAATGTTAGGTTTAAATTTAATCCATTATATGATGCATCCTTTAATCTCTACCATAGGATGTGAATTTACTTATATGCACTTTATGATCTAATTCACCATTACCCTTAGCCTTAAATTTGATGACCCACTCTTTGTATAAAACCATAATTTTCATTTCATTTCTTACCATCTATATTTTTTGATTTAGGACCCTTAAAAAAATTGTAGCTACAAAATTTTAATGTCAAACCTCCTTAATGTTAGGCCCACATATTTGGTGTATGGCTAGGAGTCTCTTAGAAATTGTAGGAAGCATTTAAAGTCTAATTTTTCTATCATACAACTAACACTAATTGAGGGAAACATATAATTTATTAGTTCCCATTAAGGTAATAATATATATTAAGCTTGAAGAGATAGTTATTAAGGGTGGGTGCAAAAAGATGGGGGACCAAAAAGTGTCCAAAGTTTCAAAAATAATTTGATAGGCTATAACACGAGCACATTATAATGTGAGTGCACTATAACACGCTCGCATTATGGATTGGTGTGACCGAGCCAAAGGATTGGTCACATCGAGCCTATAACGCGCTCATGTTATAATGTGAGCATGTTATAGCTCATTAAAATAAAAAATCAAACGACTTCATTTTATTCTCACTAGTTTTGTTGCTCGTGATGAAGAAACCCTACATTTTCATGCTTGTGTTTTGGAAGGAGCTTAACTTGCAATTTATTTATCAATTTGTTGCAATTTTCTTGCCAGGATGCCGCCACATCGATGGGAAGGTCAAACAAGTAAGTAGTGTTTGTATTTTTTTTGTGATTTTGTTGTTAAATAGGTAATTTTAGGTTGTTTTGGATATTCATTTGGTAAATTTCTAGATGTTAATGAACCTGAAAACCCTCCTCAAAATCCTAAACAACCAGAGTAACAAGCACCTGAAAAAAATCCTCAACAACCACAACAACAATCTCCTCCACCAATTCCTCAATATCCTCCTAGAACTCAACAAAATTTAATGGGGGTAATTGAAAACAATAAAAAATAGATTGAGGAGTTAATCATGAGGTTAAACGATCCAGTAAGTTCAACTGTGGAAAGAAGAACACTTGTGAGTTCACTTCAAGAAATTTTTTAAAACATTTAGATGCAATCAACAAATAATTAAGTGGTTGAGCAGATAGGAGGCAAGCGTCTAGGAATTTTTATGTAGATAAATTATCATATAAAGAAGTAAAAGATGAAAAAATTACAAATATGATTTGTGCTCACTATTCAATGACCCATGCATAAATCAAAATATTGATCTTAATTCCAAGAGGTTTCCTATCCATTGGTGCCACCACCAAGGGATTATGAATAATTTTTTGGGATAGGTGGTACATGGTTTTTGACTGTCCACTATGCAACAATTGTGAAGCCCCCTAATATTTCTTAAGGAAACTCTACTTTGAGTTCATCCTCAACAAAATCCCCAACTACTTTGATATGAGGGACTTTCAGGGGAGAGGTGGGGGACAAACATAGGATAGACCTGGTGCATGGTTGGATCCTCAATGGCAAGGGAGATGAGCTCTCACTAGGCCGGCTTGTGAGCATGTCATTATCCCTTTTGTCGTGAAGGAGAGTGCTAAGGTGGACACTTTGCATTCTATCAACTCTTTGACCTAAAGTATCATCTAGTATGTCAGTCTTGTAGTACAATGCCATCTAGGGGAGTCTTCGAGGGGTAGGCTTCCACCCCGTTCTTGTCAATTTTACGGGTCGACTTGTACATATGACCCCATAGACACTCAAGAAGATGGTGTGTAGGATATGTCTGTAGCCATAGGGATGATGATGGAAATTGACATTTTGAATCAGGATTTCAACATTGATACTCAGATAAATGTTAGCATGTTCATTGAATTTAATCTATTAAATTTCATTTTTGAAATGCAAGATTAACTAATTTAGTTTTATGATTGTAATAAAATGTTAGGGTGACACTGTTGATACTAGATGCAACGATCCTCCACTTGTTTATTACTCCACTGCATCTACCGCTGAGGTATGTAACTAGTAAACAATTACAAATTTATTACATGTGTATAACATTGTTATATGAATGGTATTCTAATATCTGATTTTGGACATTGAATAGGCTAATATTGGAGGTTTCGTGGGAACACCTCCCAATGCTAATGGATCTGGACAAACCTTCACATAGGTAATAGAATACAGAGTTTAACTAATGAATTGTACATAATAGATTTGTGTATTTTATATCCATATCGTTGATTACATTTCATTGCACATCTTTCAAAATCAAAGCATTAATTCACATTGCATAACTAATAACTAGATGTTTTTTTTTTTTAGAAAAAGGCATGAGAGCCTACATATCTATATCTATATCTATATATATATATATATTGTAAAAAGTAAGCTTTTACATTCAATTCTGAGAGCATATAATTTCAATTACAATATAGAACTTGTTTAGAAAGTTAACAAAAGCAGTGATGTAATTACTTCACATAGCATAAGTAATAACTAGGAGCAGCTCCCAATTTCATTTGCTTGTCATGGCATTCCACGAGACCACTTTTTATTGAGGCATTTTTTCAAACAGTTCATTGCCTTGTCTATGCTATGGATTCTTGGAAGAAATATATGAAAGAATAATAATACGCAATAGCATAGACAAGGTAATGAGTTGTTTGAAAAAATTCCTGAAAGAAATGTGGTCTCATGGTGATGTCCATCACCATGAGACCCAATTTCTTTGAGGCGTGTTTTCAAATAGCTCACTTCCTTTTCTGTGCTACCGCATTTTCCATGCATGTCTACCAAAGCATTTTATCAAACAGTTCAATTCCTTATTGCTATGGCTAAATGCCTAAAGAAGGTTCTTTCCAACAAACTATGGATTCTTGGAAAAAAATCTATCAAAGCATAATAGTAAGCAACATCATAGAAAAGGCAATGAGTAATTTGACAAAATTCCTTGAAGAAATGTAGTCTAATGGTGATGGAATGCCATTCCATCACCATGAGACCACATTTCTTTGAGGCATTTTTTCAAACATCTTACCGCATTTTCTATGCTACCATATTTTTTATACATGTCTACCTAAGCATTTTATCAAACTACTCACTTCCTTGCTGCTATGGCTAAAAGCCTAAAAAAGGTGCTTTCCAACAGACTATGGATGCTTGGAAAAAATATATCAAAGCATAATAGCAAGAGATAGCATAGAAAAGGCAGTGAGTAGTTTAAACAAATGCCTCAAAGAAATGTGGTCTCATGGTGATGGAATGCCATTTCATCACCATGAGACCACATTTCTTTGAGGAATTTTTTCAAACAGCTTGCCGCCTTTTCTATGCTACCACATTTTACATACACGTATACCAAAGCATTTGATCAAACTACTCACTTCCTTGCTGCTATGGCTAAAATCCTAAAATAGGTGTTTTCCAACAAACTATGGATGCTTGGAAAAAATCTATCAAAGTATATTAGTAAGCAATAACATAGACAAGGTAGTGAGTAGTTTGAAAAAATGCTTCAAAGAAATGTGGTCTCATGGTGATGGAATGCCATTCCATCACCATGAGACCACATTTCTCTAAGGCATTTTTGCAAACAACTCACTGCCTTTTATATGCTACCACATTTTCCATACATTTCTATCAAAGCATTTTATCAATCTACTCACTTCCTTGCTAGTATGGCTAAAAGCCTAAAATAGGTTATTTCCAACAAACTGCATTGATGCTTAGAAAAAATATATCAAAGCATAATAGTAAGCAATATCATAGACAAGGTACTAAGTAATTTTTAAAAATGCCTCAAAGAAATGTGGTCTCATGGTGATGGAATGCCATTCCATCACCATGAGACCACATTTCCTTGAGGCATTTTTTCAAACAAATCACTACCTTTTCTATGCTACCACATTTTTCATACACGTCTATCAAAGGATTTAATCAATCTACTCACTTCCTTGCTACTATGGCTAAAAGCCTAAAATCTAGGTTCTTTCCAACAAACTATGGATGCTTGGAAAAAAATCTATCAAAGAATAATAGTAAGCAATAACATAGACAAGGTAGTGAGTAGTTTAAAAAAATTCCTCAAAGAAATGTGGTCTCATGGTGATAGAGGATGTAAGTTTAGAATTCTAGTTATTGTACTTTCTACAATCTTTAGTATGTTGCACTTAAAAAAAAAAATTGTGCCATTTTCTCAGTGTTAAAGTGTGTTGTCCTCTAGGGTTTCATGGCGGGGCATTACACTCATGGTGATGGAATGACATTCCATCACCATGAGTGTAATGCCCCGCCATGAAACCCTAGAGGACAACACACTTTAACACTGAGAAAATGGCACAAATTTTTTTTTTAAGTGCAACATACTAAAGATTGTAGAAAGTACAATAACTAGAATTCTAAACTTACATCCTCTAAGGTTCCATGACTACACTATGAGAATCCCATTAACTAAACTAGAAAGAAATGTAAATCATTACATTAAACAAATTCCATCAACAATATGAAGTTTCATTAAATCCATCACATTTACTTGAACAATCAATATGAAATAATGATAAGATGTGATCAACAGGTACCATTCAGAATCAATCCATTTAACTAGCATATACAATAGAATATTTTACATTATCCATTACATAAGAGATTTCAACAATTAATTACATCCTTACATCCTTATATCAATGTTTCCCCATGATCAATTGGGGAGATTATACATCATAGTTACAATACATGATACATTTGTTTTCAATACAATACAAGTACATGTGAGATAGATCACTCAAATTGGAACAAGTGCAGAAGTCCACATTGTCACGAATAGTCTCCAAAAACATGAACATCCAAAAGGGAAAACCCAATGGAGTATAAGGAAAATTCCACCTGACCATGTGGAACCCAAATGTCCACCCTTGTGCTAGGAGATAACACCTGGTCCCACAATGACAACAACTAACATAACAAGGCTAAACAAAGAACAACTGAAATTACAACAAAACACATCACAAAAGAACATACATTGCTTCCAGAGGACATCACATACCAATGGGAGAGAACAAACAAGAGAATACTAGTCTGTAGAGGGAAGAGTGTCATCACATGGTCTTGGCATGGGTTATCCTAATAGTCTCTCACTAGACACTGGCCCCCATCTATGGTTATCTTGGCAGCCTCTTATTAGGCGCTGGACCCATAAGGTGACACATGTAGAACCAATCTTCCTTTCATGAGGACAAGGAAGTTGGTCTTGCCAACCATGCCTTCTCAACCCATCCTTAGCCTAAACGAGAACTATAGGCACGAGAAAGGAATTCACTTATCTTGATTAATGTGTAGACTACCCAACCCTCTAATTCATTTTAAGTTATCACTGAGTTAAGAAACTCCCACATGGGTTATCATGGTGCCACTTTGTGTGCTGACCCCCATTGAGAGCCACTCCCCCTTCTGGCAGCTAGGAGACCCATTAAAATCCATAGGGTAAAGCCATCATGCACAAGAAATGAAAACCACAAAATACATGTCCCAAGCAAGGCATGGACCATCTCGCTCTCAAACACAAATGTAACACAATTAACGAGTGCATGGCTAAAGACTCAAAACAACTCATAGCAAAAATGATATCAATCAGCACAAGGGTCCATCACAACAATTTATCCAATCACTTATTTTTCCAAGCCTCTAGAAGACTCACAATACAACTTAACACATCTATTCCCACTTAAAATGGAATTGCAAAAAAACCCAATACCGAGATCAACACAAGGTTCCATACAACAACTCAAACATACAATATACTAAATCATTGTTGACTATTAAATCAATATTTAAATAAATCAATATTTAACTACCATTTGCTTACTTAACCATTTACCGCTAAAATCAATTACAAGAAATGAATCTACAATCTATTCATTTAGAATTTAAAAAAGGACTCCATCGACAACGATAATCCAATTCATTTCTTGATCAAATCATTCCATTGTATAATATAAACAAATCAATATTCCATGTATAATTATTTTCTAACTACAAATTTTCTAAACTTTAAATTATAAGAACTGAAGTACTCTTTTATTCCAATGTAATACATACACATATAAACCCATGCATGTATAAATATATATCTATGTATATAAATATATACTAAAAATTTAGTATATACTTATATGTATATATGCATATATTTATATGTAAAAGTACCCTATCGACCATTGTTGAAATGACATACTTTCTGTTTTAATAAAATAGTATTTACACACTTTACATATGCACATACATACATATATATATATATGCATGTATATACATATATATGTATGTAGGTAATGTAAAATGGAACTACTCGTATACACACCTAATGGCTCGCACAAAACCAATCGCCCATATTTTGTGTACCCACCATTCAAAATTCTAACAACTATATACTCATTGATAATCAACAAAAACTTGCACATTCACTAAATGTCAAAAACCATGCAATCGAATTCAAGCTTGATTCACATACAACAAATACCAAGCAAAAGACACCAGTAGCAAAGAATATGGTTAAGTCTTTGACTCTCGAATTATGGACAAAAACATAGAACTCAATACAAATTGAAAGCATCAAATTGGAATTAAAGAAACCGGAGGTCTAAAAACCAAAGACTAAGCGAACCATGGTGCAAGAAAAGGACACCTATCTACAGCCAATAAAGTATAATCATCAACAAAACATCAGATCTTTGGTTTCTATCTCTAGAACATTGATCTGCACCTCCCTATTGTGGATACCTCAAGACTCTTCCAATGAAGTTTTTATTTTGAGATAGTAAGGACACATCATCCACTCAGATCAAAGGATTCAAACATTCACTTTGGGCCATTCCAAAGGAAGCAAAATGTGCATTTTCCAATCCTAGATTTGTGCATTTATCTTATTCACATTCATTTCCTGTGTAAGCTTGTAGATATTTCAAGTGGTACAGGCAGTCTTTACTTTACTCATTCAAAACTAAAACCAAGGAGATAACCTACCCAATTTGTTTGAGACTTATCTTGTGAATTTAACGAGGTCAGTATGATTCAATTCTAGCATAAGATGAGAATTTATTCCTCCAACAATGGATTGATGGAATTTTGATTTGAAGGTTAGGTTAACTTTTCTAAAATCCAATAAATATTGCACAAGATAGAAAATAATATCCACAACAGTAAATTCCAGGCTTAAGGCATCCATAGAACATTGCATAAGCACATAGATTTTTTGCAAAGGGAAGTGTGTAGGTAGAGGGTATACCCAAAATGATGTCATTCAAACTGCATTGTTGCCACAATATAATTTGAGGAGGGATTTAACCCAGAATAAACCTTTTGTAAATAAGAACAGAGAAATTTGTGATCATGGGAAGAGGAGGATCACTATTGCACAGAAGTTAAGGTTTAGAAAGTTTCAAGTAAATGAAAATGTCAGATAAATATTTTGAATCCCACTGAAGGTATCAAGTGCAATAGAATAGAAAATTTCACTATTAACATACTCTAACAGACATAAAGCAAAAACCGGCTACGACATGCGCACAAAGGGGATTTAATTGAAACTTTTAGGCAATTACAATTAGCAGGTGCAAAGATCCGGCTTTGCTTGAATTGGTTTCAAGGAAAAGATTCAAAAGAAGTTTTAAGCAATGCCAGTAACAGAAAGAGGAAAATAATCACAACCATCAACATAAAAGATTTCAGGAAAAGTATGAAAACAAAATACTTGAAGTGTTGTAATATTACAAGGAAATTCATTTACTGATTGTTCCCAATTGAACTCAAATAAATACAGATAGGAAAGAGGAACCTAGAATAACTCGATTGCCTGAGTTGAAAATTATTGTTGGGTCCGAACTCCAAGCTGTGGCTTTAATTTCTCTAAAATCCCCTAACAAATTCTGCAGAATCACCAATTCCAAATTACCCCCAAAAACTAGAAAGAAAGCTCTCAAGAACAAGAAAAAATTTCATGGAAAGAAAACAAGATTAGTTTCCAAGATAGTTGCAAAAACCCCTTTCTTAGTGCAAAATTTTAACTAATTTATTCTCCACTCCACAATCCATTGCTTGCATGCAACATTCACTTCTTTAATTTTAATTATTTTATTTATTTTTCCCCACTACTGTCAACTTCCCCTAATTATTATTATTTTTATAATTTAACTATGCTTTATTATTTACATAATAAATCAACAATAAAATATTTAATTTATTAATTTAATCTTCCATTTCAGTTTTGTTTGTACAATACAATAATAATATAATTTTTTTTAATATTTCTTTATTAAGTCATAAAAATAAAATAAAAAATTAATACTATTTTATTTATGAAGGCCAGAAATGAATTAGAACATTTATTTAAATTATCAAATACCTTTTATCCATAATAATATTTTATTTTAATATAATGATCCATCAAGCATTAATCAATGAACAAAATACCAAGCAATACCTGACCTAACAATGAAACATAAGGTGATACAATAACAACATCGACAGACCAACTCAAATTGACCACACAGATAGGGTAAGACAAACGGATACTCATCCTCGTCAAGGATGATGGCTCAACATAGGGGACCTGATGCTATCTCCATTTCAACAATCTCTATTAGGATAAGGCATGCTCAAACCTAGAAATTTAGGTGGATTCGATGCCTGGTACCTACAACTTGCAAGAAACCACACAGTCGAGCATGTACATAGTTAAACAATCAAACACACCATGAAGAGAAAGTTACAGCATCATAGGGCACTCACAAGTGATTGATGCGACACTGTTCCCCTTCACCAAAATACATCAATGCACAATAATTAGATACTAAAATCATGATAAGAACATACATCAAATAATCACATAATACTCATAGCAATAATCAATTAAACTGTAAGCTAGTCATGACATATACATAAAATCAGTGATACAATTAGCATCAACCTAACATCATAGCAATGAATCCATCATCGAGCAATGTACATCATAATGTCTAATTACAACCAAGTAACTACCAGTAATAGAAAGTAAACTGAGGGGCACTACAATGAGACAATTAGGAGTAGGATGCCATTTAATTGCAATCTTAAACATATTTCATGTATCTCCTAAGTTCTTGGAAAGTGTTCCCCAACACTAGGATTAGAAAGAGATTAAATTTGAATGAAATAAACATGTAAATTGACATTTGTAATTATTCATAAATGATAGGAACATGTGGGGATGCCCAAGAAGAGCTCCTACAAAATAGGATCACATGGGGTGCCCACATGGAAGGTGGAACCCACCTTGCTTAATTTAACTGTTTAGAGGATAAATAACACTTTAGTAATGCATGTAAAGATCCTACAAATTAGGGATTGATATTTACATGAGTGGAGTTCAGTTTAGTTTAGTTTAGTTTAGTTTAGTTTAGTTTAGTATCATTTCAGTTTAGTTCAATTCAGTTCAATTATGGTTCAGTTATCTTTAGTTGCATGTAGTTAGTTTTAGTTGAATGCTAGTTGAATTCAGTTGACTTGAGTTGCATGACTAATGACTTCAGTTGCATGATAGATAATAGGTGGATAAATTTAGTTAAGTGGGGATGGTCAATCATGCATATAATGTTTGCATGAATTGATGGAGAGACATGTTTCAGTTAACAAAGATTGACTTGGACCCACTTTGGGCATCCAAGTTGGCATCTTTGAGTTAACACCTTTTACATGAGAAGATATTTACAAGGCTCAATTAAGTGGGACAATTCTTGGGCACCAACATTGAGGAGAAGCTTGGAAGATATTTTCTTGACCAACGATTAGTTAAGTGTTCAGTTTGGGGTGCCTAAATTGAGGAGACTTTGGTTTTGACTTCATGTTACAAGATGGAACTCTACTTGAACAATCTATGTGTAGGTTTTTGAGAGGAGCTTTGTGCTCTTGTAATTGACAACTCTTTGGAGTTTACAATGCTCAAAATTTTCTATTAATTGTAGCAAGTTGAAGAGAGTTTTATTAGAGTTTATTGCAGGTTGTGAAGAAGGATTATTGAAGGAAAAAGAAGCATATCAAATAAGGATTGATACAATATTAGTGTAATCTTGTTCTAAGGTTAAATAATACAAGCACTATTGATTCTAGCGGTAGATTTTTTTCCCAAAAGGGTTTCTCCACGTATATGTTGTGTCACTTCTATCTTCTTGTCTCATTCTTCTACAATCTTCTATATCTTTCTACAATTGGTAAAATTGATCTAAATAGATAATCATACACAAAGAATTGTTAACAAAGAACACTTAATTAGATCTAAAATCTCATAGTTTTACAAGTTTTAAGCTACATAATTTCCTCCATTTTCAACAAAGACGACATTTCTTTGAGGCATTTTTTCAAATAGATCACTGCCTTTTCTATGCTACCATATTTTCCATACATGTCTACCAAAGCATTTTATAAAACTACTCACTTCCTTGCCGCTATGGCTAAAAGCTTAAAATCGGTGCTTTCTAGCAAACTATGGATGCTTGGAGAAAATCTATCAAAGCATAATAGTAAGCAATATCATAGTCAAGGTAGTGAGTAGTTTGAAAAAATTCCTTGAAGAAATGTGGTATCATGGTGATGGGATGGAATTCCATTCCATCACCATGAGACCACATTTCTTTGAGGCATTTTTCAAACAACTAACTTCCTGAAGAATAGAAACCAAGCCTTTAGCCAAAATTCCCCTTTGAATTCTTTTCAAGGTCCTCATCCTCATCCTCAATTTACCAATCCATGGAACCTTCCACCTTTTATTCCACTTGTTCATATCCCGACCACTCCCTCTTCATGTCATGAGCACTCTCCATCTCATAACCAAGACCACACTATACCATCCACCCCATCTCAGCATAATACCATAGAGAAGGCAATGAACTATTTGAAAAAATTACTCAAAGAAATACAGTCTCATGGTGATGGAATGCCATGACACATTTGTTTTTAATGGCATTCCATCACCATGAGACCGCATTTTTTTGAGGCATTTTTTCAAACAATTCGCTGCCCTCTCTATACTACCACAGTTTTTCGTACATGTCTACCAAAGCATTTTATCAAATGGTACACCGCCTTGCTGCTATGGATACAAGCCTAAAATAGGTGCTTTCAAACAAGCTATGGATAGGGAAAATAGTAAGCATGATAATTATAAATATATAGTTTAATAAGTACTCAATTTTTTTTTCATTATCTCATACATTATAAGCCATGACGTGTATCACTATTGTAGTTTTCATGATTGAATAATTTGTTGTTTTATTTTTATATTTTGGAAGAAGATACACCTCCACATGTTCATAGGGAAATGGAGCTTGGTGTTTCTTTTCCTATAGACTCCTTGATGCCTCTCACGGAGGAATGAGGCAAGTTACTAAATCTCAATTTACATTTGTTGTTATAGCTATTAGTTAGTGAAAAATAAAACCATTATTGATTCGTAGTTTAATTTCTCTTTGGATGGTTTCTACAGGGCTTCAGCATGCCACAACATGGGTATGTGAATATTTCCCTTGAGGAGATTGATCATCTAGTGGTGGTAAGTAATTATTTTGTTAAATATATCATTTTTTATAATGTAATTTCTATATATTAATGTCTTTACTTGTTATTGTAATAGATAAAGCTTGACTAGGAACTAAACCCTAGGAGGAGCACCAGGAGCACTCATCGACCTTAGAATAAATGAGTGACAGACTTATCACCATCTGACCAACAAGAAAAGGGAAAGAGTTTATTTCAAGAGCATGGAGAGCAATGACTTTTGATTCCAAAGCCCTTTGTTGTATGCCTATATGGCATTTTTGTATATAGTTTGTATTGCATATATTTGACATTATATGCCTATATGGAATTCTCTTAAGCCTACATGATTATTTTGTATATATTTTATACTTATATCAACATATATTGATCTATTCCTACATGGCTATTTGGTTAATACAAATCTTTTTTATCGATGGTGTCAATATTTGCATTATAAATCCATCGTTCAATAGATACGAGTTATGTGTATTCAAGTGTATACTTTACAAATTATGTGTATACTTTGTGATTTACGTGTATTCCAATGTATACTTTGTGGCTTACATGTTTTCATGTGTATACCTTGTTTTCATGCATATACTTTGTATTAATGTGTATACTATGTATTCATGTGTATACTTCAAGGCTTATGTGTATTTGAGTACTTGTTCTTCACTTATTCACATGTATACTTGACTTATTCACGTGTATACTAATTAATTGGTTAGCCCTAGCATTGCTCATTGCTATACTTCATGGTTTGTCTTGAATATTTATTGATTGATACTAAACAACTTTATTAGTTGGTGCTAAACAACTTCAATATTCCCAGGAATACTAGTAGAGTTACAAATTACAAAATTACACAAATTGAAAAGAAAAGATTAACTATAAATAAATACATTGGTTATTAACTTGATAATTGCTTAAGAATGAGTATATTATATATATCAAGAGATGAGCCTTCTACAATGGCAACTTCCAACTATAAAATAGGCATGCAACTCCATGCAAGATTGCACAACTAAGCAATCATTATCCTAAAAATCTAACTAGCAAACTTATCTAAAGGAATATTTTAGGTAGAATATTCTACACTAACATTTTCATAATCAATGGCTTGTTTTCATGCTTACTCCCCAACTGTCAACCAAAATTTGTCAAGAAACCCCTTTGATATATTTCTATTTCCATTGGATCGATGGATATAAATCTACCAAAAGAATTCTCAATACTTTGAAAGTAGTAATCCACCCAAAATTGCAATGAGAGATAAGGAAAATGAACCCACATAGGCATAACTAAATAAAGAATAGTTCACCCTTCATAGCTTGGTGAAACCATTGCCAAACTTAGAAGATCTTAAAGATAAAGAAGAATTATGATCTATATAATATAGAATTAGTACCCACTTTGATCACTACAAAATTTTCAACCATGATCTTATCATGCTTTTTCAAATTTGGTAAGAAGGCTTATTTAAGATCCTTGAGCAATGCATTTCCTAGTGCTCCCTTATTCTTACATATCTCAATTTAGTTTAATTTAAACAGTTCCATCAAATGCTTTATCTAAAAGCAAAAAACACATTTTCAATTGGTATTCCATGAGATGTTTCATAAAAAATTCCATAATCTTTTGATTGGAATAGCTCAATTAAACAAAGGATACATAATCTTCACAACACTTGCAAAACATAATATTCATAGTAGATGATGAGTAGTTAGCTTCTTGATGCATTATCATACACACATTTATCTTGAATAGTATTTAAAAAATTTCACAACATAATCCTCACAGTATAGAATGAATTGTTATGTTCTTGATCCATCACCATATAAACATGTCGAAAGATACATATATGTCAATTTTTTGCAATATTATTTCCTTTATAGGAAATAGACTTGGGTGAAAACTTTATTTATCACACCAAATAATAAATGTACGTGAGAGAATCACTTGTTTCTCTTAGAATCCAATTTTCAAGCATAGAAAATCATTTCAAATGAAAATGACAAAATGCTTCACAACCAAAGTTGTTAATTGAGGAAAAAATAAAATGTTTCCAAGTTCCACCATTGAACGCATTTTCAATTGGTTGTATATTGTTGTAAGGGAAAGGAGGATAATTAAAAAATGTCTTGCCCTTGCTAGACTTGAGGATGATCATATGCTTATAGTGTGGAAAAGTTAGACTTTTCAACTATCATGTGAGTGTTTATCTTTTTGATTGTTTTGCATGCCATCATAAATGATCGATCCATTTGAACATAGCTTGTAGAGATTCGGTATGTTTGGGTGAAAAAGAGTACCATGCCTAACATAAACATACCTATATGGAGGATGCATTAGAATAGTCTATTTGGTCACGCGACTTGCAAAATGAAAGTTGCACCACTTTGCAACTTTACACTGCTTGCATTTGACACTTTTCCATCAACTGAAAAGTCATCACCACAGGAAAATGACTCTGAGATAACAAAAACTGAGAGGTTATTGTAGAGGGGCCCAACACGATCCCATAGGCTCAGATGGAGAGACAGTTTCTAGGTAATAGCTTGTCTAAGATTATAGTCATTTTACACTTTGGACTCTTAAGGGATCAAGCCAGTTGAATGTAGCTCAGAGTGATTCGATATGTTTGGGTGTGAAAGAGGACCATTCTTAGTGTAAATGTACCCATCTAGATGTGTTAGAATAGTCTGTTTGGTCACACGATTTGTAGAATGAAAGTTGTACCACTTTGTAACTTTACACTACTTGCATTTGACACTTTTTCCATCAAGTGAAAATTGGACACCATGAGAAAATGACTCCAAGATAACAAAAACCAAGAGAGTTTATTGTAAAGGGTCCCAATGCAATCTCGTAGGCTTAGAGGAAGAGTTTGTAAGCATAATAGTTTTTGAGTAATAGCTCGTCAAAGATTGCAACCATTTTACACTTTAGACTCTTAAGGGATCGAGCCGGTTGAATGTAGCTCAGAGTGATTTGACATGATTGGGTGTGAAAGAGGACCATGCCTAGTGTAAAAATACCCATCCAAACATATTGGAATAGTCCATTTGGTCACATGAGTTGTAGAAAAAAATTTGCACCACTTTGCAACTTTACACTACTTGCATTTGACACTTTTTCCATCAAGTGAAAACTGGACACCATGAGAAAACAACTCCAAGATAACAAAAATCAAGAGATTTAATTGTAGAGGGTCTCAACGTGATCCCATAAGCTCAAACAGAGAGTTCATAAGTGTCACAGTTTCTGAGTAATAGCCCATCAAAGATTGCAACCATTTTGCATATTGGACTCTTAAGGGATCTAGCCGGTTGAATGTAGCTCAGAGTGATTCCGTGTGTTTGGGTGTAAAAGAGGACCATTCCTCGCATAAACGTACCTATCTAGACATGTTGGAATACTTTTTTTGGTCACATGAGTTGCAAAATGAAAGTTGCATCACTTTGCAACTTTACACTGCTTGCATTTGACACTTTTTCCATCAAGTGAAAACTAGACACCATGAGAAAACGACTTTGAGATAACAAAAACCAAGAGAGGTTATTGTAGAGGGGCCCAATATGATCACGTAGGCTTAGATGGAGAGTTTTTAAGCATCACGGTTTATGAATAATATCTCGTCATAGATTGCAGCCATTTTGCACTTGGGACTCTTAAGGGATCGAGCTGGTTGAATGTAGCTTAGATTGATTCAGCATGTTTGGGTGTGAAAGAGGAACATTCCTAGCATAAACACACCCATCCAAATGTGTTGGAATATTTTGTTTGGTCACACGAGTTGCAAAATGAAAGTTGCACCACTTTACAACCTTACACTGCTTGCATTTGACACTTTTTCCATCAAGTGAAAACTGGACACCATAGGAAAATGACCCCAAGATAACAAAAACTGAGAGAAGTTATTGTAGAGGTTCCCTATGTGATCTCGATGCCTTAGAAAAAATTCCCGTAATTGACATGGTCTCCAGGTAACAGGCCCTCAAATATTGTTTCCCTTTTTCAATTTGGACTATTAAGGGATTATGCTGCATGAATTACAAATGTTTGAGGGCAGCAATAAATTTCAAAATTTGAATAAATATTATTACAAACGTTTAAGGGAAACAATAAATATGCAATAGGGAACTAGATCCCAAACCCAATTATAAATTTTTGAGGGAAGACATGAATTTTTAGTTGGAAAACATGTGTGAAGAACTTGTGGGGTACTTGACTTAATTCATGTTACTTGAAGAACATCTAACAAGTCATACTTGCTTCTATTACTTGTAAATGTGATTATTTTTATGACAATTTGACATTATTTTATGACATTATGCATAAAAAATGTTTACAAATTGAAATTCTTAAATTTTTATGTGAATAGATGGTATGTGTTGGTCATTTTTTAAGAACCAAACTTATCTTCAAAAATACCTATGAATTTTTCCATTTCCAATACTTAGTACTCCAAAGGGATTGGCCAACAAATGAGTAAAAGCTTCAAGACTTCTACTCCTACACTTTGGGCTCTGTTAAACCCGACATGGTGATCCCACAATGTATACATAGAAATTTATATGACTACTACTCAGATACATGGTCAACAACAGATAATTTTCATAAATTTACTCAACAACGTAGCAAATCAAATAAGTTGGCAGCTCATTTATTGATATCCTACACTTGGAGCATGAGAAAATGTAACTAAACACAAAATAACTATAGTGGTATTCATTTGAAAGTTTGTAAAATAAAAGTGATTAGCTAATGAATCAACCCAGAAACTAAATTATGAATACTCTGCATGAACTAGTGTCTTATTCCAAGCATGAAGTCAATATCAACCTATGCAACTAGACAACAACTTAACAATAGCAACATACAATCTCAAGAAATATTGCATTACAACATTCCTTTATCACATTCATGATCATTACTGCTTACAAATATCCTAGCACCTAATTCTTATGAGCTAACAATCTCATCTAAGCATTTACATTAATTCATTGAACTAATAAGCAGGAATGAAATTAAACATCCATTGAGAAACAACAGAGGAAAAAAAAAGGAATCTTGGATTACTTTCATTCATAACTCATAAAACGAGTACAAAGGAGAGACAATAGCCATGAAATTGGTATTACTCTGTATTGTATTTGCTATATTGCTATCAAAATTACATACATAATAATAGACTTTGAACTTAATACAAAACTCTAAAACATGCTTGATATTCCTTTTTACAATTCATAGTGTTGAATGAAAAACAATGAACCCCTACTTTATGGCCCTGAATTCCTTCGTATAGAAATGAAGGAGAAAAACAAGCCTCAGACCAAAAATTACACATGTTAATATCCTATTGGACTGCTATAACAAAGATTCCCCTTTTCAGTTACACTGCATTTCCAAGAGGTGGGAAATATGTGGGAAAATGAAAGTGGTCTTTGTTCTTCATTGGAGATCTGGTCCAATTTTCAAAATGGTATCTTCAAGCAATTACCTCAAAAATTTTGTACACACACAAATTGAAAGAAAGAAAAGCATGACAGAAACATAATAGAAAAGACAAAGGATATGTACACATTTGCAGCCTTGTCATCAATTCAACTTGAAGAAGATGCACTATATTTTCCACACTTTAGCAAAAGCCTAATCTACACTAAATCTAGGCTATGCAATACAACTCTCACTTATCCGTTATTCATCATGGTTCTAGACTTCAAAATTTCAAATCACCACCCCACCATTTTATATTAGTCCACCACTCCCTCCAAGTATCTACCTTTCCATGCTATGAATTCCTCTTTAGTGGGCCAATTGAATTCCACAACTTCATCAGCCCTTTATCTATAAGATGCATACTTAGTGACAATTTGGTTAGCCTCTTTTTCAAATTCTAGCAAGATAGTCTCTGCATGAGCTAACATATCCATATTTATCTTTAATGTATCCATATCATATTTTTTACAAATTAAAACTGTATTATTTGAAATAACATTATTGGTTTCATCTTTTCACTCTTGAAGGGTCTTTATGCTATCATCATCCCTTAGAATGGATGGGAGAAGGCCATGATGTGATTCATGGAAGGATTTCACCAACTCTTTTATTTTATTCTCAATGGTTTAATATTTCCCCTATATCCTTCAATATTACCTACAAGAGTAATAGTAGGCTTAAACTTTTTAGGCAGGTTGGAATCATGCCTAACTCTAATTGACATTAGTCTCAATTCATTCATCCTAGGGATCCATATTTCCATGAGTGGAATAGGTCTTTCCTTGTCATTGCAAAAATTTCTAATAACAGTCACCATGGATGAATAACTATAGTGAATGCTATTCAATCTTTTATTCACTCTTATGTTCAAATGGTCCAATACTGTAGTGACAATCTTCATATTACTCTTGAAAATATCGTCATCATGATTATCACATTTCTCTTTATATTCATTTAGCTACCTAAGATACTCTTCCCTAATAATATCTTCTTCAGCATGTGGCCCTTCTGATGTATTGGGTTTTCCTATTGAAATGGGCACACTTCCCATATTGTATGGCACAATTTCCCATGAAGAACTTACTTCAAAAGTAAACTCTAGGGGTACAGCTTCTTGTGAAGTGGTGGGGGAGTCAACATCATTCTGCTTAGGCTTTTTTAGGTTGCAAGCTTTGTAACTTATCTTCCAATAATGCTACCTTCGTCTGGAACTACATATTATGTTGCTCAAGCCTTCCATATTTAACTAGAAAATTATTGTACTCCATCCTCAGCTTATCCTTTTCTGTAGTTATAGATTCTATAGTGGCCCTTGTAAACTATGAAACATGAGCTGACATATTTGTTGCCTCTAGAGTTGATGTTTCTGACACTCTATTATTAGGCCTCCACTGTAGTTAGGTGCATGTTTAGCAATATTGGGCTTTCTTGTGCTTGGGGCTAGAGACCAAATAGCCAAGGCATCCCATTGCTCAGTGAAAGCAAACCCCTATAGTGCAATTGTAACTTCTTCTTTTGTATCATACAAAGGTCTATCACATCTATTTATTGTATCAAAAGCTATGGTAGAAGCTAAATCCCATTCTAGAAGCAACAAAATACCACTATTTCTTACCAATTCTCAACCCTATTTTGTAGTCATCTTTTGGAATTTAGCTATCATTTCATTCAAAACCTTTGTATAGATGATGGAATGAGGTAATTCTAGATGAGGGCTTCTTTCTATAGCTAGGTTGCTGACATATTCATCTCTTTTAGTTCTATATGTAAATTCCATAAAACCCTGAGACTTTACAAATGAGATCATCTAAGAACTTTTCACATGCTTCAACCCACATATCATCTTTTCCATTGAGTCCAATGAGATCAGTTTTACTCAATCTCATCCCCAACTACTGTGTTTCCCTCACTATTGGTGCAGTAGGAACTCCTTGCATTTCCTACTCTGACACCCAAATGTCATCATCAAAGTCTTCTTCAGCATAATCCACCAAACTAGTTACTTCAACATTTTTTCTTTTCAATGGTGGCTCTTTTGGTGGTAATTCACTAGGTGGTGGAGAATCAATGTCCACAATTTCAGGCTATGTTGACCTTGAAGGATATGGTAGCAGTACTTGTGGCATAGGAGAAGGAGGCTTGTTCTCCTCTTGTGGAGAGGAAATAGGAGTTGCATCAATTTTATTTTCCTTATTCTTTCTCCTTACAAAGAATTTTATTCTTTGTTCATCATGGGTTTGAGATGTGTATTTTTCTTCCATAGCATGGATTTCTCCTCCACTATGTTCTTCTACAATGGGGGCTTTCCCCTTATCCTTAATTGTCACCCCTTTAGTTTCAAGGTGGCCCACTATTGAGTCAAAATTTTGGGATACATGTTCCACCTTTTGAATTACATTTTCAATCTCTGGGAGAACCTTGAAGTTGGGTTCTTCTTTCTTTATCTTTATTTGCATCTTATTGAAGGAAATCCACCTTTCTCTTCTTTTTTCTTGCTCCATAAGATCAAACACATTTCTTATCACATCCTCTGGATACTAGAAAATATGCACAAACTTGTAGCTATTGGTCCTTTCTTTCAACCAAGCCATAAAGCCCTCAGGATCATATTTGATCCTCTCAACTGATCATTTTTATGTGGTAGGTTTTGAGTATATCAAGAATTTTATTCCAACCTCCCTTGGTCATCACAAAATCAGAAAAGCATGTGTACAAAGGAAATAATGCCCCTTTTCCTTGATTCAATAGGTGTTCATTTTCTACGCTTCCCAATAGCCACATCACCTCAAGGAAACCAATTCTGTTTGGCACAAACGTTGGCAGCAAGTGAGGTGCAACCATGGAACCATACACTCTTAAGATAGTGTAATCAAGATATGGGATAACATCTCCGCAATTGTTGTCAACTCCTAGCTCGGGCCTTCTTTCCTTGGCTCTCAAGAAGTCATGTAGGGCTATGGGAATTCTAGGTATATTCACAATTAAGACTCTCCTTAGTTTTGAAGCAAAAAAGTTCTGAAATGTCACATAATCATATGTTCTATCATCCTTTTCTAAAACAGTAGTCCAACATTGCATGTGCAACTCCAAGTTACTCTCTCTCCTCTCCAAATTCATATTATGCCCAAAGTAAGGTGCACCCTTGAACATAAACATATGCATCAATAATTAATACCAACTAAATCTCACTCTCAATTCACCTTTCTTCAACCCTATCAAACCTTCAGGAATTCTTTCTGAAAGAAACCCCACATAATCATACACTGTGCAATATTTGAGGTGTTGGATATGAGCAGCCATATGCATCCATGCCATTGGTATTCCATTGATAGGATCATAACCAATTATTTGGAAAATGGAGTAAAAAAAATTTTGGAAGGAACAAAATAGCTAATAGGGAAAGGCTCTTTATCATGTGTCCCTATTATAATCCTTTGGCCTGCAATTTCTGCTAAATATCTCGGTAGGATATGGACTCTGAATGCAATATTAGTTGTATCATACTCTTGCTTAAAAGTGTTCTCATTTATCTTAGGCATTTCATCACTCCATCTAGTGAGTCTAAAAACTTGAGCCAATTCTTCCTTAGTAATTTTGACCATTTCCTTCCCATCATATGTTCTTATAGTTCTTGTGACTGGGTCATAATTGGCAGCCACTACCTTAAGCAATTCAACATCCATATAGACATTTGGTACAATAAACTTTCCCAGATCACAGTTTCAAGGGTTACCTACTGGAATACCCATGTTTCTATTCTTGAACCAGCTATAAAATAATTCCCATCCAGTATAAGGTAATTTGGCATCCTTAATAGAATTGTTCTTTTCAATCAAACCCTCTACTACTTGTGGACCTATGAGAAGCACTTGAACCTTAGGTTTATCACTGGTCAAGGTTGGTAGTTGGTCAGTTAGGTCTTTTGGGAGCAGAAGCTTCCCCTTTAGATGAAGACGCTTTTGACTTCGCTTTTGGAGCCATAACACAAGTGGTATTACAAGGTAGGGTTTTTGGTTTATTGGAAAAATACTTATGGATTTTATAGGGGTTTGACACAAGTTATGACAATGCAGAACTAAAAAATTCTCTTTTATGAATTTCAAACCTTAAAATTCTAAACCAAGAAAACCCTTACAGACTCAAAAGTTTGAGAAACCACAACTTATCAATAATGCTGATGGGAGGGCAATAATTCACTTACTGGTTCTCTTCATAGGTTGAAAACCCTAGTTCCAACATTGGAAAATGTTGAAAAACCATAGCATGGGCTCCTTGAGTGTGTAGAGTATCCTTCACAATGTTGAATTATGACTTCAAGAGAGATATTAATAATTATGCAACTCCCTGCTTCGGTAGCTCGATGTCCTTTCAGCTATTAAGGCTCGCTCACATGAACTAGAATGACTCACTTGCCCTCAAACTAAGTTTTTAATGCCATCCACTGATCACATGGGTGTGTTAATTGATGGACGACCCAGATTTGACCATCTTGATTTGAAAGATCAGACTGTACACAACCACAATACTCACCAAATGACAAAAAGCCACATGGAACCATTTGCTAGTGGTATGCAAGCCCCACCATTTCTTTTTCATTGTAGCCAAGATCCATGTGTCTCTTCCCCTCGCCCCCATGTGTACCTTTCATCAACAAGGAGATGGGGAAAGGCTGAGATTAAATATCTTGGCTTCTACATACACACTTCTTAATTCAAAACTATTGCCTGTAGCTTTATTCCCTTTACACCATCCATGACCTAGATTAAAATATCTTCAAACATGTACAATATATCTGCTTTAGTAGTGCACATTTTATTTCCCATGCCCCATGTTGAAATATTTAATTAATACTCTCCCTTGCTCTAATGCTTCCATGTCCTTTGGACCACTCCATGTGGCAATTGCCCACTTCCCCATTGGGAGTCTGTCAATAAAGGTGAGACCCATATGAGATAGCAGGGAGGGGTCAAGATTAATCCATGTCACCCGCTATCGACCATTGATTCATTTGAAAGATCTATGATGCTGACCACTTGAAATCACTAGGCCCACTGTTTGAACCAGACACGCAACAACTGCCTATTAGACCGTGTGATTATTTTAATGGGAAAGAAAAAAAAATGGGTGCATGGGGAATGGTCCAGATGCAATGACATCATTTGATGCCCATCGTTTATTTCCTCTAAAAATTAGCTACACACCTTATTAAAGACATTGGGGCCACCAATGTACATGACACATGGCTTACACTTGTGAGCCCATGAGAATAAAATAATAAGCAATGAAGTGGAACGATCGCATGGGGAATAGTGGCGATCTATTTGCATCAAGAAAATGGTAGTTAGGGATCCTTATATCTACACATGCCAAAATAGTTAATCTTAAAAGAGGGACCCAACTAGGTTGATCAGATCACACCCATGGAAAAGATGACTTAAGGCTCAAAAAAAAAAATAGTGAGAAATACTTAGCCCAACTTAGGAAGAATTAAAGTAATGGCCCAACATATGACAACCAGTAAAACAAGACCAAAGGGTCAGTTTCTTAATGGGTTTTAATAGCACAAGATGTGACTTAAAAGATTGAGAACCGACAAGGGGTCAAGAGAGAATTAAAACCTTGGCAAGGATACAAACTCAAAGGGTTTTTTTCAAATAAGACTTTAAGTAAACTAAAACCCTTAAATAGTGATAGGAAGAAAAACCTTAAGCCCTCAAATACAATTTCAACCCAAATTTATGCGAGATTTGGAGATGGAACATGAAAATTTTAGGGGTTCCATTAGTATGCTATATTGATATTGATATATAATCATTAGGTTGATTTGTTTTAATAAATGAAGTTTTTATAATAATTTAGTCAATTGGTACTAGTTAGTTATAATAGGGAGAGAATAAAAGAAGAAAAAGAATGATTGGTAACCATCAATGGTTATTACACTCACTATATTAATAATATGATGTTTACAATAAAATGAGATTTATTTGGCAGTCCTAATTCTTATGTTTGTGCTACAATTGTCTAATATGCTTCATACACCAATATGACACCCAAGTGCTTGTACTTGTAGGCACAATGCTTTCTCAAAACTATGAAGTGGTAATACAAAATCATTAGAAAAAAAAAAACCTATGTGAATTCCAACACCCCACTTACATCAGATATTGATTCAATATGCCCCATTTTCATGCACACAAACTCAACTTATAAGATTCTCTCATAATAACCAAAAATAGGATTCAAGGATTCCTTAGGTACTTTGTTCTCATAGATGTTTTACAATGTCACTCATACATTCAAGATGCTCTTATAATGCTACATCATAGGTGCTCATGATGAGGATCATAGGTGCTCATGATGAGGTTAACTTCAAATGAATAACTTGAAATTCCCCCGCTAAGCTTCACACACAATTTTATAATGTCTACACCATAGGTGGTCATGATGACGTTAACTTCAAATGAATAATTTAGCACCATCTACTAGTCTTGGATTTGGCATATACTTTATAACTTTATTTGGGTTTACTAGCTCCCACCTAAACAAAGAAAATAGATTGTAAATATTAATAATCACATAATCATATCAAATAAACATGTGATATGTCAATAATCTAAAACTTGTGTGCTCAATTACACAATATCTTTGTAAGAGAGGGGGACCAACCATGCCAACGCTCCAAGTCATGGAGATTTGAGAGTGGAGGGTTGCCCTAACTTACCTCAAGCTAACGGGTGTTTAGGAAAAGAATCAAGAATGAAGAGCACTCTCAAGTTCTTTTGTCACTCTACAGATCCAAAAGTCTAAATGGGGCTAGATGAGCCAGTTTCTGGAGTTCAGACTATACCTCAGATAGCTCTCTATCCAACGATGGTAATGTGGGTCTAGGACGATAGCGTGACACACTAGTGTCCATATAGTTAGAAAGAGTGAAATATGTGTAAAATATTAGAGAACCTACTAATTTTATAGCTAACTAGCTTTAACAAAATAAAAAGAACTATGAAGTATGAAAAGTAGGTACGTAAAAGATAAAGCAAGTAGTTGAAGACAAGGGTGACAAATATTAGCTCACTAAATCTCTAGTGCACTCGCAAGTTCCACACACACATTCACCTACACACAAGCAAGAGAGGGAAAAATGTTGGGTTGTATAGGGGTTTGGCTCAGTCAAACCTCTACTTTGGTGTTTCCACCTCTATGGATTGCTAGAAAAGCCACAAAGTAGAAAGTACGATAAAGGAAAGAAGAAAGGAAATTATTGAACAATACAAAATATGCTATGGTACTCTATCAAACCACACTAAGAAAAAGAGAGCAATGCAATACCACCTCCACCCAAAGGCACTCAAGGCTAATGAAGGGAGAATGAAAGGCAACGAGCTTGGAAAAGTCGACATGGCCACAACAGTGACAAAGGGAGGTCTTGCAAGACTCCAAACTCATAGCTTCTATGGTAACACCACACGTACAAGGATGGAATTGATGGAATAACAAGCTTGCTTGCTACAATGCTCAATGGAGTTGTATGAAAAATGCTCGAGAGAATGTGATAGATTGCTAGAATCTCTTTGAAGAATGAATGAATGAATAAGATAGGCATTTCAAGATAAAAATGGGAGAGAGAGAGAGAGCCATTTTCAGGTTGGTTGGTCACACAAAGGCATTACAATTTGTCCCCAACAAGGAGTGTAACGTCCCTGTGGATGCCAGAGGTAGGAATCTTACAGGGATGGAAGTGTTCTGCACAAATGTCTACGCACTGTGCTCGCATCCCCAACAAATATTCCCCCACTGATGCACAAAACAGGTGCCAAGTGGATGGAAGGAAGGTGGCTAATGTGGAATTTCACATTCAGGCTTGATTTTCTAAGGTGGGGGTATGCAAAAGTGGAATTTACACAAGCGGTGAAAATTCACTCCCATACATTTTTCCTTTACTTTATCAAGAATGAGTATCAATGAGTGTTCAGTAAAGTAGATTGGAGACTTAGGAATGTATACCTGAACCATCGAGGAAGCAAAATATGATCTGGCGAACTTGAAAGCATAGGGTAGGCAAAGGACTCCACAGGTACTATCTCTTGAGGAGGTTTGAACAAAAGGAATTTGTAGCTTTATGAAACTACGAAGTTGAACAAAGTACACCAAAGGCCCGCAAACCAACAATGGAAACATCCTGTAGGATGTAAGTGCTTCACAGGCCCTTAGACCTACAAAGAAGGCATTCCCCCAGGTACTCTCTCATGTAGGAAGCCCAATGAAGGGGTACTCCACAGAGTTGGACTAGAAAGCAACTTCATAGGTGCACTTGCAAAACAACATGTTAATTTGTAGATAAAACATGTTAGAAAATAAGGAGCAGCCACATAGGCAAGCAAGCAGAAAGTCACGCAAATAGTCAAAATATTGAAACGCTTTCAAAGGGGTCCCTTAGGAACCCTTCAAAAGAAAAGGGGTCCACTCAAGGGAAACATTGTTTGAAAGTGAAAGAATATTCTTTCACAAATCAATTCACCATCAAGGAATCCTTTTGAAAGATGTTCACTTCATCAAAGAATTTGGAATGAAGAAAATGCCCCATCACAAGGGAAAGGTTGAGGCTTTCTTGTAGGAAAATATGCTCCCTCCTCGGAGGAAAGTTCTTCAAGTTCTTTGTTCACAAACCCATTATGAAGGAAACATGTTTTGCTAGGGGGTCCTTGTTGAGGAAACAATTTTTGAAAAAGTTTGAAAATATTTTTGAGAAAATATTCATTAGTCACCGAACACATTTTCTAAAAGTCAAAGTTGAAATGGTAGTGTTGGCATATGGCTTGCTTGATGGTATGTGGCTTCTAGTGTTTTAATTGATGGAAGCCTAAGCCACCCTTCTGGTCCGCATACCAAGATTTATCCATACCATCAAGATAAGTAAAGATCGGTATTTTACCGGTAGCAAGTATGAAGAACAGGGTATTGAGTCAGTGTATTGATCTGTATGCTTCACCAGATCATCATTTTGAGTAGTGGATCTCCGATAGAGTTTGTTAAGCATCTACACTATCTTTTTGTAAGTTTTGTGATGTTGCATTGATTAGTGTATGTGTTAGGAGATGTGGTTGAATGCTTTAGCAAGATGTTTTTCTGTTTATTTGCTCATTGTGGCTGACCTAGCGAATGTTGCATGCCGTGGATGTATAAGGAGTAATTGATTAATTATTTCTTGTGTTGGTTATTTTGTTTTGGGTTCTATCTATAGTTTAGCCAACTTGTGTGGGTGTGCATTAAATTTAATTTGTGATTTGAGCCAACCTTTGAAGGATATTTCATGTTTTGTTAAAGCCAACTTGAAGCAATGAAATCTTTGTTAGCAGATATATATCTATGAGATCGGTAATTCATTTTGTGTGTGAGGAGCAAGTGTGAAAGTGTGTGAATATGTGTGAAGAGAATAATAGATGTGTGTGTGAATATTAGAAGGGTGATTGAGTGATCTTTGCATAGTTTCAGTAAAGCAGAGCAAAGTAGAGTAGACCAAAGCAGGGTAGAAATACAAAATCAGTCAGAAGGGCTGAAGATTATCTACTGAAATTCATTGGAATTGAATCCACGCATTTGGAGATGTTATCCTCTCAGTTCAACTTTTTGTTGTAATCACAAACATTTTGTAAGGTAGTGATCCTTCCTTATTTTGAGTAGTGAGCTCTAGGTAGTGTGCCTGAATGCATGTGCATTCCCTTTTATTCATACTTTTAACATAGTATAATTGTGGATTAATCTCCATCATTTTTTTTCCCCTAATAGGGTTTCCATGTAAAAATATTGGTGTTAAGGTGCTTTGATTATCTTTTTCATGTGCTTGTATCTTTATTTCTATTTATGTGCTGCAAATGGTTTGAGATCTGGATTTAAAGTTTAAATTTTTTGAACACCGATTCACCCCCCTCCTCAGTGTTCCTTGAGTCCAACAATTGGTATCAGAGTCAAGTTCCTCTGCATAAAATTTAGTAGCTTGAGGTGGATCTTGAATTGCAATGGACTCTGGTGGTCTTCAATAGTAGCTTATGGTGGCACTTGATGATCTTGATCAGTCTAAAGCATAAGTCAAGGAATTAAAAGAAAATCTTGTGGATGCTAAGAAATTCATTCAATCATTGAAGGATAAAATCAATGAGTCAAGAGAAAAGAGGAAGGAACTTTGTGATCAGCTAAAGCAAAAAGAAAATAAAAGCTTGGAAGATGTTCATCTGAATCAGACCCTAAAAGAGATAACTAAATAATGCGAAAAGCTTGCTAGGGACAATGCTACTCTGAAGCTTGAAATGGAATATGTGGCAATGAAGCTAACTAAAGAGATTGAAGAAAGGAAGAAGAATGAGGAGAATCTGGCACAGTCTTTAAAAGAAAAATCTGAAGAATGCAACAGAGTAAATAGTGGACTTATTCAGATGGCGATTGAATTGCAATAATCTAGAAATAATGAACAAGAGCTTGAAAGACAGATAGTTATTCTCAGAGATGAACTCACTACTGCAAATGAGTACAAGGAGAAGTTTAGAACTAGTTCTGCTAAGCTTGATGAGTTGACTAAAGCATAGAAGGATGCAAATGATAAGCGAGGTCTTGGATATGAGAAGGAAGAAAGCTCTGGATTTGAACATAAGGATTCTAGACAAAGAAATTAGATGAACAAAGGCAGAAGGTATCTGGTAAGGCAACCCAATGCTCAAAAGTTTAATGGTTATTGATTTTCTTGCAATAAATTTGGTCATATGGCTTCTCAGTGTAGAAGTAAAATAAATTCAAGTAGTCCATCATTTCTCGGTTAGTGTTTTGGTTGTAAAAAGTTTGGTCATAAGTCAATTGAATGCAAAAGTATGTTTGTTAGTGTAAGGAATGTTAAATGCTACACCTATGGAAAATTTGGGCATATTGCTAATCAGTGCATATCAAAGAGAAATCAATGGAATGAATGGTATAGACAAATAAATCTGGTGTGTTACAATTGCAATAGATTTGGTCACATTGCAAGATTCTACAGAAACAAAAACATGGATAGAAGAGGTCTGGTATACCAAGGAAAAATATCATAGAAAGATGAAAAAGGAAAAGGGAAAGTGACTATGGAAGAGATTAGAGATCAGATGAAGAAAACATGGGTAAGGAAGAGTGACTCTGATGAAGGGAATAAGTCTGCACTAGAATCTTCTTCTGGTAATTCCTTCAGAAATTGATCTTAAGTCATTGGCCTAGGGGGAGTCTTTTCAAGAAAAATCCTTTATTCCCCTATCAGTAGCTAGCACTGAAATGGACAAAATTGTTAGTAGATGTGATAAAAGTTTGCAAATGCATTAGTGATTGCTTATGTAGAAACATGAGAAGTAGAAGGTCCATAGAAAATTTTTTCTTTTGTTGTATGAGAAAATAGAGTACCCGGAACTCCTAGGGAAAAATATTTAATGCTGAAAAAAGGTTAGGTGTGGGAAGTTATAAAAGGGTATTTGGAACCATCATTTATCACCTTGCATTGAATAAGAATAGAACGAGAGCATCTGTACAGAAATTTCAAAAGGAGTAAAGCAAATTCGATGGTGAATTCATCAAGTATCTCAATTGCTAGTAGAATTTTGAATTTTCTGCTTGGTAGAAAAAAATGTTCCATACAAAAAGAAAAATGAAACAAATCAAAGGAATGGTGAATTTGGATGAGTATAGCAGTGGAAAGATTAGGGCTGTGAGAAATTTTTTGCTAGCCAGTGAATTGAAGTGGCTTGAAGGTGCGAAACATAAAAGTTTGGACATTTGGAATGAGTTTCCTTATTTCGTCAATGCAGAAGTGGTCAAGTTTATCCTAAACAGATTGAATGAGGACATGCTAACCTTGGATAAACCCTATCTTATTTCAAAGGATGTAATTAGAAATTTAACTGGTCTATGCAATGTTGGGGATATTCCAAAAAAGAAGTCAATTCAGAACAAGGAAGTCAAAACCCTAACTAGAGTGACAGGAGATCAGAGGGCTTTAGTAATTTCAATGATCAAAGATCCAATAACAAGGTGCATTGCACATGGGATGTCATACAAAATTTTCTTCAGAAACAGGGAAGGCGCAATTTCAACAGGTGCAACTTATATCGCTCACAAAATGATAATGGAAGATGAAGACTTTGATCTGTGTGGATTGTTGAAGGATCGGTTGTGCAATAGATGAAAAAAGCAGATTAGCCCTTCAGGTTTGGTACTTTGATCATATGTATCATGATGTATTTTCTGAATTACTTGCCTTAGAATGATAATGTGGTGTGGAAGGAAAGTGAACCAGTTTGTAAGAAAAATTTTGAACATTCTAATGCTTTGGGAAATTATGAGCAAGTATATGCAAATTTCTTTAAGGAATTGCTAGGGAAGTTTGGAGAAGTTAACATTCCCCTTCCGGTAAAGATGCTTGAAGTTGGATCATCTTCTGATAAAATAGAAAGGAAGGAGAAAAGGGCTCTAGAGTTTGCTGATGACACCCCTCCAACACATAAGTCTCCAAAATTTGAAGGAAAAGGCAAAGGACATATAATTGTGGATATACTAGATGGAGACTCTAATGAGTACACTCCTAGGGATGAACTAGAATCAGTTGAACCAGATGTAATAATAGTAGAAGGAAGCAATGAAGAAGGTGCTTTACTCAAAGCAAAGATACTACAAATTGTTCAGGAGGAAGATGGAATGTAGAAGATTGCTGACATATGGTTAGATGGATCCGCATATGAGTAGGACCTGATTGAGAACACATTGAGTTCTTACTTTGTGCATAATAACATTGGTTTGGAAAGTTTGAAGAATGTGATTCTAGAAGAAATGATTGAATGTATCAGGGAGGCTATGGCCTTTCAGCCTCAGGATAGGAAAGAGGAAGAAGTAACTTTGCATCTGAAGGAGCATTTTAGGCTATCCCTTACCAAACTAAAAAAGAAAATGAATGAGTTGAGGCAATGCATTAATTCAGCTAATAACATTTACAACCATTGTATTTGGTGGCCTCATGTTGTTAGGAGGTATAAGGAAAATCTAGAGTAGATTGAAGTTGAGTTGATCAAAATTGGTCAAGATTACAGTATGCTTTAGGACTAGGATGGAGCAGTCAAGAAAAAGATTCAGGAATTATATTTTTAGCATGCAAAAGTCCACTTTACCAGAAACACTCTTGTGGACACCTTTTGGAAAGTCAAGGATCTAACTGAATGCAGATTGGAACAGCTGACTGAGGTCTCGAGGAAAGGAGAAAAACTAGAAGAAGAAATTACTATCCCAAAATCCCTTATTCAAATTATTAACAAGACATCTGAGAATAACAGCATGATCTCAATCATTGGGATTTCTGTAGAAGCATGGAAGAAATTTCTTCCGGGTATGAAAGATAAGTACAAGTTAATTTTCTAACGTAAGTAGCAGTTGTACTTCAAATTTTGCATTTTTGAAAGGAGGAGATAGCTTAGTGAAGAATAATTTTTCATTGATTTCAAAGGGAGAGGAGAGCAATGAAAAATTATTTATCATTCTAAGCAAGAGTTTGAGTTTTGAAATTTTGAATTCTGACACTTAGTCATTTTTCACTAAGTGTTGCCATCAATGCCAAAGGGGGAGATTGTTGGCATATGGATTGCTTGATGGTATGTGGCTTCTAGTGTTGTCATTGATGGCAACCTAAGTCACCCTTCTAGTCTGCAGACCAAGATTTATCCATACTGGCAAGATAAGTAAAGATCAGTATTTTACCGACAACAAGTATGAAGAATAGGGTATTCAGTTAGTGCATCGATATGTATACTTCACTGAATCATCATTTTGAGTTGTGGATCTCTGATAGAGTTTGATAAGCATCTACACTATCTTGTTGTTAAGTTTTGTGATGTTGCATTGATCAGTGTATGTGTTAGGAGATCCAGTTGAATGCTTTGGTAGGATGTTTTTCATTTATTTTCTCATTGTGGCTGACCTAGTGAATGTCGCATGTCGTAGATGTATAAGAAGTAATTGATTAATTATTTCTTGTGTTGGTTATTTTGTTTTGGGTCCTAGCTATAGTTTAGCTGACTTGTGTGGGTGCACATTAAATTTAATTTGTGATTTGAGCCAACCATTGAAGGATATTTCATGTTTTGTTAAAGCTAACTTGAAGCAATGAAATATTTGTTAGTGGATATATATATGAGATTGGTAATTCATTTTGTGTGTGAGGAGCAAGTGTGAAAGTGTGTGAATATGTGTGAAGAGTAGAACAGATGCGTGTGTGAATATTATAAGGGTGATTGAGTGATCTTTGCACAATTTCAGTAAAGCAGAGCAGACCAGAGCATACCAGAGTAGGGCAAAAATATAGAATCAGTCAGAAGGGCTAAATATTGTCTACTAAACTTCATTGGAATTGAATCTAGGCATTTGGAGATGCTATCCTCTCAGTTCAACTTTTTGTTTTAATCACAAACATTTTGTAAGGTAGTGATCCTTCCTTATTTTGAGTAGTGAGCTCTAGGTAGTGTCCCTGAATGCATGTGCATTCCCTTTTATTCATACTTTTAACAGAGTATAATTGTGGATTAATCTCCACCATGGTTTTTCCCCTAATAGGGTTTCCACGTAAAAATATTGGTGTTATGGTGCTTTGATTATCTTGTTCATGTGCTTGCATCTTTATTTCTATTTATGTGCTGCAAATGGTTTAAGATATGGATTTAAAGTTTAAATTTGTTGAACACTGATTCACCCCCCCTCTCAGTGTTCCCTAAGTCCAATAGGTAGCCCATCCTTAGGTTGGTGCATGTTGAATGCAAAGGCACGTGACATCCTAAGGAGAGAAAAGCGAGAATGAAAAAATGGTATTGTGGCCCACGGGACATAGCGATATATCACAGTGGTGATGTTGCACACATAAGGGGAAACACATGAACACCATAACATCACAAATCCAGAAAAGAAGAGAGAAAGATAAAAAATTGCAAAAAGAAATAATAACATCACGAACAAGGGACACATGGGTGATCTAATATTTCAGGGTTAGAGTTGCTCATAAATATATATAAGTATAATAATGGTATATTTAATGAACTGTCATCAACCCCCTACTATATTAGACCATATGAAGAATATATGAGAAGAAAAAGTAAAAATTAAAAATTGGGTCAACATGGAAGGGAAGCCTAAATTCCCCCAACACTTTGTATCGTCCCCAATTTTTTGAAAATAAATACACATAACAGAGGAAGAATGATGCCACAAATAGAGGAATTTTTATGACACATAATCACACCTATATCCAAGCACCTACAAGGGTGACAAGGGTCATCCAGGAACACATAACACAAGTATGGGGAAATGCATCACAAAAAACACACACCTAATCTAAAGGTAAAGAAGAGGTTCCCCCTGTTAGCTCTCAAAAACATAGGCATAATGCCTTAAGAGGCTACTAATCTCTTGATATGCTTTAGGGTAACAGACAAGGTTAAAAGTAGTCAACCTTCTACCCTTCAGGTGCTACTAGACCTAGGCAGGTGTACCTTCATGAATGAAGCAGACTTGACTTATGATTATCCTTCTTACAATAATTTGTCCACAATGGCAGATGGAAGTGAACAAATGAATTTAAGCGCAATAGCAATCTTCTTAATCTAAATCCTAAAATGCTCAATTAACAAATATAAAGAGAATAAATGAATCTTAATGATGAAACTGTAGAGACCAGTGCCTTATTGGGTATGCGAAGTCAAATGAAATCAATATGAGCAACACTCTCTGGAGAAAACTCAAATTATCTGGCATACATTCTGTTTACAACTTGTATAAACATGCACTACTGTAACTACTAAGGTCTACTTTAATAATCCAGATGAATCTCTCTGATTACTATGATCAACTAAAAGATTTTAATCTTTGCTTGAAAGAACCAATTGATTAATCACACAAATACAACAAATGTGCATTGATAAACTGAACATAAACTTGTTATGTCAATTTAAACAACCAGAAAGCATCAATCTTGGAGACAACTTAGCACTATTTTCATTGAATTCAACAGACAATTGACACTAGAAAAATGCAGCAACATGAACTGATTTTCATAAATACCTCCATTTTGAAAAAATGCATCATAGTCTCTGATCTGAGAAGTTTATTCTACTGTATCTACTTGTTGTGTATCGAATATCTAATAACTCATGATGATTTTACAATTACAAAAATGCATATTTATACACCAACATCAGAAAAATATATCATACTAAGATCCCATGTCGGCCTTCCACATAATTCGGGCTCATTTCATGTCGGCCTGCAATAGTAATTGAACATCCACATGTTGGCCATAGCATTTGAATTTTATTAATCGAAACTAGAACAGTCGTCGAGACAAATCGTAGTCATGCCGAAGGCAATTCAATTGCTATAGTCGCCCCATGCTTTATTCACTTTTGTCATGACTTATCTAAGTTGGGGAGATATCTTGTAGATCACTTTATGTTTCCCTGAGAGTTCTTTTACCTTTCACGTGTCGCTGTGACTTTATGATATCGGGGAGATTCTCACAAAGCATATTGTGTTTCACCGAAAGTCTCCCTCCATCTTGTGTGTCGCTATAACATAATGATTCTCTCACCGATGTATCCTTCTATCTTATGTGAGTCGCTATAACATACCGACATTGGGGAGACCTCTTGTAGAATGCTTGAGTCATACCAAAAGCCATCAACCATCTCATGTTTTTCTGAGACAAGTCAATCATCATGCCGACAAAGTCATTTTGTGTTCTATCAGCAAAACCCACCGTACTCGCCAAGACCATACACCGAAGTCACATAAGTCTTACTGAGCAGCACCATCCATTCATGCACCACCGAGACATATTAGTTCTCACACCGAAAACCATCAATGAAATGTCGGTAAGACCGAAGGTCACTCGCTGAGACCACATACAGATATCGCTTAGTCTGGCCAAAGTGAACCCTCATACGCTGTTCGGTGAGACCAAAAGGGTTCGCTATGACTTTATATCGAATGCAACAACTTTTGCCAATGAACCTCCACATGTATTAGTTGGTGAGACTCAACCCATTCGGGGAGACCTCTCTGCGGAAAAAAATACTCCTGCCGATAGACCATTCCGCTATCTCCAAAACCATGTGTATGTCTTGCTGATAGCCGCCAGTAGATGAAAACCAATCGCCATGACACTAGAAACGTCTTGCTAATAGGCAACATAGACGTTTATCAGAAAAAATGGATCGGGGAGACCCTGGCCATCTCATGCCGATCGTTGTGACAATTAAGAACTCATGCCGATAATCCTGCAACAAACATATGTTAGCAAAAATGCATTGTGGGTTGGGGAGGCCAAGATAAAATTATGCCGATACGGACCACAACGTGAAAAAAGCATGACCCGATGGATTTTGGGATAAATAGGAAAAATGCAAACAAAATGTCACGATGGAAGGCCCCTGTGCTTATGATGAGGACACATATGGAAACTCAGGGGGATAAAAAAAATATGTAAAATCATCAGATTTTTATAGTTCCAATAGTGGCTCCGTCTAGGGAAGAATGATAGTGAGATCATTGCAAGGATCCAGATCTTTGGGTGAGCAGACCAAACACAAAATGACGAACCAGTGAGCAAAAAGGAAGTGAATGAAAAATGAAGGTATAGCATGATGGAATGAAAGGAAAGTAAATGCAAAATGGAGATGAGCAAAAACCCTAAACTACTGTGCATGGAAAATAATTTTAAAGAGGATCATCAAGAGCTGTCCATGCACTGGCAACCCTCAATCCTTTGTGTTACTCAAGAGAAAAAATGCTTTAGGAATTTCCCATGAATAGGCAACTCCTGATCTTTACTAGCCATATTTTGTAGATAGTATGAATCTTCACCTTTCTTTCCAACAACAACAAAAGGTCACAGCCACAAAGCTTCAAATTTACCATGCTTTCCCTTCTCCTGACATCTTGCGTTCCACATCAACACCAAGTCATTCTCTTCAAATTTTCTATCCTTTTCCTTCTTGTCAAACATATACTTCATCTGTGTCTGTAACTTCATGTTTTGGTTTTGGGCAACTCTCCTTATTTTATCAAGTTTAGCTAGTTGCTCCAATCTTTCTTCCATAGGTTCAGGAATATCCAAATCTTCCTGAAGGACAAACTTGTAGACTGACAACAAATTCTGCAAAGGCATCCTGGCTTGTACTTGTTGATGCGTGTTTTATGACACAACAAACATTTTAGAACAAAGTGTCACAGACGCTCTATTCTCTCTTGAAAAACTACTTCCTATGCTAAGATTGCAAGTGAGATCATAGGGTAATTCCAATGTTTAAGATGAACGCAGATAGGCTCTGTGGTATGGATGTGATTTGCTGTGGGCACAAGTAAGATTTTGCAAGTTATTCGGAAAAGTGGAGACATAAATGCAGTACCATTTTGGGTTTTTTGATTTTATAAAAAAAAATTGAAAAAGACTTAGGGTTTAGAGACTCTATGCTACTCCTAAGAAATCAAGAGAAGACGAAGACTAAGTGAAACCAAATAAACCATACTCTGTTTCGCCACGTTCAACGACAACTACGCAGAGCAAGTGCAATCTTCTAGGAATGTGCTTGTGATTTTCACGTGATAAATAATTGCCATCAGATCGAACAACAATTATTAAAACAGAAGTTAAGTATCCACAGTAAAGCTCAGTCTAACTTTGCACATTGAGTGAAATCATCCACCCAAAGAAAGTATGAGCTCGGTTTCACTAATCTCCGTTATCAATCAATCATTTTTCTAACATACATTTTAATTCAAATTTGCTAAGTGGGAAAGAAAATATGCGACCATGCAACTATTCAACAATCAAGTACTCAAAGCACCTCATGCATTTGAACTTCATTATCAAAGTAGCTTTTCACAACAATCTCACAAGAACTCTCTCTTTATTTCTAATTATCTCAAATCTGCTCTAACTGCTTAATGAATATCTAACTTCTAAGAATCTAACTATTATCTCCTGTCTAATGAATTTTTAATGAGAATGAGAGAGTGAGGGGGGGGGGGTTTATATAGTTTTTCAAGATTACAAAGAACGGCCGAGATTGATTCAAGATCAATGGCCAAGATTAAATGGAACTAAACCCTAATTAGGGTTTCCAAAACCACAATCAATTGACTAAAGAGAACACTAGACAACTGGAGTGTCATCCTTATCCACTTGTGCAGCCTCACGTTCGGCGAACCTAGACACTATCAGGTCGACCTCCTCCATGGCAATGTCGGGTAGCACGCTGATGTTGTACTCCAGCAAATCCAAGTTCTCGGCACATTCTGCAAACATAGTAGCCCACGTTGGTTCCTGTAGCAAGAAAGAACTTCTGATGGCCATGAAATTGAAAACTTTGGTGAAGCCCTCCTTCATGATTGGCCCGGTGGTGGAGAAAACTTTCTATACTTGCTCTTTCAGAATCTTTGGCCGCAAGTGTTTCTTTCGGACAACCTCCTTGTCGAGCATATCTGCAGCCACCTCATAGATTTTACTTTGAATTTCTTTTACTTGTTCTTCAACTCTACCACTATCCTGCTTCACCTTTTCAAGGACTCCTTTCCTTGAGATTAAGGCATAGTACCATCCATTGAAGTCATATGCAGCTCCAGCCTCGATAACCTTGTCTTCAATCAATCTTTGCTTTGAAATCCCCTTCAGTTCCCGGATGCATGGGATGATCCTGCTCTGAATATCCTCGAGACTTCTCCATGATTCTGCAAGTTCTGCAATTCGTGAAAGCATGAAGGAAGCCTGTTCATTTATATGTGCCAACTTTTCTAAAAACATCAACGCTTCTTCTTTCCTTCCAACCATCCAGCTTTTAGCTTCCCTCGCTGTTGTCAACTCTTCTTCAAAATTTGCATCTGGTTCCTGTGAAGCGGTTGGAGGTAAAGGCGCCACCTGTTCACCTTCGTTTAGTGGCTTTGTCAAGTGTTGGATGTAGTCCTTTAGGCGTTGGATTTCTTTCTTGTACTCTTTCTTCTTGGCAACTTCCTTTTCTAACCTGGCCTTGATGGTGGCCACGGAATTATCCTAGACTTAATCTTTGATTGAGTTTGGACACCTTTGCTTGCAAATTTCATCTTGGCTGCTTCGAAAAATAGATCTGCAAGAGAAGGAAGAAAGGAAAATCAGAATTCGACATTAAAATCAGTTTGAAAGAACGTTCCAGCTGGTAATCAGATTAGACTTCGCGAAAAATAACAAGCTGGAAAGAAAAATAAATGGTGAAGTATCATGTTAACATGAAATGGATAAGAAAAATCTGCCTTGTGACTTCTTGGAGACATGATCACGATAGCAATGCAAGCTGATAACAAATTATTTCCTTCACTTTGCTGCAAATTTCTTCAACCTTTTGCCTTAAACAATTCCTTTCTCACAACTTTTCTTCTTAAAATCGAGTGATTGCACAAATGAAAAACGAAATCACTTATAGAAGTGAGAGGGTCGATCATTTTAGTAAATTTGCAATGTTTCCTTTGAATCAAGTTCGAACTCATCTTTCACTTTGCTTCCGAATGGCAAGTTCTATCCTCAATAAACTCGTCCGGGAAAGTTTCTAATTTCATTTCCAGTTTAACAAAGATCTTTATCTTTCTTTCCAATTTCGAATTTTTCAAGACTTATCTCTTTTTTGGTGTTGGAAAATAAATGATTAAAATAATTAAAATAATTATTTTATGTGTCCATTCCAACCCATTCGTTTTATGGCGAATTATTTTTGATTTTTGAAAATTTCCTTGCCAATGCCTTAGGCGAATTTTTACTTTTTGTCCCATTTTTCTCGCCAAAATTTCTAGCATCCAATATGGTTTGGCCATGATTTTTTAACCATTTTCCAAAAATATTTGGCCATGTCCAATTTTATTTGGCCATAAATATTTCTCGTTTGACATTTTTCTAGCCATGTCCAACTTTTTCCTAGCCATGTCCAATATTTTTCTAGCCATAACTTGTCCCTTGTCCAAAATTCTTTCGCCATGTCTAATTTTATTTGTCCAAATTCTCTTGATTTTCCATGATTTAGCTTGCCATGTCCGATTTTATTTAGTCCATTCGCTTGATCTTTCCACCATTTTCCTAGCCATGGCGAAGATTTCCTTTAGTCACTTGGGCGAATCTTTAAAGTGCCATGCATATTTTAATCTGCCAAAGGTTTAGACTTTAATTTTTTTCTTCCTAAACATGGCGGACTTTAGCTATAATTTGGCCACTTTAACTTTGGCTTTGTCCATGCCTTAGCCAAATTTTTTCTTTTATTCAAGGGCGGACTTTCCACATTTTGTTGCCATTGGACACTTTTGCTTAGGGCGGACTTTGACCTCTTTCTTGCCATACACTTTATGCCTAGGGCGGACTTGCATGTTTTGATTGCCACTTGCCTTGGTTGGAGGGCGGACTTTCTTGTTGGTCTGACCATTGCCTCATTGACTAAGGTGGACTGAGTTCTTTTCTTTGCCATCCAATCTTCCTTGGCTATGCCTTAGCCATATTTCTGTTTTGCTCAAGGGGCGGACTTCCTTACTTTGTTTTCCACTTACCATCTCTAGCTGGGCGGACCTTAACCTTTTCTTGGCCATTCACTTTATGCCTAGGGCGGACTTTAAGTCTTGGCTTGCCACTTTGGAGGGCGGACTTGCTAGTTTCCATTGCCACTTGACTTCTTTTGGTGGGCGGACTTTGGGATATGGATGGCCATTCATGGGGCGGACTTTAAGTCTTGGCTTGCCACTTTGGAGGGCAGACTTGCTAGTTTCCATTGCCACTTGACTTCTTTTGGTGGGCGGACTTTGGGATATGGATGGCCATTCATGGGGCGGACTTTGGGCTTCTCCAAGCCATTTCTTCCTTCACCCAAGGCGGACTTCAGCCTTTGTCTGTCCATTGCTTCATTTAGAGGGCGGACTTCCTAGTTTTTATTGCCATTGGACAGTTATCTTAGGGGCGGACTTGGCTGATGGTCTGGCCATTCCTTCTTTGCCTTAGACATTTTACTCTTTCCATAGGGCGGACTTCCTTGTTTCTTTAGCCATTGTCCAATATTCAAGGCGGACTTCCTTGAATCTGTTGCCATTTTCCTTCTCTCCCAAGGGTGGACTTCCTAGCTTTCATTGTCAATCACAACATGGACAGGGCGGACTTCAACAGATTCATTGCCATTGACCATTTTTACCCAGCTTATGTTAAAGCGGACTTCCCTGATTGTTTTGCCATTGCTCAGATTTTTATGCCATTGATACTTGACTAAGGTTGATACCTTCACCATTGACTTCCTCTATACTTCACCATGATCTTGTGAGCTGAAGGTGCATATCTTAGTTTTCTCCATGAATAAATGTTCAGTTTTGCCCAGATTTCTACATGAATGTTTAGATTTCTTCATGAATGTTCTTTCTTGACAGATTTCATGAATTTTTAGCAATTTCTTGATGAATTCATCATCTCATTCACTATTTTCTATGCTCTTTACCAGATTTCTCTGTGATTTTCCAGAATTTCTCACCATTTTTGAACGAATTTTCTAGATTTTTACCAAAATTTCAAAAAAAAACTTTGAATCGATTTTCTGAGAGTTTCAATGCTCGTTTCGAACTTCTGAGTGCGTTTTCGAAACTCGTGGCCCTTCTAAAAATAGAAACTTTCTAAAAATAGAAATTTTCCAAAAATAGCAACTTTCCAAAAATAGACCCTAAAAAATAGGGATCCCAGAATTGCCCAAAAGTGCCAAAAAAGTAGGTCCTAAAAAATAGGGGGCCCGGGGTGAGAAACCCTAAAAATTTGGAGGTGTCAGAATCGACCGAAACGACAGTCGATCTTCGTCTCCCAGGCCTTCTAAGCACGATGGTGGCGTTTATGCAGTGATCCAGGCGAAAACTCATTGACTCGACTCGGGTGACCGTTCAAAATTAAGACTCAAAACCCCCAAACGAAGAGCAGACAAAACGAGGCATGCGAAAGCAAAACCCTAAAAAGCAGACAACAAGGGTCCCCATTTGCAATGGGGCGAGGTGTGAATTAGGTCACAACATCTGGCGACTCCACGTGAGGAATGTTCCTAAACATTCCAAAGATAAAGACCTATTCTGAATTTGGAATCTCTAACTAAATCCAACTAACTTACCCCTAGGTTAAAAGGTGTACTCAGAAAGAAAGGAGAACCCTAGATTGGATCGAGACACTTTTCTTTTCAATCACAAGTGTGTGCAAATGCGTTTATTCCCTCTCGTGAAGTCAGTATGACTCTTTGGTTTCATCATGGCAGGCTTTGTAATTTGTCTGAACTCCAAAAGCATCCTTGGATAGAGCCTTGCTGCCAGCGAGCGTCTATAGCCCCGGCAAGGTTATCGCTATAAACTCACGGAGATTGCTCTACTTCCGGCGATTTATAATTTCTTCTGATTTTCTTTTTTTTTCTCTTTGATGATTGATTGACTTGAGTGCATGCCTGTAGAGATGTCCGCACGCCCAAAAGCCAAATGCTTTGATTTTTTCATTTTTCATTTTTTTATTTCTTTTCTCTTGATATTCTTTTCTTTTCATATTTTTCCACATTTTGGCTTGTAAGCAATGAAGCTCACATGGGTTTGAGTATTATAGTGGCGCTGGAGCCATACTTTTGATTAGCCTAACCTTGACTTCTCCTAGGAGACCATAATAACTCAGAGAAATCGTTAAATGTGTAAAATGTATAATGATCTTCAATATTCAGTGTCTGGACACAATATACGATTTCCCTTCTAGCCAAGTACAAATCCTAACCTAAAGTTAAGCTAGAAGAATTCAATCTCGGATTCTAAATTCCTAACGGGTATTTATCAACGGAATAATCTAACATTACTTTGTGGAATAAGACTAGTGTGTGTTTGGAATACTTCACCTTCTTGCAAATAGAGATCCTTAATTTATTCAAAACAACTAATCTACGGAAAAGCAAAAGAACGCAAGCAAACTAATCTAAGAAAGTAGGAAAAAACCAGAAGCAAAAACCAAACCCAAACAGGAAAAGAAATCTAAACTAGCTATGTACAAAGCAAGACCCACTGGGAGTCTAAGACTGGAAGTAATGCTTTAGAAACTGCCCGTTGACGGGCAATGGAACTTCTTCTCCGGTCAGTGTCTTTAGTTTAAAAGCATTGTCTCCCAAAATTTCCGAAATTTGAAAGGGACCCATCCATAGGTTGTCAAATTTGTTGTGGTCTCCTCTTCTCTCGTGTGCTTTGTCCCAACAAAGGACTAAATCGGAAATTTGAAAAGCTTTGACTCTTGCTTGTTTATCGAACCATCTCTTAACAATGTCTTGATGTTTAGCAAATTTCTCCAAGGCTTGATCTCTCTTCTCTTCCAAAAGAAGTAACTGCGATAATCTGGTTTTAACCCTCTCTTCTTCTTCTAAACATTCTTGCATGAATTGTAGGGTTGGAATTCTCAGTTGTATGGGAAATATTGGATCTTGTCCATAAACCAGATGGTAAGGTGATGTACCCAAGGAACTCTTTACCCTTACTCTATCCGCCCAAAGAGCGAATCTCAATTGCGTGTGCCAGTCCCTTGGATTTTTGTCTAGCAGTCTCTTGATGACGTTTAGTAAATTCTTGTTGGTGGATTCTGCTAATCCGTTGCCCTGGGAATAGTAATTTGATGAAAACTTCAGAGTGATACAATGCTCGAAAGCCCAGTTAGAAAATCTCAATGAAGAGAACGCAGAACCATTATCACACACTAAAGCATGAGGACATCCAAACCTGGTGATAATGTTTTCTTCTAAAAAATTAATCACAATATCAGAAGTGCAAAATTTTAAAGCTTGAGCTTCTGACCACCGGGTGCAGTAGTCAGTTGCGGTTAGGATATACCTATGTTGTGCCGAGGAAGGTGGATTAATCATACCAATAAAGTCGAGTCCCCACTTTGTGAAAGGTCGTACTTCAATCACAGGTTGCAGTGGCATAGCAGGGTTCCTTTCTCGTGCTGCAGTGATTTGACAGGTGTGGCAAGTCTTCACGTGATCAAATGCATCTTTAAATACTGTTGGCCAATAGTAGCCAGCCATCAAAATTTGGTGTGCTGTTGCGAGAGATCCTCCGTGGCCAGTTCCGGATCTAGAATGGAAATGCTCTATTGTCTGCTTAGCTTCTTCTTTTCCCAGGCACCTTAGAAAAACTCCTTCGCGATTTCTCCTGTACAATACTACCCCTTGCAACATGTACCTTTGGCTCTTCATTCGTAGGGCCCTCTTTTGCACTGGTTTTAAATGATTTGGGCATTTGTGATTAAGGAGGAAGTAGATGATATCGTCATACCACTCATCAGGGGACACCTCTTGTAATTCATACACCTGTTGCACTAATTCAGGTCCTGTAGCAATGGTCTGCGTCAAAGCTTGGCCGCGGACAATCTTCATCGGTTGAATTTCAATATCATATTCCTGGATGATCGTGACCCATTTACCCCTTCTTTCTCCTAATTCGTTCTGCATCAGGAGGGTCTTGACGGTCACATCCGGGACTATGGAAAAAACTTTACTTCTCAATACATAGTGACGAAATTTCTTTATTGCTTTAACCAAAGCATATGCTTTCTTTTCAACGTTCAAGTATTTTATCTCGGCATCCTTGAAAGGTGCACTCATAAAGGCAATAGGATGTTCATCCTTCTCATCTATTCTTTGTGTTAACATCGCGGCACACGTACGTTCTGATGCAAAGGAATATAGGTAGAATGGCTTGGTATAATCGGGGCTGACCAGGACAGGAGCGTCAACTATGGCCTGTTTAATCTCTTCAAAAGCTTTTCTTGTTTGTTCTGTCCATTCTATCTTTGCATCCTTTTTAAGCATTTCAGTCAAGGGCCTGACTATTTCGGCAAATCCGGTTATAAATTTTCTCACAAAATTAATCTTCCCGAAGAAAGACTTCAATTCCTTCTGACTTGAAGGTAAACCAACTCTGGAGATAGCCTCTACTCGATTAGGGTCTATAAGAATACCCTTTTCTGTTATTACATGGCCAAGCAGCTTTCCTTCAGTTACCCCGAACACACATTTCTTCGGGTTCAAGGATATTCCATATTTTCTGCATCTTTCGAATATCCTTATCAAATCTCTTACATGAGTCTCTCTTTTCTTTGAAAATACCGTAAGGTCATCCATATAGACGATGATGCACTTCCCTATGAGATCCTTGAAAGCAATATCCATAGCCCTTTGGAAGGTGGCTCCGGCATTGATTAGACCAAATGGCATCCTTTTATAGGCAAATGTGCCCCACTTCGTTGTAAATGCCATCTTAAGCCTGTCTTCTGGTTCCATGAGCACTTGGTTGTAGCCAGAATATCCATCTAGGAATGACATCATTTGAGATCCGTTCATGATTTGAATAACTTCATCTAATGAGGGCAGTGGATAATTATCTTTTTCTGAAGCTCTATTGAGGTTTCTGAAGTCAACACACAATCTTATCTCTCCGTTCTTTTTGCGAATAGGTACCAAATTGGCGACCCACGTTGAGTGGCATACTGGAAAGATAATGCCTGCTGAGAGTAGTTTCTTCACTTCTTGGAAAATAAGGGGCTCTAGCAGAGGATTCACCGGCCTTTGGCGTTGCCTGAATGGTTTACTGCAATCCTTGAGGGGAATAGTGTGTGTAATAATTGAGGTGTCATATGTTTTCAGACCCTCGTAGCTCCAAGCAATAATGTCTTTGAATTGCTTCAGACTCTTGACTATCTATTCCTTTTCTTCATCTGTGCATACTTTGTTGATGAGAACATTTCTTACTTCCTCTTGCGTTCCAAGGTTGACAGCTTCGTGCTGGGCTCCATCACTCCTTTGGTATTTAATAGCGTTGATCTGATCCTGGTCAAAGATTCTTTCTAACTGGATCATCCCTTTGGGAATGTTATTGGTTTTTAGGTTCATTATGCCTTCTGTATCAAATTCAGTCTCCCCTTGGTCTTCTTCATCAATTACTTGGGTAAGGAAAACATCTGAATTTGTCAAAAAATCTAGGATGTGTTTATCATCATCAAACACTTGGAAATTGGTGATATTATCTAGAACTGACGGTGTTGAAGTGATCTCCACTATAAATTTCTTCACTGCATCCATCTCAAGCAGCTCTAAGGAACTTGCTGATTGAGCTAGGGAATTTTCAATTTTGTTTTGAGAGCGATACACTGATTTGATGTTGAAAGCGTCGAAGCTTTCGATGAGATCCCATACGCGATTTCTGTATCCTCTCAGCCTCTTGTCATGGCAAGTGTACTTCTTTCTTACTTGCCTTACTACAATCTCTGAATCACCATAAACATGTAGCACTTTAACCTTCTTGCGAATTGCATGGAGCAATCCGTGCACTAATGACTCATATTCTGTAACATTGTTGGTACATGGGAACTGTAATCTCATGGCGGCCAGGTAAGTTTCTCCAGATGGACTGATAAGCTCATAACCAGCTCCGTTGCCTTTCTTGGATTTCGAACCATCGAATCTCAAGGTCCAAACTTGTTCTTGGTCTGGCAATTGATGGGGAGTGGGAATTTCTTCATTTTGGATTTCTGGAGCAAAATGATCTTCTTGAAACTGGTTTACATCTTGAATCTTTTCTCCCTCTGATGAGAGATCTCTTTCTTCATCTGGTACTGTCAAATCAAAACATTCATCTTCTGAAATTTGGGAAGTTCTTGCGCGTACTTGATCCAAGGCCATCTTGCACATGACGCAAGAAAATTCAGAATGAAAAGTGTTATGGATACGACACCAATTGGGTAGCAACAAGTCTTGTACAAAGGCATGACTTCCCAATTCTCTTTCTTGTCTTGTACTTCTGCGCACAAATCTTCTGAAATTCTCGAACATGCTTTCACCTTCATTTGGTGATAGCTCTTCATCACTCTCCGTAGGTACCTCTGTTGAATCTGCAATTTCTAGATCATTTGAACATTGTAACATCAAAACCTCTGGTGCCTGTGGAATGTACTGGCCCAAATCTGTTTCACAAAACAGAATCTCATTGTTTTCTCCATTCTCGGTGATCATCAGTCTAAGTTTAGGCGTACTTTCAATTTTGATTTGGTTGGGGATACCCTTCCAAGGCAACCACATATGTGAAAAGTCAGTGGCGAAGTAGCCATTCAATCTGCGAGTCCAGTCTCTTCCTAAAACCATACCGTATCCATCTAGAATATCAACTACAGAAATGTCAATGAACTGTTGAATCCTTGGATCGGTTGATATTTGCATATGTATGTTGTTCAATTCTCCTATGACTGGGACTTCCGTCTTATCTAACTGTGTTACTTTCTTGTTTGTTCTTGTGGGTGTCAAACCCAATCTGCGGCAAATTGCTAATGGCATTACATTGCTTGATGCTCCTGAATCAATTAAACAATTGTGTAGGAGTTTGTTGAAAATCCAGAGCGAGACGAGGAAAGGAGCTGGCTCATCTTTTCCCTGATAGAATATCACGGGACTTCCCTTTTGTGCGCCGGCTTCTGCCTCCTTAGCTCTAACCCTAGTGTTCTTCTCAATCTGTGGAGTCTCTGCTCCTTTTGCTGGATTCTCCGTCTTATTCTCTTTTGAACTTAGACATACTTGTTCAAGTCTAGCTGATTTCTGGCCAGGCATCCCTATGCCTTCTTTTACTTCATACATACCTCGAGCTCCTTTAGAACTCTGATGTCCTTCTTGAGTAAATTGGAATTGTTCATTTTGGACGACGTTCACATTGGTTGTGGAATTGGCAGTCTTGTTGACTGAATCTTGCGCTGTATCCTTCAAGCTGTCTAGGAATGTATTCCTTATCTCTGGAACCTTCATTAATTCAAAAAAGGACACACTTACCTTGATTTTCTTTACTTCTTCTGTAACATATTGACTCAATCTTCTTAATTCATCCTTAGGAGGGGTAGGGTTACTAGCATTACTACTAGCAGCATCTCCCTGCCTGTATTGCGGCGCGTCCTTTGGAAGAGGTGGGTTATTACTTGCATTTGGATGTGGTGGCGTTTGGAAATTATTTGGAGGAACTGATGAGGTCAAAGGCTCTTGATTTTTCCAATAGTAAACCTTTGGTGGATTGTTTCCTGTCTGTTGGAATGCTTGAATTTCTTTTACACCTTCGACCAACACACTGTTACCCAATGGCGGGAAGTAATAATTGGTCGTGTCTTCTACAGGTCCTTCAGCAACTGTGTATGAGTAGATGGTAGGTGGCGTCTCCACTGGTCCATTAGCTGATGCTGGTGGAAATCTTTGACCGTGTTGATATTGTGGGTATTCTTGAGGTAGGTACTGAGTGCTTTCGATTACAAGGGCCTGATCATATCTAGGCGCAGGAACTATTTCATATCCAGTTACCGGAGGATTTTCTGAATTTCTCTTTTCACTTTTGAAAATGTCTGCCGCTACTTGAAACTCATGACAATGTAACTCAGAATGTTGGTCTGTGTTGTGCAATCTGCACCATCCTGATAACGCTGCTTCAGCCAGGAATACCTTATCAGCAGGACGATTGTCGGCAAGTGGATTGTCTAAAGGTGATGGCACGTTTCCATTATTGGGTCCAGTGTTCCAAGTCTTTCTTTGAAAGCCTGGGTTATTGTTCCGAAAGCCTTGATTATTTCCTTGAAAATTTTGGTTATCTCTCTGATAATTTTGAGTGTCTCGTTGATATCCTGAATGACCCTGCCCTTGGTAATTTCCTTGAGGCGGCTGATAGTTCTTTTGAAAATTTTGCATTTGGTTAGTCTGCCCCTTTAGATAGGTGACTTCAGTTGACAGCCTCTTGACTTGTTCGATCAACTCTCTCATTTCATCCTTTTCTTCCTGAGTTCGCGTGGAAGTTGTCACATTCTGGAGATATATTGGCTGTGTTGGTGGCATTTGAGACACGGGCACCCCTGGGTGGAGAACCATTTGATTACTTGGAACTGGATTCATCATGGGTGTTTGGTGGGCCAATGCTCGATTAATATCCTGAATTTGATTTTGAGAAGCTGCATTTCCTAAATAATGTAGGGGTCTTGGGGCCAAACCTATTCCGAGACTAGTACTGGCTGTGATTGCTGCAGCATATGCTCCTTTTAAATCTGCTGGGAGCGGATTTGTTGATTTCATGAACATGGCAATAAGACGATCTAAGACTTTGTAATAAATTGGCAATGCTGCTGCATTGTCCAACAAATAAGGGTCTCTTAGCCGGGTATAAGCCTTGTGGAATCTATTATTGAATGTGCTAATCGGCTCATGTTCCTGCCTTTTGATTTCCACAAATTGTCTATACAAATCAGATGGAGCAATGGGTGGCCTGAACTTTTCTAGGAAAGTGGTCTTCATTTGTTGCCAGGTGCGAATGGAATTAGCTGGCAAATGGATATACCAGTAAGAGGCTTCCTCATCAAATGTGTAAGGAAATAATCTGCAGGCAACATCTTCTTCTTGAATATCTCAGTTTTGAAGAAGGTCTTCAAACAGCTTAACATGCTCGTCTGCAGTGTGGTTCAGGTCACTGCTATGGAACTTGGAACAGAAATGTTCCGGATTCTTGGGTAGATCATGGTAAACTGCAAACGTCATAGGTGACGCATCAGCTGGACGCCACGCCATTGGAACATTTGGTTGATTAGGTTGAACCAGTTGAACTGGCTGTGCAGCCACTGTAAGTTGTTGACGATCTAGTTGGTTGGTACTTGATGAGTTTCGGAAAAGACCAAAAGAATTTTCTTCACTTGGTACTTGCATACTTGATGATGCTTCCTGCAATGCTTTTCTTTGCCTATTTCTGTGGGGAGATAGCTCAACAAACTCCTTGAAAGAGTCGGGAGTGGATCTGGTGACTCTCCTAAACTTCTCTACCGAGAAAGAACCAATTCGATCCAGTGTATTCTACTTTAAACTTGTCTAGGCGGTGCAGGAGCTGCGGGTGCCGGAGCTGCTTCTTGAGCTTGTTGATTCACTCGTTGGTTGGCTTGTCGGATGTGCTCTCGTTCAAGAGCTTCAAATCTTTCAACAAAGAGGTCTCTTTGAATGTTGAATTCAATTCGTCGTGCTCTTTCTTCTTCTTCTTCAAGGATGAATCGCATGCGAAACCAATCAGGAGCACTTCTTCTCACTTGCCACGCAAGGCTGAACAATTCAGTGATAATGTCTTCTTGTTCGTCGTGGAAGCCCAAATTTGGTTGCAATACTGGCTAGGGATCCTGGTTTGGATTAGGAACGCTGGCTAGGAGTCCCATTCTTCATTCTATTACTCAAACTCGAACTGGAAGATGAACTTGCGGAAAATGATCTTTCTATCTCATCAAACTTTTCTTTTAGGCGATCTATCTTCTGCCTTATCAGATCTTTCTTGATTGCTTCTTCGAACCTTTTTCCCTTTTCTTCTTCCCTAGCAAGGACGTGACTTGTTTGTCTAAACTCAGCTCGGTTTGTCTGCGACTTCCAAGCTAGTGTGTACAACTGATCAATAATGCCGGTTGGTGGTTGATCTGGTTGCTCGACAGGTACATCAAAAGGAAACTCATGTGGTAACACCATACTGCATCATGCTCACTTTGAGAGTAACTTACTATTGTTTTTAAACGGCCCTCCTTCTAGCGCCAGAACAATGTTGATGCGTGTTTTATGACACAACAAACATTTTAGAACAAAGTGTCACAGACGCTGTATTCTCTCTTGAAAAACTACTTCCTATGCTAAGATTGCAAGTGAGATCATAGGGTAATTCCAATGTTTAAGATGAACGCGGATAGGCTCTGTGGTATGGATGTGATTTGCTGTGGGCACAAGTAAGATTTTGCAAGTTATTCAGAAAAGTGGAGACATAAATGCAGTACCATTTTGGGTTTTTTGATTTTATAAAAAAAAAGTGAAAAAGACTTAAGGTTTAGAGACTCTATGCTACTCCTAAGAAATCAAGAGAAAACGAAGACTAAGTGAAACCAAATAAACCATACTCTGTTTCGCCACGTTCAACGACAACTACGCAGAGCAAGTGCAATCTTCTAGGAATGTGCTTGTGATTTTCACGTGATAAATAATTGCCATCAGATCGAACAACAATTATTAAAACAGAAGTTAAGCATCCACAGTAAAGCTCAGTCTAACTTTGCACATTGAGTGAAATCATCCACCCAAAGAAAGTATGAGCTCGGTTTCACTAATCTCCGTTATCAATCAATCATTTTTCTAACATACATTTTAATTCAAATTTGCTAAGTGGGAAAGAAAATATGCGACCATGCAACTATTCAACAATCAAGTACTCAAAGCACCTCATGCATTTGAACTTCATTATCAAAGTAGCTTTTCACAACAATCTCATAAGAACTCTCTCTTTATTTCTAACTATCTCAAATCTACTCTAACTGCTTAATGAATATCTAACTTCTAAGAATCTAACTATTATCTCCTGTCTAATGAATTTTTAATGAGAATGAGAGAGTGAGGGGGGGGGTTTATATAGTTTTTCAAGATTACAAAGAACGGCCGAGATTGATTCAAGATCAATGGCCAAGATTAAATGGAACTAAACCCTAATTAGGGTTTCCAAAACCACAATCAGTTGACTAAAGAGAACACTAGACAACTAGAGTGTCATCCTTATCCACTTGTGCAGCCTCACGTTCGGCAAACCTAGACACTATCAGGTCGACCTCCTCCATGGAAATGTCGGGTAGCACGCTGATGTTGTACTCCAGCAAATCCAAGTTCTCGGCACATTCTGCAAACATAGTAGCCCATGTTGGTTCCTGTAGCAAGAAAGAACTTCTGATGGCCATGAAATTGAAAACTTTGGTGAAGCCCTCCTTCATGATTGGCCCGGTGGTGGAGAAAAATTTTCTGTACTTGCTCTTTCAGAATCTTTGGCCGCAAGTGTTTCTTTCGGACAACCTCCTTGTCGAGCATATCTGCAGCCACCTCATAGATTTTACTTTGAATTTCTTTTACTTGTTCTTCAACTCTACCACTATCCTGCTTCACCTTTTCAAGGACTCCTTTCCTTGAGATTAAGGCATAGTACCATCCATTGAAGTCATATGCAGCTCCAGCCTCGATAACCTTGTCTTCAATCAATCTTTGCTTTGAAATCCCCTTCAGTTCCCGGATGCATGGGATGATCCTGCTCTGAATATCCTCGAGACTTCTCCATGATTCTGCAAGTTCTGCAATTCGTGAAAGCATGAAGGAAGCCTGTTCATTTATATGTGCCAACTTTTCTAAAAACATCAACGCTTCTTCTTTCCTTCCAACCATCCAGCTTTTAGCTTCCCTCGCTGTTGTCAACTCTTCTTCAAAATTTGCATCTGGTTCCTGTGAAGCGGTTGGAGGTAAAGGCGCCACCTGTTCACCTTCGTTTAGTGGCTTTGTCAAGTGTTGGATGTAGTCCTTTAGGCGTTGGATTTCTTTCTTGTACTCTTTCTTCTTGGCAACTTCCTTTTCTAACCTGGCCTTGATGGTGGCCACGGAATTATCCTGGACTTAATCTTTGATTGAGTTTGGACACCTTTGCTTGCAAATTTCATCTTGGCTGCTTCGAAAAATAGATCTGCAAGAGAAGGAAGAAAGGAAAATCAGAATTCGACATTAAAATCAGTTTGAAAGAACGTTCCAGCTGGTAATCAGATTAGACTTCGCGAAAAATAACAAGCTGGAAAGAAAAATAAATGGTGAAGTATCATGTTAACATGAAATGGATAAGAAAAATCTGCCTTGTGACTTCTTGGAGACATGATCACGATAGCAATGCAAGCTGATAACAAATTATTTCCTTCACTTTGCTGCAAATTTCTTCAACCTTTTGCCTTAAACAATTCCTTTCTCACAACTTTTCTTCTTAAAATCGAGTGATTGCACAAATGAAAAACGAAATCACTTATAGAAGTGAGAGGGTCGATCATTTTAGTAAATTTGCAATGTTTCCTTTGAATCAAGTTCGAACTCATCTTTCACTTTGCTTCCGAATGGCAAGTTCTATCCTCAATAAACTCGTCCGGGAAAGTTTCTAATTTCATTTCCAGTTTAACAAAGATCTTTATCTTTCTTTCCAATTTCGAATTTTTCAAGACTTATCTCTTTTTTGGTGTTGGAAAATAAATGATTAAAATAATTAAAATAATTATTTTATGTGTCCATTCCAACCCATTCGTTTTATGGCGAATTATTTTTGATTTTTGAAAATTTCCTTGCCAATGCCTTAGGCGAATTTTTACTTTTTGTCCCATTTTTCTCGCCAAAATTTCTAGCATCCAATATGGTTTGGCCATGATTTTTTAACCATTTTCCAAAAATATTTGGCCATGTCCAATTTTATTTGGCCATAAATATTTCTCGTTTGACATTTTTCTAGCCATGTCCAACTTTTTCCTAGCCATGTCCAATATTTTTCTAGCCATAACTTGTCCCTTGTCCAAAATTCTTTCGCCATGTCTAATTTTATTTGTCCAAATTCTCTTGATTTTCCATGATTTAGCTTGCCATGTCCGATTTTATTTAGTCCATTCGCTTGATCTTTCCACCATTTTCCTAGCCATGGCGAAGATTTCCTTTAGTCACTTGGGCGAATCTTTAAAGTGCCATGCATATTTTAATCTGCCAAAGGTTTAGACTTTAATTTTTTTCTTCCTAAACATGGCGGACTTTAGCTATAATTTGGCCACTTTAACTTTGGCTTTGTCCATGCCTTAGCCAAATTTTTTCTTTTATTCAAGGGCGGACTTTCCACATTTTGTTGCCATTGGACACTTTTGCTTAGGGCGGACTTTGACCTCTTTCTTGCCATACACTTTATGCCTAGGGCGGACTTGCATGTTTTGATTGCCACTTGCCTTGGTTGGAGGGCGGACTTTCTTGTTGGTCTGACCATTGCCTCATTGACTAAGGTGGACTGAGTTCTTTTCTTTGCCATCCAATCTTCCTTGGCTATGCCTTAGCCATATTTCTGTTTTGCTCAAGGGGCGGACTTCCTTACTTTGTTTTCCACTTACCATCTCTAGCTGGGCGGACCTTAACCTTTTCTTGGCCATTCACTTTATGCCTAGGGCGGACTTTAAGTCTTGGCTTGCCACTTTGGAGGGCGGACTTGCTAGTTTCCATTGCCACTTGACTTCTTTTGGTGGGCGGACTTTGGGATATGGATGGCCATTCATGGGGCGGACTTTAAGTCTTGGCTTGCCACTTTGGAGGGCAGACTTGCTAGTTTCCATTGCCACTTGACTTCTTTTGGTGGGCGGACTTTGGGATATGGATGGCCATTCATGGGGCGGACTTTGGGCTTCTCCAAGCCATTTCTTCCTTCACCCAAGGCGGACTTCAGCCTTTGTCTGTCCATTGCTTCATTTAGAGGGCGGACTTCCTAGTTTTTATTGCCATTGGACAGTTATCTTAGGGGCGGACTTGGCTGATGGTCTGGCCATTCCTTCTTTGCCTTAGACATTTTACTCTTTCCATAGGGCGGACTTCCTTGTTTCTTTAGCCATTGTCCAATATTCAAGGCGGACTTCCTTGAATCTGTTGCCATTTTCCTTCTCTCCCAAGGGCGGACTTCCTAGCTTTCATTGTCAATCACAACATGGACAGGGCGGACTTCAACAGATTCATTGCCATTGACCATTTTTACCCAGCTTATGTTAAAGCGGACTTCCCTGATTGTTTTGCCATTGCTCAGATTTTTATGCCATTGATACTTGACTAAGGTTGATACCTTCACCATTGACTTCCTCTGTACTTCACCATGATCTTGTGAGCTGAAGGTGCATATCTCAGTTTTCTCCATGAATAAATGTTCAGTTTTGCCCAGATTTCTACATGAATGTTCAGATTTCTTGACAGATTTCATGAATTTTTAGCAATTTCTTGATGAATTCATCATCTCATTCACTATTTTCTGTGCTCTTTACCAGATTTCTCTGTGATTTTCCAGAATTTCTCACCATTTTTGAACGAATTTTCCAGATTTTTACCAAAATTTCAAAAAAAAACTTCGAATCGATTTTCTGAGAGTTTCGATGCTCGTTTCGAACTTCTGAGTGCGTTTTCGAAACTTGTGGCCCTTCTAAAAATAGAAACTTTCTAAAAATAGAAATTTTCCAAAAATAGCAACTTTCCAAAAATAGACCCTAAAAAATAGGGATCCCAGAATTGCCCAAAAGTGCCAAAAAAGTAGGTCCTAAAAAATAGGGGGCCCGGGGTGAGAAACCCTAAAAATTTGGAGGTGTCAGAATCGACCGAAACAACAGTCGATCTTCGTCTCCCAGGCCTTCTAAGCACGATGGTGGCGTTTATGCAGTGATCCAGGCGAAAACTCATTGACTCGACTCGGGTGACCGTTCAAAATTAAGACTCAAAACCCCCAAACGAAGAGCAGACAAAACGAGGCACGCGAAAGCAAAACCCTAAAAAGCAGACAACAAGGGTCCCCATTTGCAATGGGGCGAGGTGTGAATTAGGTCACAACAGTACTCCATATACCAATTCAAATGGAGATTTTCCAATTTCCTTCTTAACAGTAATCCTATCAGCCCACACAACCAGTTTTAATTTTGAATCCCAACCTTTCTTGTTCTGACTCAACATCCTCCTTATAATATTCAAAAGACTCTTATTGCTAGACTTTGCTTGACCATTAGATTGTGGATGGTAAGGAGCTGCATAAGAAATAGTAATGCCATATGTGTCATAGAAGCTTTTGAATTCATCTGACCTGAAACACATCCCATTATCTATGATTAACCTCAGTGGTGCACCAAATCTGGTGATAATGTTGTCCTTCAAGAAATTTGTCACCACTTTGCTTGTAGCTTGTTTAGTTGGGATTTCCTCCACCCACTTAGTAAAATAATTAGTGGCAACCAATATCCACTTGTATCGCCCACTTGATTTTTCCTGTATCTCTCTAATGAAATCAATTCCCCACTAATGAAAAGGGGCATCAGCCTGCAAGGGTCGGAGTGGCAAGGCTCCTTGATATTTTAGCTTTCTAGAGAACTTCTAGCAGGCTTCACATTTTCTTACATGTGTGAAAGAATCATTAAAAAACCTAGGCCAGTAGTAACCTGCCTTGAGAATTTTGTGTGCAGTTGTTTTTGCTGAATAATATCCTCCACAAACTCCTTCATGCATTTCACTTAGAACATGCTTGGCCTGAGACTCATCCAAACACAATAACAGTATACCATCCCTATTCTTCCAAAATAGATCTCCATCCATGAAAACATATTTAGATGCTTGCAACTTCAAAGTTCTTTTCTGGTTGTCACTCAATCCTTCTGGACACTTTGTGAACTTAAGGTAATGCATGATATCAATATACCAAGGAGTGTGCTCAATACTTGCAATTGCAGTCCTTTCTTCTACATTACAAACTTGATTTGCTTCAATATTTGATTCTGCCATCAACCTAGCCAAGCCTTGACCTCTTACTAATGTGGTAATATGTATCTCCATGTCAAATTCTTGGATCTTGTTAATCCATTTGCATCTTTTTCCTGTTACTTCAGACTGTGTCAGAATATCTTTGACAACAACATGAGGGACTTAAGCAATCACCTTTTCTCCAACAAGATATGTCCTGAAAGCTTTTGTAGCCTTTACTAATGCAAATGCATGTTTTTCCATTATGTCATATTTCAATTCAGACCCTTGTAATGACTTACTGAAGAAAGAAACTGGTTGTTTATGACCATCCTCATTCTTCTGTAACATAACAACAACAATTGTGTGCATTGAAGCAAATTAAAATATCTGAAAAGGCTTTGCAAAATCTAGAGATTTAAGGACAAAAGCCTCCTTGATGGCCCTTTTGATAGATATGAAAGCTTCTAAGGCTTCTACAGTCCATTCCATTTTTCGTCCTTTCTTCAACATTTTTGATATGGGCTTATGATCTCAGCAAAGTTAGAAACAAATCTCCTAACAAAATTAATCTATCCAAAGAATGATTGTATAGCCTTAACAGTTTTGGGAATAGGAATTTTATCAATAGCTTCAACCCTCTCAGGATCTATCCTAATTCCTTCTTTTGAAACAATATTTCTTAAGAGCTTACCTTCTATGAATGCAAAATGACACTTCTTAGGATTTAAGTTGATACCATATTCTAGGGCTTTAATAAATACCTTCTCCAGATGTTGTACATGATCTTCAACCTTCTTTGAATAAGCAGTCAGGTCATCCTGGTACACCACCATGATAGTATTGATCAAATCTGCAAATGCCACGCCCATAGCTCTTTGGAAGGTCGCTCCTGCATTAGTAAGACCAAATGGAATTCTTATATATACATACGTTCCCCAAGGAGTTGTGAAATGTTTTCTTATATTGCTCAGATTCTTTGACCTTGACCTAGTTGTATCCTGAAAAACCCATCCATCATGGGCAACATTTCACACCCTATCACCTTATGCAATATAGCCTCTATATTGGGTAAATGATAATTGTCCTTGAGAGATGCCATATTCAAATTCCTGAAGTCCACACATAATCTGATGTCTCCATTTTTCTTCCTCACAGGGACCAAATTTGAGACCCACGTTGAGTGCCTGATTGGTTTGATGATTCCCCCATCTCTGAGCTTTGCCAACTCTTCTTGCATTTTAGGCTCTAGTGTTGGATTTATGGGTCTTTTCTTTTGTCTAAATGGCTTAGCATCTAGCTTCAATGGTATTTCATGCTGAAAAAAATCTTCCATGTATGCTTTTAGATCTTCATAAGACCAAGCAAAGACGTGTTTATACCTTCTCAACAACTCTATCAGCATTCTTCTAATTGTAGGGCTTATCTTCTTTCCTATGTACACCTTTCTTGGTGATATCTCAGTCCGCAAGTTAACTTCTTCAATATCTTCTCTTCTGACTGGTATTTGCTTCATGAGGGACCAATCATTTCCATCATACATCCTCTCCAATGCCACCAAACCCTTAGGAAGCTTATTTGTTTTGAGTTGTAAGATCTCCTTGCCAAACACTGTTTGTTTCCAATCCACTTCCTCAACAAAAGCATTGAAGTCAATTTCTTGGGCTTCATACTGATCTATACAATTGAGGAATTTCAAAAGGTCAGTATCATCATTGAAGACTTTCCAACTATAAATGTTATCAGGAACAGCAGGCCTTGTCTTGAACTCAATTTGTGATACCCCAGTCAATGTGATATCATCTCTTTTCAGCGCCACATTTGCTAAAAAATCGCCCATTATATTCTTTGATATGTCAATCCATTCAATTGAAAAGGAATCAAACAACTCAATTGTGTCCCATACAACATTCCTATATTGCTTCAATATTTTATGTTTTGCTGCATATTTTGACTTAACTTGTGAAACAACCAACTCATAATCGTCCAGAACAACCAGCAACTTAATCTTATGTTTCACAGCTATGTTTAGACCTGTCAATAAAGCTTCAAATTCCACCACATTGTTTGTACACTCAAATGTCAACAGGAAAGAATATTTAAATGTAATACCTTCAAGTGAAAAAAATACAATCCCAGATCCATTACCTTCTTAGCTGCATGCTCCATCAAAATAAATTTTCCACACTTCATTGCAGTTTTGTGCCACATGCTTTTCAATTGGATCACTATTGGTTAATTCTAGGTGGGATGATTCTACCTTAAAACTTCCAAGATCAACATCACAAAAATAGTTGACCTGATCTTATGGTACATAATCAACTAGCTGGTTCATTCTCGGCTCCGTATACAATTTGACCTCCTGACCATTCACTAGAATTGTAGCATAAGACAGATCAAATTGAACATTTCCTCCAACTGCTGCTGTCCATTGTCTTGACAGAAGCATACCAAATTGTGGAGGAGTATCAATTACTGTTATATCTATATTATATGCCACCTGTGGATAAGTAGCTAGTTTGACTTCAACACCTCTCATAATGCCTACCATAGGTACAGCTCTGTTATCCATTGCATAACACTTCCCTTCACATGTATCAACCCACATGCCAAGTTGCTTCATAACTCCTACTGGCATGATATTTATAGCAGCACCGGAGTCTATCATGCAATTTCTCAACAGTTTGTTATTTATGAGTAATGTAGTGAAAAAAGGATCAACTTGTGGGGGAATTGCTAACACATCACTCAAGCAGACTTATGGGATATTTACTTTCTCTTGCCTATTGACTGCTTTAATAGCTACTCTATTTTCAGAATTCACATGTTTTTCATTTCTATTTGTTATCAATTGAACAACACTATCTTTGTACTCTTTAATTTTCATCATTTCAAGCAGTGGAACAAACATTTTTACCTAGGATAATGCCTGAGTGAAGTCAAAAGAAGAGCCCTCCACCTTAACAATCTTCTTTTGCTCCAATGTTTCTCCTTTGTTTTCTTCCTTCTCTCTTTTACTAGGTTGATCAGGCTTTTGTATCTCTTTGTGTAATTCCTTCACTTCCTCTTTTTGGACAGGCTTCTGTTCACTTTTATCATGCTGTTTATTTTCTGATTTCTTCACAGTTCCTTGTGTTGCCTTCTGATCCTTCATAAAAATTCCCCTAGGGACACTGTCCTCATTTTACTATTCTATTTCTCAACCAGTATTTACTCTTTGCTTTTTCAACCACAGCAACAGTTAGCCTCTCTATCTCCTCTTCAGTGAATCTCCTCATGCCACATTGAGTAGGCGCCTCAACAGAATGTGGCCTTGTATAATCTTCTTTAGAATCAGAGAGGACCTATTGTTTAGCCATATGGACATTGTATCTTTGATCTGAAACATCATACTCATAACCTTCATCCTCTAAAGACGAGTACCTTTCCTCCACATGGTGAAAAGTATTCGAAGTCAAATACACTTTACGATCTTCTCCACTATTTCCCATCAACATTCCCTCCTCTTGCATCCTTTGAGCTACAACACAATAGTCTGGGGAATGTGGCTTATCACAAGCTTCACAAAAGTAATTGTTACTCACCATATAGGTTCCCTTCTTGCTCAATGGATCAGGAGTTTCTTTGTTTCTTGGCCTAGCTGTTATAGGTTTTCCATCCTTCCAATCTGTATTATATGGCATGTCATGCAACCTTGGCCTTTCATTTCTTTATGTGCTTTCCTGTCTATACTAATAATTATTGCTTTGCTGAGGAACCCTAGGGTTATCTCTTTTATTGATTATACCTGTAGCCTTCCTGTTGTTTTCAATTGTCAGTGCTATCTTCTGAGCTTCGACCAGATCTCTTGGGACCCTATTTCTTAGTTCATACCCTGTTTTAGGATCAAATGCATTTAAATAAACACTCAATGCTATAGAATCTGGTAACCTTGATCTAGGAGGTACTTTAGTCTACAACTTGTTGAATCTTTAGTTAAAATCATAAATTGAATCATTCTGATTTTTCTGAATTCGCATCAATTCATGAAGAGTTGCATCTGGTGCATGTAGATTCTCATATTGCTCTAGGAATTTGTCCTAGAATATTTGGAGAGAATTAATTGAGAGTGTTGGCAAGCTGTTGAACCAATCCCTAGCATCTTCAAGAAGTGACATCATAAATAGCCTCATATGTAAATCTTCATATGGCACACCTATGTCTTGGATGAACACATTGAAATTCCTTAAATGTTCTTCAGTAGTAATTGCATCACTCCTTGTAAACTTAGGTACCAGACTTCTCCAGCTGCCATCCATAGGGTAAGGGTATAGATGAAATGCCATCAAATCAAATTGTTTGATCATTGTTGTATATTGGTGAGGGGGAGGAAAAGGTGGGTACTGATATTGGTTCATAGGATTGTTATATTGTGCATTATGTTTTGGGACAAAAGGCTGACCATGAGGTGGCTGCATATTTGTATGCTGTGTGGGAATATGGGGTGGATGATTTGGTTGATTATAGTGATTTCTTATCTGATGGTGAGGAGACACAAGTGGATCAGAAGGCCCTACGCTATGATTACCCTGCTTATGAGGTGGTACATACTTTGGGGGAAATCAACTAGCTGAGAAGTAATTTGGGCTTTTAGTAATGCAGCCCTTAGTTCCTCTATCTCCTTCCTTTGCGATTCAAACTATGCTTTTACTTCCTTGGGAAGCTCATGATCAATAGAGTCATTTTGGTTACCTTCCATCTTATGATCATATTCATGTTGAATTCTTATTCGTTCAGCCTCTAGTTCAGCTCTAAACTCAGCCTGTTTCTAATCAAGAAAAAAGAAAGGATTTCTTTGATCTTCTGGAGTACAAGGCTTTGCACTCAAATTGTTTCTCCATGTATCATAGCGATCATATGTTTCACAATGTGCTCTTGATACTTTGTCCTTATCTATTAGGCACATATCCTCACTTATCCCTTTTCCCTTATCAACCTTGTCATCTTTGTGTGTCCACTTACTACTGCCAGCAGGAGCTCCAGTATGACCTCCCCTATATTGAGATCTTCTTTCATTCATGTTTGAACAACTGCAAAATTTATGTCAGAGTCGCCACTCACTTTTTTCAAAAATGAGAAAAAAATTAATGTTTCTTATTCCCAACGGAGTTTGTATAAGGTTCCTAAATCTATGATTAAGGCCTTGATTCTGAATGTATCCCCAACAGATTCGCCAATTTGTTAGCTCTCAAAAACGTAGGCAAAATGCCTCAAGAGGTTGCCGATCTCTTGATACGCTTTAGGGTAACAGACAAGGTTAAAAGCATTCAACCTTCTACTCTTCAGGTGCTGCTAGACCTAGGTGGGTGTACCTTTATGAATGAAGTAGACTTGACTCATGATTATCCTTCTTACAGTAATTTGTCCACAATGGCAGATAGAAGTGAACAAATGAATTCAAGCGCAATCACAATCTTCTTAATCTAAATCCTAAAATGCTCAATTAACAGATATAAAGAGAATAAATGAATCTTAATGATGAAACTGCAGAGACTAGTGCCTTATTGGGTATGCAGAGTCAAATGAAATCAATATGAGCAACACTCTTTGGAGAAAACTCAAATTATTTGGCACACATTCTGTTTACAACTTGTATAAACATGCAATACTGTAACTACTAAGCTCTACTTTAATAATCTAGATGAATCTCTCTGATTACTGTGATCAACTAAAAGGATTTAATCTTTGCTTAAAAGAACCAATTGATTAATCACACAAATACAACAAATGTGCATTGATAAACTGAACATAAACTTGTTATGTCAATTTAAACAACCAAAAAGCATCAATCTTGGAGACAACTTAGTAGTATTTTCATTGAATTCAACAGACAATTGACACCAGAAAAATGCAGAAACATTAATTGATTTTCATAAATACCTCCATTTTGAAAACATGTATCATAGTCTCTAATCTGAGAAGTTTATTCTACTATATCTACTTGCTGTGTATCGAATATCTAATAACTCATGATGATTTTACAATTACAAAAATGCCTATGTATACACCAGCATCAGAAAAATATATCATACTGAGATCCCATGTCGGCCTTCCATATAATTCGAGATCATTTCATGTTAGCCTGCAATAGTAATTGAACATCCACATATCGGCCACAACATTTGAATTTTATTAATCGACACTAGAACAATCGCCGAGAAAAATCACAGTCATGCCGAAGGCAATTCAATCGCTACAGTCGCCTCGTACTTTATTTGCTTTTGCCATGACTTATCTGAGTCGGGGAGATATCCTGTAGATCACTTTATGTTTCCCTGAGAGTTCTTTTACCTTTCATGTGTCGTTGTCACTTTATGATATCGAGGAGACGTCTCACAGAGCATATTGTGTTTCACCGAAAGTCTCCCTCCATCCTATGTGTCACTGTAACATAATGGTTCTCTCGCCGATGTATCCTTCTATCTTATGTGAGTCGCTATAACATATTGACATCAGGGAGACCTCTTGTAGAACGCTTGAGTCATACCAAAATCCATCAACCATCTCGTGTGTCGCCGAGACAAGTCAATCATCATGCCAACAAAGCCATTTTGTGTTCTATCGGCAAGACCCACCGTACTCGCCAAGACCATACACCAAAGTCACATAAGTCTTACCGAGCAACACCATCCATTCATGCACTGCCGAGACATATTAGTTCTCACACCGAAAACCATCAATGAAATGTCGGCAAGACCAAAGGTCACTCATCGAGACCACATACCGATATCGCTTAGTTCGGCCAAAGTGAACCCTCATACATTGTTTGGTGAGACCAAAAGGGTTCGCTATGACTTTATATCGAATGCAACAACTTTTTCCGATGAACCTCCACATGTATTAGTCGGTGAGACTCAACCCATTTGGGGAGACCTCTCCATGATGAAAAATACTCTTGCTGATAGATCATTGCGCTGACTCCAAAACCATGTGTATGTCTTGCGAATAGTTGCCAATAGATGAAAACCAATCACCATGACACCAGAAATGTCTTGCCAATAGGCAACACAAATGTTTAGCAGAAAAATAGATCAGGGAGACCTTGGCCATCTCATGTCGATATATACCAATAGGTAAATGTCGATTGTTGTGACAATTAAGAACTCATGCCGATAAGCCTGCAGCTAACATATGTTAGCAAAAATGCATTGTGGGTCAGGGAGGCCAAGATAGACTTATGCCGATACAGACCACAATGTGAAAATATGATGACTCGATGGATTTTGGGATAAATAGGAAAAATGCAAAAAAAATGTCACGATGGAAGGCCCTTGTGCTTATGATGAGGACACATATGGAAACTCGGGGGGATAAAAAAAATATGTAAAATCATCAATTTTTTATAGTTCCAACACCCCCTAACACTCAACTACCAAGAGGTCATCTGCTTTCCAATCTAGATCATTATATGGGGAAGGTAGAGGATCCTGTAGTGGTGGAATGTTAAGGGGGATGCCTCTGATCACCCCACAACGAGGGCCAAGGAAGGAGGCCCCATAAGGTCTTCTCCACTTGGTTCCTATGGGGAAAAGGTCAGAAACTTCATGAAGATCACTAAGAGGGTGGGGACCTTGTCCAAAAAGTTAAAAATGCTCTTCATGGGAGTGCCATGTGTTACCTCAATGGATGAGGGAGGCAACACTCGAGATTCACTGCTAGGCTCATCGAGTGACTCAGGAGCAGTGATGAACTCAGGGGATTTCAGAACTTGCTCCATCACTAGGACAACACACGCTAGCGCAAGACCACCTTTTTAAGAAGTTGAACTCCTCTTATTCCCCCCATTGTTGGAAGGGCCAAACTCCACCTTCTTTATCGAAGAATGTGAGCTCCCATGGATGAGGTAGGAGGTGTGGAGGAGGAGAAAATTGTGATGGATAACATCAAGGTATTTGGAATGTCTGTGGGTTTAAGGGAAAAAATGATGTTTGGAAGGCAAATTAAGAGAGTGGGATTGACCAAAGGATCAATAAACACCTACACCCTTTTAGGGTCAGGGGTGTTCATGCTCACAGTAGGAGCTGGAAGGAAAACCAAATTTGATTGAAACAAAGTAGAGGATATGGGAGAGGAGGAAATAGTAGGATGTCCTAAAATAGGGGTGGTTGACTCCCCTTCCTTCCTCTACAAAGTGGCCTACTTAGCCACCAGATCCTTTCTCTGACGCTTGCGCTCATGCGCAAGGCAGTTTCTACGACTCTAGGAGCTAGAGACCAAGAGCTAAGATAGAATTGAAGGCTCTTGCTCGGCCATCTTAGTTTCCATCATATCCATCTCTGGTGGAGGGAGATACTCCTAGATGAGAGAAGGAGGAATAGATTGAGCAATAGTGGGGGGAGTTGGCTCTAGCACCTTAGCGGTGGGCCTCTTCCCATTCACTTCCTTGGGAGCAGGAGTTGTAGGAGGCCACAGAGGTAGAGACATAGAGAAATCCCCATGGGGACACTTCCCCATACCATATTGAATGGGCCTAGGTACTATAGGTAAGATGGGAAGCTCGAATGTTGGACGCTTGGGGTTTCACCAAGCGGGCATGATAGGATTCTCTATCAATTGCTTAGGAGTGGAATCTGATGACTCCAAAACAAGGTGAGAGGAAGTGATAGGTTGGACATTAGAAGAGGAGGAAGAGAAACCTCGATAGAACTTCTCTTCTTATCTTCTATGGGCCATGGTGGCATCATTGTTAGCTTTGAAACAAGCCATATGCAAGATAGCAAAGGGAGATGGAGGGTACCTCACCCTAGTTGTTAATATCCCTTTCTTGTAATTCTCATAGCTCTGGTACAAGAGGTCCATCCTAGGTGAAAGTGGACCAATAGGTGCATGCCAAAAGTGATCCAGAGAATAGTTACCACATGCAACTGGTGGTTTATAGTTGATTTCATGCATTACATGCACTGAACCCTCATCGATAAACTTCATACATTTATGTACGAACGAGGGAACTACATTCATAGCGACCAACCAGGGGATACCCAATTTCACTCTGAAGAGTTCAGACCCCAAGATTATTTCAAAGAGTATGTTTACTAACTTACTTGCAACAAGGAATGACAAGGTGATGTTACCAAGGGGAGTTATTGAGTGTTTGTTATGTGTATGGATGGTACTTTGAAATGTGTCATACCCATATTTATGTAGGAAATTGATCAACATAATCTCCTTAGTTATAACATTCACGTGACATGTCGGGTCAATAAGAACACCTGTCACAATGTTTCTATTGATTTGTGTAGGGATGTAAGGAGGAGATGGCTCTCTATTATAACCTAGCGGTAGGTCCTATGAGGTGAAATTTATACCAGGAGTACTACTCGCAGGTTGCATAGAAGGGATAGGTAGATGTAGGAAGGAGGCCATTGTGTACACTAAACAACACTTTCATAGAGCCCCCAAAGGTTCACAATTGGATAGTGACCCAACTAAGGCTTCGTTTTGCAATGCCTACAGAACCTTCCAACTATGTCTACTAGGGCTTGTAGGTTGAGTTGTAAGGAAAAACACCTCACAACACTCACACCTACAATGCTTCTAGGATACGAGGAAAATACCCTTCAACACTGCTAAATGGAATCAAAAAATGTAAGAGAGGGGGACCCACCACACCAAGGCTCTAGGTCACAAAGAGCTGAGAGTGGAGGGCTTCCCTAACTTAACTCAAGCTAATGGGTGTTTAGAACAAGAATCAAGAATGAAGAGAAATCTCAAGTGCTTATGTCACTCCACATATTCAAAAGTCTAAATGGGGCTAGATAAGCTAGTTTTTAGAGTTCAAACAGTACCTTAGACAACTCTCTATCTGAGGATAGCAACAAGGGTCTGGGATGACAGCGTGGCATGCTAGCGTTTCTCTGGCGCATTGGAATCCATATGATAAGAAAGAGTGAAATATAGTGTAAAATACCTAAGAACCTACTAACTACCTAGCTAGCTAGCTTTAGCGAAATAAACAAAACTATGAAGTATGAAAAGTAGCTATGTAAAAGATAAAGCAAGTAGATGAAGAAAAGGGTGATGAATATTAACTCATTAAAGCTCTAGTTTTCCCATGAGCTCCATGCACACGTTCACCTACACACAAGCAAGAGAGGGAAAAATGTTGGGCTGTATAGGGGTTTTCCTTAGTCGAACCTCTACTTTGGTGTTTCCACCTCCACAAACAACTAGAAAAGCCATGAAGTAGAAAGTACGATAAAGGAAAGAAGAAAGGAAAGTATTGAACACTATGGAAGATGCTACACTACTCTATCAAACCACAATAGGAAAAAGAGAGTGATGCAATACCACCTCCACCCAAAGGAACTCAAGTAAAATAAAGGGATAATTCAAGGCAATGAGCTTGGAGAAGTTGACACAACCACAACAGTGATGAAGGGAGGTCTCGCAAGACTCCAAACTCATAGCTTCTATAGTAGAACCACATGTAAAAGGATCGAATTGATGGAGTAACAAGCTTGCTTGCTGCAATGCTCAATGGTGTTGCATGAAAAATTCTTGAGAGAATGTGATAGATTTCTAGAAGCTCTTGGAAGAATGAATGAATGAATAAGATAGGCATTTCAAGATTAAAATGGGAGAGATAGAGCCATTTTCAGGTTGTTTGGTCGCATAAAGGCATTATAATTCATCTCCAATGAGGAGTGTAACATCCCTACAGACTCTAGAGGTAGGAATCTATCAGGGATGGCAGTGTCCTACACAAACGTCCACATGCCATGCTCACATTTATGACAAATATTCCCCCACCAACGCACAAAACAGGAACCAACAGGTGGTTGATTTAGAATTTCACTTTCAAGCTTGATTTTCTAAGGTGAGGGTATGAAAAAGGGGAATTTACACAAGGGCTTCAAATTATCTCCTATATAATCTGATAACTTATCACTAGTCAATATAGTCCATTGAATATCTTAAAAACTAATTTTTCTATGAATATCAAGTATACCTCCCATCTATCAGGATTAAAATTTAGAGGTTCCTTGAAGTAATGAGGATGAACATGTATAGAATGTATCAAAACTATTACTTTCCAACCTTTTGGAAACTTGTAACCTGTTATGAAAACAACACAATTTAATCTTCCACTTAGTTTACTAATCTATTGAGAATATCCTACATCATATTTTTTTCATATTTTTTAGAAAAAATTAAATACCATTGAACTTTGTATCCTTTGCCACAATTCTAAACATAATGTATTCTACATTTGTAAGTTTGATAACTTCATCAATCACCTACATACATGATATAAACATTAGATGATAGAATTGGCATCATAGCATTGGAATCATACAAATGAATGTGCATACTTACAAGTTAATAAGAACCAATGTGCATACTTAAAAATTAATCCAACGAACCATCTGGGTCTTTTGTACTCTTTATTGTGTCAAGTATTGACTCATGGTCAGAATCACACACCTTCCACAAGGTCTTGTTCAAAGGTCTACCGCCATATTTGATCAAATGAACATTGGATGCCATGACAAGGTTTGAGTAATGAAGAATATTTCGATGTGTGTCAAAGTCTTGAAACAACCAAACATTAACACTCTTATGTGGGCACCTTCTAATCCATGCTCCAATAACAACTAAGCCTATAGGGTATTTGATGTTTTCTCCATCTATAACTAGGGCCTCCAATTTCTTTTTGGCCTCAACACAACAACACAAGTAATAATATGTTCCCTCTTTGTTGTCTTCATTTGCAATAACTACATAAACATGCCCTATATTGATATGTGCAATAAATTAGATGAAATTATCCAACATTAAAAATACACTACAAAGTAAGATAACAATAGGAATTTCAAAAACTATGCAAGTAGATATATTACCTACTTGAACTAGGTTTGATATGTGGTCAAAGTCAATCGATGATTCCATCTTTGTTAGTTCCAATGTCGTTAGAGGGAAATACATGTTAAGTGGGCTAAGATAACTTAACCACCATTTCTCAACCCACTCCTTTGACTCGCACTCATCCCAAGCTTACATTATACATAAAAAACAAAAGCATGCCATCTTTTGCATATGGATACTCCATGAACCTGCACTTGAGCTAAGGAAAGAGTGTAGCTCACTCGATCTTGTCAGTGTACACCAATCCTCATATGGTGCAATGTTAGTATCATCCATCAACCAAAAAAATATATTAATTGAATACTTACCTTCATTACCTAGACCCATCGAAGCACTACACCACTCGACAATTGATTTTGCATATGTCAACTTTGCATTTTCTTTATACTTTAACTCTTCTTGTGTTAATGCTCTTTTGACATATGCTCCTGCACCATCATGCTCCCCCTTTCAATACCTGGCCTCAAAAAAGTTCCACATATGTTGAACACCTGTAATGACATGCATCATTCTCAATCAATAGAACATGCACAAGTTCTTGAATTGTGATGCACAATTATCTGACCATATTATATGTTGACTGTATGCTATGGCCCTTTGATCCAAATAATTATAGAACAACTAGAAGAAACCTTGCATGAACTCTAGAGAATTTGTGCGATCATCACTAATATAAAAGTGGCACTCCCTCAATACCTTCCTTTAGTCCTCTATACTATAAGCTTCATGAATAAATGCTATGTGCATAAATATAGAAACCTATGTGGAGTTGTAATATTGTGACTGCACCTCACATTGTTGTTGTAGAGTGTAGTTCTGTGTAAATTCAACCACTAAAACTATGTTACCAACTGGAAAGGTGTCCTTGCATAACTTGAATTTCAAGTCCAACCATTGAGCTCTATGGGTATGCCTTGTATACTCATACACTATACTATCATGATATGTAGACATAAACTGATACACTAGAATCCTCTGAATAACCAAATCAAACATTTTTGCTTGATTACCATCTTTTGTAACATATGCCACTATTTTATACTTCCCAAACTCTATTAGTTGCTTTCCCACCACATGTGTGCTTTCCATATGTTGACATACTGGCATACGTTGCAAGCCAATACAACGTTGACATGAACCATCCAAGCATAGTTTCCCATAGAATATTTGGCCATCCTCTCTTTCACATAAAATTTTGATAAGAACTCTCTTGCAGATGTTGGTGGGGCATGTATGCCACAATCCTATAAAAAATCTTTAGCATGCAAATATAAACATATAGAATGATAAACACCATAATGGTTAGAGAATTAAATATGTAATCTACAACAAAAATTAGTGAGTGTCTGATTTAACTTGACATAAACAGGTTTAAGCATTTCAAAATATCTTTGAGAAATTTGAATTTGAGGATAATCCTCTTAAAATTTATGAAAAATTTTGGTTTGAGTCGTATCCAAAAATGCTTTGGATGTGGCTCACGATTCCAACTACTGATTCTCCTTCTTACCACATCCCTTTGATTCAGAGATGGCCTTGTGTTATTCTTCCAATAGTCTTCAATTAGTGTTCTAAATTCTTCAACAACTGGTTTATCCTTTCGTGGGAGTCTCCTCAAGAATTCCCATAATTCATTTGAATCGGTGTCCTCAATTCTTTGGCACCTTTGAATGGCTTTTGATAAAAAAATTCTATTAATTCTCAATTGTTGACTCATCTTTCTAATGAGACGAGATCTCCTTGTTTGACTACTTACCAAAGTCGATGTAATGACATGTTGGGTGACATTACTATCCTTTGAGCATGAGGTCTTACCCACACTCTCATAAGAATCCATTAGATTCTTCACAATAGTATTTTCACTTGAAGCATTCGATGTTCTCAACCCAAGAATCTTTATACTTTATATTTCACATCATTTCAATAAATAGTTGACATCTTGCGGTCTCATTTAGCCTTTCAAAGAACAATTTCCAAACCTTATGAACATATCTTCTACAAGTACATTTTGGAATCTTACCTTCCATTGGTTACAAAATATTCAAATCAATATTAATCAAATACTTTGGCTTTCTATGCAAAATTATAGGTGTTCTCCTAGGTACATACATCTCAACATTAGGAATTTCATCAATATTTAAGTGAGATGGGCTAGATCACATGCCTTTGATCGAGGGTGGAATAGATGACATACCTTGAGGTTGACATTGGGATGATGGTGTACCTACTTCATCAAATGCAATTGATGATTTACTCTCAACTTGAGATGTGGTGGATGGTTTCCCTCCATATTCACTTGTGGTAGATGGTGTCCCTCCATATTCACTTGTGGTAGATGGTGTCCCTCCATATTCACTTGTGGTAGATGGTGTCCCTTCGTATTCACTTGTGTTAGAGGGTGTGTCTCCAACTATGGTATTCAAATCTATCTTAGAATGATTCTTTCACATCCATGCCCTTTGCGCCACAAATGCATTTTCTCTTTTTAATGGTTGAGGTTCCTCTTCAATTGGCTTGTTTTCATCAATCGTATCCAATTTTTTCTTTTGACGATATTCTATCATCCATTCTTTTTTATTTTCTTTGTTAGTTTCATATTCTTCCTTTGTTGGTTTATTCCTTCTTTGTTTCCTCAGCATGGTGGATAATTTTACCTATAGCATGATAACAAGAAAAATATTATTTCCTAAAAATGAATCCATACAAATAAATGAAATATATATCATTCAATGCTTCATACAAAATACTTACAATGATCTTGTAGAAGAGTATTTCTAGCATAGAGAAAGGTCACATGAATTTTTGGATGGAATTCCTTAAAGAAATGCGGTCATGTGGCATGCCATGATTGCAAGATAGGCTCAAAATGGAAGCATGGACAAGGCATGTGAATTGTTTGAGAATAATGTTTTGGTAGACATGTATGCAAAATGTGGTACCCATGATAAGCTAGTGAACTCACAAGCTTGTAAATGTGGTAGGGTTAACAAGGTAGGGGTTTCTTGAAAAATACCTCATAGAAATGGGGTCTCATGGTGATGTACAGGTTGAAAAGGTAGGGGTAGTTTGAAAAAATGCCTCTCATAGAAATGGGGTCTCCCAATGATGTACATCTGACAAGGTAGGGGAACTTTGAAAAAATGCCGCATAGAAATGGGGTCTCATAGTGATGTACATCACCGTGGGACCCTATTTCTATGAGGAATTTTTTCAAGTAGCCCCTACCTTGTCAACCCTATTGCATTGACAAGGTAGGGGCTTCTTGAAAAAATGCCTCATAGATATGGGGTCTGATGGTGTGAAATTGTAGGGGCTACTTTTAAAAAATTCCTCATAGAAATGGGGTCTCACGATGATGTACATCACTGTGAGACCCCATTTCTACGAGGAATTTTTTCAAGCAACCCCTACCTTCTCAATCCTACCTCATTGACAAGCTAGTGTGCTCACTAGCTTGTCAATGCTCACATTAATTTTTGGATCCAATGCCTTAAATAAATTTGTTCATGTGGCATGCCATGATTTCAAGATAGGATCAAAATGGAAGCATGGACAAGGAATGTAAATTGTTTGACAATAATGTTTTCATAGACATGTATGCAAACTGTGGTACCTTTGACAAGCTAGTGAGATCACTAGCTTGTCAATGTGGTAGGGTTGACAAGGTAGGGGCTGCTTGAAAAAATGCCTCATAGAAATGGGGTCTCATGACTGTGGTACCTTTGAAAAGCTAGTGAGCTCACTAGCTTGTCAATGTGGTAGGGTTGACAAGGTAGGCGCTTCCCCTACCTTTTCAGCCCTACCATATTGAAAAGCTAGTGAGCTTGTCAAACACTAGCTTGCCAATGTGGTAGGGTTGACAAGGTAGGGGCAACTTGAAGAAATTCCTCATATAAATGGGGTCTCACAGTGATGTACCATTAGACCCCATTTCTATGAGGCATTTTTTCACCATGATACCCCATTTCTATGAGGCATTTCTTCAAGCTTCCCTTACCTTGTCAATGCTCACATGAATTTTTGGATCCAATGCCTTAAATAAATGTGGTCATGTTGCATGCCATGATTGCAAGATAAGCTCAAAATGGAAGCATGGACAAGGCATGTGAATTATTTGAAAATAATGTTTTCATAAACATGTATGCAAAATGTGGTACCTTTGACAAGCTAGAGCTCACTATCTTGTCAATGCTCACATGAATTTTTGGATCCAATGCCTTAAAGAAATGTGGTCATGTGGCATGCCATGATTGCAAGATAGGATCAAAATGGAAGCATGGACAAGGCGTGTGAATTTTTTGACAATAATGTTTTCGTAGACATGTATGCAAAATGTGGTACCTTTGACAAGCTAGTGAGCTCACTAGCTTGTCAATACGGTAGGGTTGACAAGGTAGGGGAAGCTTGAAAAATTGTCTCATAGAAATGGGGTCTCATGGTGATGTACCTTTCTATGAGGTATTTTTTCAAGCTGCCCCTACCTTGTCAACCCTACCACATTGACAAGCTATTGAGCTCACTAGCTTGTCAATGCTCACATGAATTTTTGGATCAAATTCCTTAAAGAAATGTGGTCTTGTGGCATTCCATGATTGCAAGATAGGCTGCACCTTTCCCCATTTTTCTAACTTATCCTTGAATAAAAATTCTTGAAATAGTGGAGAGAAGGGTTACAATCCCTTGTAGGTAGACTAATTGAGGAAACATTTAAAATATATCACAATATTACCGATGAGGTAAGTTTAGTGATGAGGTAAATTTAAAAATAGAGATGAAAACCAAAATAGATTCAAAGATCTATCAATGTGCGAGAAGTATATTACAATTTTGTAGATACATGTATGGAAAATTTGGTAGCATAGATAATGCAATCAGCTATTTGAAAACATGCACATCACCATGAGACCCATTTCTTTGAGGCATTTCTTCAAACGGTTGATTTCCTTGTCTATGCTATTTTATAAAATGCTTTGGTAGAAAGGTATGGAAAATTTGGTAGCATAGGCAAGACAATCAACTGCTTGGTAGAATTTTTTGAAAAAATACCTCAATGAGATATTTCCTCATGGACTAGAATGATTGTATGATATGCACAAAATGGATTTGTTGAAAAGGCTTTAGAAAATTTCAAGCATATGCAATTTATAGGTGTAAAACCAAATTCCACTAAATTTTCCAACATCCACCATGCTTATACCAAAATGAAAGCTTTGGAGAGGGGTATGCACATCCATCGAAAAGGATTGAGAAATGTTGTATTATTTTACATAATTATAACTTCTGTCATATATATGTGTATAAAAAATGTAGAAGCATACACAAGGTAAGTCAATTGTTTAACAAAATTCCTCAAAGAGACATGGTTTAAAAATATAATTGGCAAGTGTAAAGAATCGTGTAATTTAAAATGTGAATTGACAAGCGAAGGTTATAATGGAAAACAAACAATGATGAACATGGACTATGCAAAATAACAAAATCAAAGCAATGCAAAATAACAAAATCAAAGCAATCCAAAATAGAATGAAAGAAAATATAAATAAAATGTGTAAAGATTTCACATACCTCAAAAACGGAGATTTGAATGGAGGGGTTCTACCCAATTATGTAGCCTTTGCTTCTTCTTTCTTCAAACTCCTCAACAATTTAGTTTTCAAAAGCTTGTTTCCCTCCAAACTTCAGTTGTATATCACTCTTGAATGGAATTGAGACTTGAATTGATATTATATGTCTTTCAATGTGAAAACTATGTTATTTCATGCAAAGGTGGTGGAAAGATCATAAAAAGGTGGTGGAATGTGAAAAACTTGAATGCACACTTCAAAAAATCATCAAAAAGCTTCTTTTTGTCAGAACACGTGCATAACCGGGAGAATATGTAGAATGTGGGCCTAGAGATCACGAGTATATTAAGGTTTTTACCATTTTTAGAGCAAGAAAAAACACCCTCATGTTATAACACAGGTGTGTTATGTCTTGCTAAACAAATGGCTACATCTCAACTACTTCAAAACATGCTCACATTATGAGAAAGTTGATTTTTATAGGTTTATTTTCTCTCTCTCTCTATCCTTAGCCATCCATCCCCCTTATCCATCTAGGTCTCTCACTTATTTCTCGACCCTATACACTATGCCTTAAATCCTAATCTCTTAAACCTTAAACCCTAATCTCTCTGTCCCTCTCTCTCTCTCAGGTCTCCTCTCCCTCTCTCTCTCCCAGTCTCTCCCTCCCAGTCTCTCCCTCTCTCTACCTCTCTCAAGTCTCTCTATCTCTCTCAGGTCTCCTCCTCTCTCTCTCTCTCCCAGTCTCTCCCTCCCACTCTCTCTCTCTCTCTCTCTCTCTCTCTCTCTCTCTATCTTTCTCTATCTCACTCACTCCACTCCTCCTCTCTCTCTCCTCTCTCTCTCTCTCTCACTCACTCATTCCTATTCTCTCCTCTACCCTTAACCCTCTATCATTCCCACCCCTCCCCCCCCCTCTCTCCACTTTCCCTCCTACCCCCCTCTCCCCATCATGTCTCTCTCTCTCTCACTCACTCTTATATCTCTCCTCTACCCTTAAACCTCACTCTACTCCTTAACCTTAAAACCCTAAACCCCCTACTCCACTGCTAACCTCTACCCTCTCTACCTCTCTCCCACTCCCTCCCTCTCTCTCTCTCCCCCTGCTTCCTCCCTCTACTCCTCTCCCCTCTCTCAAGTCTCTCTCTTTCACTCACTCAATCCTTCTATCTCTCTCCCCTCTACCCTTAACCCATAACGCTTAAACCCTAAACCCTTAAACCCTCTACCCTCTACTATCTATCTCTCTCCCACTCCTTCCCTATCTCTCTCTCTCTCAAGTCTCTCCCTCCTACCCCCTCTCCCTCTCTCATGTTTCTCTCTCTCACTCATTCACTCCTATCTCTCTCCCCTCTACCCTTAACCCTTAACCTTCTATCTCTTTCTCACTCCCTCCCACTCTCTCTCTCACTCAATCACTCTATCTCTCTCCCTTCTAACCTTAACCCTAAACCCTAAAAGATCAACCTATAAACCCTCTAACCTCTATCTCTCTCCCACTCCCTCTCTCTCTCTCAAGTATCTCCCTCATAACCCCTATCCCTCTCTTAGGTCTCTCTCTCTCAGTCACTCCCTCTATCTCTCTCCCCTCTACCCTTAACCCTAAACCCTTAAATCCTCTACTCTCTACCCTTTATCTCTCTCCCACACCTTCCCTCTCTCTCTCTCAAGTCTCTTCCTCATACACCCTCTCCCTCTCTTAGGTCCCTCTCTCTCTCACTCACTCCTATCTCTCTCCCCTCTACCCTTAAGCCTCTACCCCATCTCCCTCTCTAAGGTCTCTCTCTCTAACTCACTCACTCCTATCTCTCTCCCCTATACCCTTAACCCTCTACCCTCTATCTCTCCCCCAATTCTTGGTCCCTAAAACCCTACTCCCACCATTAACCCTCTAATTCTCTATCTCTCTTCCACTCCTCCCCCTCTCTCTCTCTCAAGCTCTCCTCCTACTCCCCCCTCTCCCTTTGTCAAGTCTCTCTCTCACTCACTCACTCCTATCTCTCTCCCCTCTACCCTTAACCCTTAACCCTCTACCCTCTACCCTTAACCATCTACCCTCTATCTCTCTCCCTCCTACCCCCTCTCCCTCTCTCAAGTCTCTCTCTCTCACTCAATCACCCCTTATATGTCTCTCCCCTACCCTTAACCCTCTAACCTTAACCCTTAAACCCTCTACCCTCTACCATTAACCCTCTACCCTTAACATTCTACCCTCTATCTCTCAAGTCTCTCCCTCCTACCCCCTCTCCCTCTCAGGTCTTTCTCTCTCTCACTCACTCCTATCTCTCTCCCCCTCTACCCTCTACCATCTAACCTTAACCCTATACCCTCTATATCTCTCCCACTCCACACCTCTCTCTCTCTCTCAACCATTCATTCCATCTATCTCTCTACCCTCTACCCTTAATTCTAAACCATTAACCATTAACCCTTAAACCCTATACCCTTAAACCCTCTACCCTCTACCCTTAACCCCCTAACCTCTATCTCTCTCCCACTACCTACCCTCTCCCTCTCCCCCCTCTCTCTCCCCACCTCTCCCCTATACCCCCTCTCTCCCTCTCTCAAGTGCATTTCTCCTCATTCACTCACTCACTCCTATCTCTCTCCCCTCTACCCTAACCCTTAAAACCTTTAAACCCTCAATTTGTCTTAACCCTCCCTATCTCTCCCACTCCCTCCCTCTCTCTCTCTAGTCTCTCCCTCCTATCCCTCTCCTCTCTCAGAGCCCTCTCACTCACCCCCTCTATATCTCCACTCTACCACCCTCTACCCTTAACCATTAAACCCTAAACCCTAGTGTAAACCCTAAACCTCACTCCTAAACCCTCTACCCGTGAACCCTCTACCCATAACCCCTCTACCATCTACTCCTTAAACTCTACCCTTAAACCCTCTACCCTCTACTCCTACCCAATACCCTCTCTACTAAATACCTCTACCCTCAACCCTAATCCTCAACCCTATACCCTCAACCCTCTACCCTCAACCTTAAACTCTCAACCCTTTACCCTTAAACCCCCTACCATCAACCCAATAACCTCTACCCTCTACCCTAATCCCTCAACCTTATACCCTCTACCTTATGCATTGGAACCCCAACCCTAATCTCTCTTACCTCAACCCTAAACTCTCTTACCTCAACCCTAAACCATTAAACCTTCTACCCTCTACACTCAACCCAAATACCCTCTACCCTCACCCCTAATCCCTCAACCCTATACCCTGAACCTAATACCCTAAACCATCAACCTTATAGGTCCTCAACACTATACCCACAATTCTCAACTCTCTACCCTATACATTAGATCCTCAACCCTTAGCTATCTCTCTCCCTCCCTCCTCTTCTCTCCTTCTATATATCTCACTTCTCTCTCCATCTCTCACTCCATCCATCCCTCCATCTCTACCCTAATCCTCAACCCTATACCCTCAACCCTTAACCCCTTAATCACTCAACCTAAACCCTAAACCCTCAACCCCTTAACCCTTAAACCCTCTACCTAATACCCTCAACCCAATACCCTCTACCCTATACCATCAACCCAATACCCTAAACCATCAACCCTATAGGTCCTCAACCCTGTACACTCAATTCTCAAACCTCTACCCTATGCATTGGATCCTCATACCTCATCTATCTTTTTCCCTCCCTCCTCTTCTCTCCTTCTCTCTATCTCACTTCTCCCTCCATCCATCCCTCACTTTCTACCCTAATCCCTCAACCCTATAACCTCAACCTTAAACTCTTAAACACTCAACCCTAAACCCTAAACTCTCAAACCTCAATCCTTAAACCCTCTACCCTTGACCCAATAACCTCTACCCTCAAACCTAATCCCTCAACCCTATGCCCTCAACCATTAAACCCTTAAACCAAAGTAAAATATCTACCTTAATACCTCAACCATTAAACCCTCAACTCTCAACCCTTAAACCCTAATTTATCAACCCATATACCCTCTATCATATACATTGGATCCTCAACCCTCAATCCTAATCCCTCAACCCTCCACCCTCAACCTTAAACCATCAACCCTCAACCCTTAAACCCTCAACCATCAACCCTTAAACCCTTAAACCCTAAACCATCAATGCCTATACCCTCTACCCTATACATTAGACCCTCAACCCTAATCGTTCAACCATATGCCCTCAAACCTATACCCTAAACCCTCAACTCTTAACCCTAAACCCTTAAACCTTCTACCCTCTACCCTCAACCCTAATCACTCAACCCTATACCCTCAACCCAATACCCTAAACCATCAACCATTTAGGTCCTCAACACTAATCCCTCAACCCTATACCCTCAACCCCTATCAACCCAAAGGGAGGGACTTCCCAATGTCCAAAGATGTGTTTTTGAAAATTCTACAATATTTCACATAATCAGGTTGGTGCTCACCATTAGGATTGCACATATTTCAATGCCAAACAAATCAAACACCTGGGTAATGTTAGGCTCTCTCTTAGCTATCTAACAATGATTTTTTTTTCACTTTTTGACAATGTTAAGCCTTTGATCTATAATTTCTTTTTATTGTCTCTTTTTTTGCAAAAAACTAGTGTTTGGTGTTTTTTTCATTATAAATTAATCATTCATCAAAATTTCAAATAAATTACATTTTTAGAAACTATACTCCATTCTACAAATATTAAAAAAAAAATCAATTAGTTTCCAAAATTTATAGGGTTAGCATGGCCAAAATTTTGTTTTTTAGGAAGTTTCCACTCTGAAAATTAGTAAAAAATCAAATATTCATTAAAAAATTATCAGAAAAATTGAGCATAAACTACATGTTAGCTAATTTCTCACTGAAGTGATTTTACAATACTAAAAAAAGTCCACCATGTTAGGTACCCACAGAATTTGCTATGTTATGTTTTTCTAACAAAAACAACACCAATTTTTGTGGTCCCCTCTTTTGAACCCCTTAGTCTCAACCTTTTTCAAAATAAATTAGTAGTTTAGAAAGTAGACTCGAAGCACTATGATCCTTGTTTCTTTTACATCTCAAAATTTTGAGTGTAGCTATCCTCAAATTCATGTCCAAGGTTAGTATTTCCTGATTTTAGAAAAAAAAAAGTGGCCACTTGAGCCCCCTTTTTGGCCCCTCATCTTTTTGTACTTACCCTTGAATCTTGAGTGTTGCTAGGAAAGTGAAGGATAATTTTCAAGCATCATAGGGATATTATGAGGAGAAAAAATAGTATGCTTAGAACCATGTTAGTAGTTATAAATTTTTGTGTCAAGAAAATTGATAGCTAAAATAACAAGTATACAACCAGAGGGAAATTGTGACAATCATTTCAACACTTAGAGATAATCATAAGAAATCTAGGATAGTCATAAAGAAGATGTGAGTAGTGGTTTCATGCAATAAATGGGGTGGTTCATCATAATAGTGTCATCAAAATACACCTAAGTTACTTTCATGTTGATCATCTTTCATCAAGGAGACATTGAGAGAGGCAAGTTTTCCTAGCATGAATAAAACTCTATATCATATGGTTATTATGAATTTCATGTAAGATAAAAGGATGGTTATGTAGGGAAAGGTGGAAATTAACTATGAATAAAAGGTGTGTTTATGTCTTTAAAATTATCTCATTACCCTCTTAAGAACTTTTTCAAAAGGAATATTGTCATGTAGCATAGATTGTATCAATGTAGCTTACAAGGATTGTCATAGTCTTGAATGGCTAAATCCCTAAGTATAAAAAATATTTTTATGTCCTAAACCATTACCCTATTAAGGTTTTTAGTGTCTTGAAGATATTTATTGACCACTATAGAGTGAAAATCATTGTTATTTATATGAATATAGTCACTCACCATTTCAAGACTTTTCATGCAAGAAAAATATAAAAAACCTGATATTTTCCTTAAACATCATGAATCAATCATGAAGTTGTAAAATGAAATCATGCAATAAACTTGCATTAGTAGGTCATGAACATTTAAATAAGATAGATATATTCTACAATAAAAAAGATTTTTATAATTAAAAAAATTGGAATTCATTAGGTTTCCATTAGGACCTAAGAGAGGGTATTTTATAGGAGTATAATGTCCACTTGTAGGTCTAAAAAAAATAAATGTAGGTGTCATGAAATCTCAAAACTACTCCATGATAATTTTTTGTTTTTTCTCTCAAGGCTCTTAAGATACTACCTTAGAATAATGTAGCCTACAAGGATTAGGAGACATGGAGAATAAATCAAGACCTCCACTAACATTCACCTGTCGACCCTAATATGTTGGAATAGTTAGTTTGGCCCCATAATGCATGGAACATAAAATATGGCAATTGGCACATTTATAATTCCCTCAAATGATACATTTTATAAGAATGCATTCATTGTTTTCATGGTCAAATGGTGCTAAGTTCATAAAAATTGAGATAGGTTACTATAGAGGGACCCAAAATCCACTTGTAGGCCCAAATAGAACATTCATAGGTACCAAAAACTCAAAGACCTACTTCATCATAGTTTGGAAATATTTTTCTCTTAGGGCTCTTAAGATATCATGTCAAAATAGCATATCCTAGAAAGATCAAGAAACCTAGGGATTGAAGTGAGGCCTCTACTATAATTCACCTACACACTCTAAAATTTTAGCACAATTGGTTTGTCCCTATGAAACATGAAATATAAAATATTCTTGTTGCCATAGTTACACTACTCTCAAATGAAGATTTCTGAAAGAATGCATTTGCACTTGGCATAGTCAAATGATTTTTATCGGAAAATAAATGAGATGGATTAATTTGGAGGGAACCGATATCCACTTTTAGGTCTATAGTGAAACATTTGTAAGTTCCACAAACTCTAAGAACTACTCTACCTTAGTTTGGACTTATTTTTCCTCTTAAGGCTCTTAAGAGACTATAGTGGAATAACATAGCTTGGAAGGATAACAAGAATTGAGGAAAAGAATTGAGGCCTCTAATAGAATTTAGCTAACCACCTCAAATTTTTTGCATAGCTAATTTTGACCCATGATGCAAAGAATGCACAATATGCTTGTTTATGTGGTTAAACTACTCTCAAATGATGATTTTTTGCAATACATTTTTTCTTGGAGTGGTCAAATGGTGTCAAGTTGATAAAAATAAGAGATCCATGTTCGTCTTGAGGCCTACAAGAAATATTTTTAGGTGCCAAAAACATTGATAACTATTGTTTTATAGCTTTTCAAAACAACCCCTCACAACTCTTAAGAGACTACACCAAAATAATCTATCCTGGAAGAATTAGGAGACTTGAGGATAAAAATAAGGCCTTTGGTAGCATTAAACCACCCATCTTGATGTGTTGGGATAGTTGGTTTTGTCTCACAATTCACAAAAAGAAAAATATGCTTGTTGCCATAGTTATACTGTCTCAAATGATGTTTTTTGCAAGAATGCATTTGTTCTTGGCATGGTCAAAGAATGTTGCATTGAAAAAATTGAGAGAGGTTTTTATGAATGGACCCCACATTCACATATAGGATTAGATAAAACATTCTTGGTTCCAAAAAATCTTAGAACTACTTTATCATAGTTTAGAATTTTTCTCTAAGGGATTTTAAGAGACTACGTTAAAATAATGTAGCCTAAAAGGATCAAGAGACTTGGGGAGAAAACTAATTCCTCCCCTAGAATTTTCCCACCTACCTATACGTGTTGGCACAATAAATTTGGCCCCACAATCCATAGAATATAAAATATACTTGTTACCATGATCGTATCGGTCTCAAATGTCACTTTTTGCAAAAATGCATTCATTCTTGGTATGGTTGAACAATTTTGGGTTAAAAAAAAAACTATGGGTTAACATTTAGGTCCACCCTGTATCTAATTTTATATCTAGACAAAACATTAATAGGTTCTATGAACTCGAAGAACTACTTTGTCATAGTTTGAAATTTTTTGTATCAAGCCTCCTAACAAACTATATCAGAATAATGTAGCCTTGAAGGATCAAGACCTGAGAAAAAAAATGAGGCCTCCAATAGAATTCACCTACTCACCTCAACATTTTGGTGCATTCAATTTTCCCCATGACACATACAACAAAAAATATTATTTTTGTCACACTTATACTGCTCTTAAATGATTCTTTTTACAAGAATGCATTCATTCTTTCATGTTCAAATAGTTTTGAGTTGAATAAAATTGAGAGAGGTTATTATTGAGGGACCCCACATCCAATAGTGGGTCTAGGTATGACATTCATAGGTGCCACAAACTTTGATAATTACTCCATGATAGTTTGGAATTATTTTTCTCTTAGGGATTTGAATAGACTATGTCAAAATAATGTATCCTAGAAGGATCAAGAGACCCATGGAATGAAATTATGCCTCCCCTAGTATTTCCCCACCCACAAACACATGTTGGAATAGTCAATTTGGCTCCATAATACATAGATTATAAAATATTATTGTTGCCATAGCTTATCTCAAATGATTCTTTTTAAAAGAATGCATTTCTTAGCATGGTCAAACAATGTTGAGTTGACCAAAGTCAAGAGAGATTAATGTGGAGGAACCCCATATCAACTTGTATATATAGATGGAACATTCTTGAGTGCCACAAACTTTGAGAACTACTTCATCATAATTTGATATTTCTTTTTCATAGGCCTCTTAAGAGATTGTGCTAGAATAATGTATCTTGGAACTATTAGGAGACTCAAAGAATGAATCAAGGCCTCCCCTAGCATTCAACCACCCACTTGAACATTTTGGAACAGTCTATTTAGCCCCAAAATACACAAAAACCATGTTAGAGTGATGCATGATCATGTACAACAATAATAAAACATTTTTATCTTCTTCTACTTGTGTAGCTTGATATATGTTGTTGATTTATTGGACTATAATTTTTTTTATCTTGATTTGATTCAACTATGTTAACTTCTAACTCATAACAAATTCTAGTATAGGTATAATATGATTTATTATCATAAGGTAATAGGCTACTACAGTAATGTATTTGATGTAGAATGGCTGATTTGCAACACATTCAGGATTTTCTTCATGAGTTGATCCAATTAATATTTCTTCTCCAATGCTAAAATCAAGATCATCATGGAATGTTAACCTGTAAATTTTGTATAAAGGAAAAGGAGGTGGCATAGGGAAAGGGAACCAAATTCACATAAAATTATTCCATTTTTCAATATCTCTATATATTAAGCCACTCTCCTCAAACTAAGTCCAAAATTGAATAGGAAATGACATGGTATCCAAATTTCACCATTAAATTTTGTTCCCACTTTTAGGTGTCTATGAATACTAAAATGATCATACACATCAAAACATGTAGCACTCATAAGCATGCATAACATCAAAGGTTACAAAAGGTGGTTCATAAAAATTAACGTACCTTGAAAAGTGTCATTATATAGGTATAGAATTTGGTATGTGCTTTCTATGTTAAAATTCAAAAGAAAGAAAATATGTACAATGAATAGTTTATGTCTCACAACTATAGATCAAGTAAAAAAATGGGAACCAAGTATTTTTTGGGAAATAAGAACAATAGGAAATGAGTGTAAGGAAGCTAAGGTAGCAAAACGACTTCCTACAATAATCTTGAGAGGAGAATAATGCAAAACTTTTATAGATCTTTAATAGTTACAGAAACTTTAAAAAAAAAAACATAAATATCATGCATACCATGACACAATGATTTACGTGGGGAAAACCCTTTCAGGAAAAAAAAACCCACACTCCAAAAGCCACCCAATATATTATTCAGTAAATCACACAGATTACAATATACTTGTAGAGCAAGCTTCTCACAGGAGTATTATTGGCCTCCTACAATGACTCAACAACTAAGCCCTTAAGGTTGTGATTCAGAGATTAGACATATGATTTGAATAGCTATCTTGATCATCAAGAAGGTGCATTTAACTTGTCAACCCAGGGATGTAGACATGAAATGGGTCAGCACAATATGTGCACTAGGAATCCATAGTAGCCATATTCATTCTACAACTAAGAAAGATATAATGTTGAAAGTAAATTTCTTGGAAAGAAGTAACATAAATGTTGAAAATCAACCAACAACTATACTAAGTTGAAATGCGTGAAAGAAATGAAAATATGAGCAAATAGATAGGAAACTACTCTGTCTGCTTTGGTTGTAGGAACATTCATAGAATGGAATTCTAGTGGTTGTAGGAATAGACAATCGCTAGATTCTTAACTATTTGCACAGAAAAGTAACAACTAAGCTAAAGGATGGAATGCTCACCAAGTGGGCCCCCTTGGATGAGTATCCCTTAAGACAAATGTAAACTCATATGCAAAGAGCTTATAACTTCATTTTATTTATTGGAAAGCATGATTACAATAGAGCAACATAGCTGTATTACTGAAAAAATAAGAATGTGAGTACACCATCAGATTAATCAACGTTCGAAGAAGGAGAATTTGATTCTTATTTATAGGAGGAAAAAATACTAACTAACTACCTAGCAAGGCGATCAACTCCAATAGATTAGGAGGATGACACTTATGGAAAGCATAGAAAGTGGAAAGGAGGTTATGCATGCATGGAATCTAGTCAAGTCGGTTTGCCTTAATGAAAATCTAGCATAACAATAGCTCCTATATTCACTCAACAAACTATTATGACCATTTTCAAAGTAGTTACAATCTTTGATTTGAACTAGGAATCTCCCTCCATTGAGAGTCTTCCCTCCATTAACCTTTTGAATGATCACCTTGTTGACCTTTATAGAAAATGACCAGCTAGCAGAATCTCCCTCAATTTTGTAGGTTCTAATTATATCTACATGTCAACATTAGTACGCACAACAATTGCATATATATAACTATCTTAAAGTAACTTTCATTAATCCACATGTAAAATTAACATAGATAGTTCATATAGCATGTCAATGTCATTTAAAGGTTACAAAAATAAGCTTATGCCCAATGTCTATGGTTTTGAGGAAACATCATGAAAATGTCAACATCCAAGTATCAAGATCTATGACAACTAAAACAAATGGATAATAAATTCTATCAAAATTGAGCCATAAATTGGACTCATCACTCCCCCCAACCGAAGTTTTTGTTGGTCCTCCAATAGAGGAAGGGTTGTTCTTTTTCTTGGTCAACACTTTGAAATATGCAATTACCAGCTATCCTACATCAATTCTTGTAGTGTATGAATTAGGGTCCCAATAGAAACCTTGCTCGTTGTCCAACTTGTTCCATATTTTCCTTTTTGAAGCTATATCATACTGATAATACCTAAAATTTGGCACAAGCCATAATAGGATAGGTGGCTGAAAATTTAATGGAATCCAAAATTGTCCCTTCATCCTTCCAATCCGTATATATCTATCAACTCTTTTGCATGTTGCAGCATAGTTCTATAGAGAGTGAGGCTCAGCTTGTTTTAACTCATCAGTCAAATTGTTCCACCTTTGTGCCAGATATACCATTACAGATTTCCTTGTGGTTTCTACTACCTTCTCATATTCTTTGTAAACTGCTTCTCTCATAGGCAGGATCCTACTACTATAGCTTGGTCGGTAAAGAAATCTATACCATTCCCTGAAAATGTCTTCTAGGTTCCTAGATTCAACCTTGATGGGCAGGGTAGTGTTGGATTCTATTTGCCTATAAGTCCTGAATTGTTGTCCCCAACTAATTTCATTCTATATCCAAGACATAAATTCCCTTAATTAGAGATCCCAAACATACAACAATGGATTCCAATCATGATCTTGGGACACAACATAATTATGCAAAAATAATTCACACAACAAATTTTTCATTTCAAGAGGAGCAATCTGATAAGCCTGGAAAAATTCAAGAGGGGTCTCAATGGAAGGATTCAAACCTAAAATGATCCTTGCTAATTTAAAAGAAATATTTCTCTCCTTCAAATATAGGGCATAGAACCTTGGAGGAGTCCTACATTCTAATAGCTGAGGTACTAAGGCTACTACATTTTCCACCTTTTCCTTTAAAGCAACAATTTCCATATTCTTCTCTTCAATCTCTTCATCTCTCTTTTTATTTTCCTCCTTTAGCCTATGTTTCTCTTTTTTCCATTCCTCTTCCCTCCTTTACATCTCATTCCATAAGTTCATGGCTACCATGTGCATTGAAAAATTAGAGGGCTTATGTATTCCTACCAAAAAATTTCTTGGCACTGATTCTTTCTCTTCATGTGGCCTCAACTACAGGGATTCTGATTGCTCACCCAATTCTGGCTGCAGGGGTTCTGACTATTCACCCAATTCTGGCTATAGGGGTTCTTGCTCTTGCTACAAGAACTCTTGATCTTGCTCTTTCTCTTGCTCTTGCTGCAAGAGCTCCTAATTCTTCTCATTCTCTTCACTCTCAACCTGTTCTACGATGGAAACAAGCTCTACCAACCTTATGTCTACTAGCTCCTCAAAAATGTTTGTTTCCTCAACATTCACCTACCCCATTGCGACTTATGTGTCCTCTTGTGATTTTCCTCAAGGGCTAGGTATTCTCTTTGGAGACACACCAGTGGCTGGCCCAGCTGGTCTTGATTTTCTAGGAGGGGTTTCATGTTTTTCTTCGGCTGGAGGAAGAGCAGTGTCAGCCTTCTGTTTCTTAGAGCTTGGTGCTTCTTTTTCTATCGTTTTCTTTTTAGCTTTTCCATTCCTCATTTTTGCTTCTTTCTTTTGTGCCCTAGTTCAAATTAGGGTTCCAAGAAGTTCATCATCATTAGAGTCTAAAGATGAACTATCTTTGTTTAAATTTTCTACCTCAGAAGAACTAATCTCTATAGTTTGCTCAGCTGCAAGAGGGTTTACACTAGGGATTGCACTAGAAGTTGAGGCTCCAGGAGTGGCTTCAACAATGTTCAATCTCCTACTAACCCTATGAGGTTGAGGCAGAACCATAGGTCACAAATGCTTTGGTCTAAATTGATCAATATTTAAAAATTCCTCCCAAGTCATATTAGACACATCATGCAGAGAATTTTCTACTAATAATTTGATCAGACAATGGTGGGAGATAGAATTATCCCTACCTTTTTGGGTTTTAGCTTCCATTATTGAAAGGAGATGATATAACATGTTTGGAAAATTCATTCTTCTCCCATGCCTCATATGATTCGAGAGTTTGAAGTGCACAAAATGTAGGTTTGACTAGTGGCCTTCACAAGTGATGTACTTCACAATGTGGAAAGCTACTTACTTCCATGGATCAGGCAGAGAGGTCCTATTCACACCTTGCTTGTCCACATCCAATGGAGGGTCACCAGGTTTAGTAAATTTAGCCCTAGTAGACCTTGCATCTCTGGTAGCAGGGTAATGCTCACCATCAATAGGCACCCTTGTAACTTTTGCAATCCTCTCTTTAGTATCTATTACCTTCAACCCTTTTACCATGGCCTTTTCTTCAGATAATGTTTGTGCAAATTTCAGCGCAATGTCTTCATTATAACCATTAAGCTTCAGGAAATAATCTAACCATCCACAGTTTTTGAACTCAGCTTGGGAAGGTGCATCCTGCAATACTACATCATGAACCATGGGTTCACTTCGAATTAACTAACCTCCCATCGTTCAACAATCTGCAATTAAACAAGCACTTTATAGGGTTTTCCTTCCTGCAATCTTTGTCTGAAAGCCCAAATTTCACCTTCCTGCAACACTGTTGAATTCCCAACACAAATTTTATATAAAATTTACCTTTTTGGTGACTTAGGATTATGACAGAGGTAATAAAGGTAGTAAGGAGTAATGAATGAATGATACAATCGAGAAAAATGGCGGCAGTGTGGTGTCATTCCCACACATGCGAGTTGTCACCTCACTTAGGATTCAAATTGGCTCAATTTAAATTTTTTTGACATGAACCAACATGGACTGAGATGTGGACATGTTATACACACTCCCCCAACCTAAATTTGAGCATGTGTCCTCACATGAGAGGTTGTAATGATGATTTGACAGGGCAAGGGATAATTACATGCTATGGAGAACATCTACATTAATATACAATAATTAATTAAATGTACTAAAAGATAATTAAGATGTAACAAATTGATGTGCATGTACTTGAATTCATGGAATATTTGTTACAAAGAATATTGAGGAAGTATCAGTCACCTTTTAAGAAGTCAGTTGAGCAATTAATGAAAATGAAGTGAAACATAGTGAAGTGGAATGAAGTGAAGTGGATTGAAGTGAAGTTATGGCAGAGTGATGGAAGAGAGAAATGTGGAGATGGATGGGTGGATGGGTGGATGAATGAAGAAGTGGACTCCCACACAAGTGGAAGTCTTTATTATGACAATTTATGTACCTTGGTTAGCCAGAAGGAGGGACACTAGGTCTGCTTCCTTTGGCTATAGGAAGTTCAGGTGTTGCATGCTGAGTGAATTGCTACATGAATTCCTCCTTGCAAGTTGGCTTGTGATACAACCTGAGATGATGACCATTGACAAAAAGCTTAAATATCATAGGGTCAATGGTAGTGAGTTGAACATTGCCATTGGGAAAAAATTCAACAACCTCATATGGTCCTAGCCACCTTGTTTGCAGCTTACCAACATTATCCTAATATCTGGAGTGATAAAGGAGCGCCCAGTCACCTAGCTGGAATTTCTTGTCCTTTATGAATTTTTCATGCCACTTTATTCTCTAATTTTGCACTGCCTCTATGTGATGCAAGGTTTTTTTTCTCATCTCATCCAAATTATTTAGCTACATAATTCTATCATTTTGTGCCTCAGAGATATCCATCCCTAAGTCTAGTGCAGTCCTAAGAGTCTTATTCTCAAATTCAATGGGCATCATAGTTGTCTTTCCATACAACAACTCAAAAGGAGTGAAACCTATGGTTGTTTTCCAAGTGGTCCGATAGGCCCAAATAGCTTATGGCAGCCTATTTTCCCAATCCTTCCTATGGATAGCCACTTTTTTGGTCAAAATGGCTTCA